>MU376168.1:0-508120 GCA_022495205.1 Hypoxylon sp. FL1150
TTTTTTAATTAAATATAATTAATAATTATTATATTATTATAAAAAAATAATTATATTATAATATTAATATTATTTATAATTAAATAAATATATTACTCATTCTAATAATTATATATATAATATAAATGAAAAAATTACTTAGGAATAAAAAATTAAATTCTTTATTTTCCTAATTAAATTTTATTTAAATATAATTAGTAATTATTATATTATTATAAAAAAGCATTTATATTATTATTTTAAAATTATTTATAATCGAAATTATATAATTTATACATTTAAATTTTCGTATTTTTTAAGTTAATATTAATAAATAAATCATTTTAAAACGATAAATAAATATATAATTATTTATGAAAATAATAAATTTAATTATTTTCATTAATTTCGAATTATTTAAATTTTTAATAATTATTTAAATAAATAAAAAGTAATATAAAATTTAAAAATCAATTAATTTGATTTAAACTAAGAAAGTAAAATTCGTTAGGCAGGGATAAATTAGGGGTTTGATTAGCTAAAAAGCTATGTGGCTAGAAAAATACATTTTGCTTTCCTAGTCTAAGTTTCTAAAATAACCATTACGCGATAATTTTCATACTTCCCCCGTACGCAAAATAATTACGACCTAGCGGCGGCTAAAAAAAAAAAAGGCTATATTCATATATTTTTTCTTTTTTAGCTATTAAAAAAAAAAGAAATTACATTTATATACCCTTCCTCCTAGTTAAAAAGAAAAAAAATAATTACGTTATATATTATCCCCCTCCTTAGGTTACGAGCTAGCCGCAACTTAAATACGAAAAAAAAAACCTATTAAATTAAAAATTTTATTTAAAAATAATAATAAATTTTATTTTTTTATAAGATTATTTTATTATTATTTTTACTTAAAATAATTAATAATAAATTTTATTTTATAATATTTTTAATAATATGAAATTATTTTATTATTAATTTATATTATAAATTAAAAAATTATTAAAAAAAAAAATTAAATATAAAAAAATAATATTTAAATAAAAATTATAATAAATAAAAATTATATAAATAAATATATATATAATATAATTAATTTTAAACTTTATAAAATAACCGTAATATATTCGTAAAATTATCATTAATATTTTACTATTTAATAATATTAATAATAATTTTAAAAAAAAAAAAATTATTAATATTAAAATTAAAATTAATATATTAATTTAACTCCATATATATATATATTAAATATCAATTAAGCCACGTTTAATTAATATTTTTTAATTAATAATTAATTAAATAATTATATTTTTTAAATATCATAATTATTTCGTTTCGCATATATTATCATTATTAATTCTAAGCATATTACCTTTTAATATGATTTTAAATTTTATCCTTTGACACCGAATAAATATATTATTTATTCTAATAATTATATATATAATATAAATGAAAAAATAATTTAAAAATAAAAAATTAAATTTTCTATTTTCTTAATTAAATTTTATTTAAATATAATTAATAATTATTACGTTATTATAAAAAAACATTTATATTATTATTTTAAAATTATTTATAATCGAAATCATATAATTTATATATTTAAATTTTCGTATTTTTTAAATTAAAATTAATAAATATATTATTTTAAAATAATAAATAAATATATAATTATTTATAAAAATAATAAATTTAATTATTTTCATTAATTTCAAATTATTTAAATTTTTAATAATTATTTTAATAAATAAAAAATTATTTATAATAAAAAAAAAAACCATTTTAATTTAAATTAAAAAAGCGAAATTTATAAGGAAAAGGTAAATTAAAAGTTTAATTAATTAAAATCATTTGAAATTAATATAATATAAAAAATTTCGTATTTTAATTTAAATTTCTAAAATAAATTAATATATTTATTTATATTAATATTTTTTTTTATTTATATAATTTTATAATTATTTATTATTAGAAATTACAATTAAATTTATTTTATTTAATTTAATTAGCGTTTTTTTTTAATGTAAATTTTATATATTTTCATTAAAAATTAATTTAATTATTAAAATATTTAAATAAATATTTTAATATTTCGTAATATAATATAATTAATAATAAATATCATGAATATTAAAAAAATCACATAACATTAAAAAAGAAATTATTTTTTAATAATTTTATAATTATTTATTAAATTATAATATAATTTAATTTATTAAATTTATAATTAATTTAATAATTAAATAATATTAATTATTCAAAAATTATAATTTATTTCGTAAAATTATTTAGATGTGGAAATTATTACGGCCGGGTTTTCGATATGAAAAATATATAATAATGCGAATAAAAGCCTAATAGTAATTCTAAATAATACGGATAATAAAACTTATAAAAATATATAAATAAAATTTTTTAATAAAATTTCGTTTTTAATTTTTTAAAATAATTAATTATAATTAATTTTTAATTAAATAAATAATTAATATTTAATTTTAATTATAATATATATTAATAAAATTATTTAAATATAATAATTTTTTAATATTTTATTTTTTTATTATTTTAAAAATATTTTTATAAATTAAAATAATAAAAAATTATTTAATATATATTTTAAAAAATTTATTTAAAAAAAATAAAAATATATATAAAAAATATAATAAATTTTTATATTTAATAATTATAATATATATATAATTTATTAAATTATATTTAATATATATAAAAATAATATATAATTAATATATATATTTTTATATATATTTTATATTATTTAATTATTAAATGTAATTTTTTTATAATATTTAAAAAAATATATTATTACGAAATAAAATATTTTTAAAATTTTAAAATTTTAATTTTTATTACGAAATAAAAATTTTTTAATATATATTGATTTTTACCGAATTAATTATTAATATTTAAAATATATTTAATAATTATAATTAAATTATTTATATTTAATATTTTATATAAATTATATGATTTTTATAATTAATTTAAAATTTTTAAAAATAATTTTTAAAATTAATAAAATATTAAATTTATAAATAATAAAAATAATAAATTTATAAAAAAATATTAAATATAAAAATTTAAAAATTAAAAATTTAATTTTTATATTATATAAAATAATTAAAAATAAAAATTTTAATTAAAAATTTATTAAATTAAAAAATATATAAAAAGCGTAAAAAAAATTTAAAAAATTATAAATAAAATTAATCGCAAAAAAAAAAAAAATATTATAAATAAAAAAAAAACTTTAAAATAAATCGTAAAAATTAATTATTATAATTACGTTATTTAATTTTTAATTTTTATTTTTATTAATTAATTTAATTTTAATTTATAAAATTATTATAATTTTTAAAATTATTATTAATTTTATCGTTTTATTTTTTTAAAAAATATATTTATTAAATAAAATTTTTTTCTAAGAATTTTATTAATAATAATATTATAATATATAAAAATTTTTATAATTTTTAATTTATTAATAATATTTTTATATTAAATTAAAATTTTAAATTAATTTAATTTTTTAAAAAAATAATTAATATAAAAAATAAAATTTATAATTTATAAAAATTAAAATATATAAAATAAATAATTTTAATAATATAATTAATAATTAAAAATTAAAATTAATAATAAAATTTTAAAATATTATAAATAATTTTAAATTATTTTAATAAATATTTAATATTTAAAAATTAATATATAAATATATTAAATTAAAATATAATAATTTATTTATTAAAATAAATTTATAATAATAATTATTTATATCGGAATGAATTTTTATAAACCTATTTATTATTTTTATTAATTTAATTTCATAAATCGGATACATACCTAAAGGTCTAAGATTAACATATCTATTCGTAAAAGAAATTTCAAAGTATTTTATATTCAAGTGCAATCTGAAAACTTATTTATTTGTTTATTTATCGTTTTAACGCCCGGGGGAGCAGCTGGTTGCTACTCCACGGCCTCTCTAGGGGCATAAGGGGCGTGCTAGGCTAGGACTTACTCTATATGACAACAGTACATAGACACCCATCGAACAAATCGAGCCACCCCATTGCAAAAGCCTTACGGGGCTTTGTTCGTGCTGTATCCTCCTCGCGGCCAGTTGGAGGTAGTGCCCAGCAAAGTCGAGACTGAATACTTAGATTGATAGCTGAAGAATGAAAAACTAGATACAGTAGGAAATCCATCCTTATATACTCATTCTTCCTTCCTATGAAAAGTCTGGATAGCATAGATAGCAACCCTCAAGTTGCTATCGGTGCGATTCGTGTGAATAGTTTCAATAGCATGAATCCTTCAGCTATTAGGTATGCGGAGTGTATTTAGAATGATGGTTGGTTGCACAACAGGTACTAATTTTAAAGGTAACTCTCCAACAGCACAACTTTCCAATGGTACTTCAGCACATCGCCATAGAAGGATGTCACTCCAATTATCGTTCCTTACGGTGGTCTAGCCTGCTGTCGAACACCTCTACCCCTCCCACTGTTCTTGTCCCCCCCTACTTTCTTCTTCGTTTGAAGCGTCTTGCTACTCTCTCGACAACCCTAGAAACCACCTTATGAGCATGATGTTTTGAGATGCTTTACAGAGTTTAATGGATTCGATACTTATCACACTGCATACCTACACATGACGAAGAGGGACGCGCGCGTGGTATTTGCTACCAGAATAAGAGACAATACGATTTATTTGATTCTTGGGAATAAAAAGTTAGGCGTAGCCGTAGAAAACCAGGCTTGGATTACTATGTAAGGGAGAGTGTTGTGCCAAGCATGTCTTAGGTATCCTTGTTCCAAGCTGCACTTTGGTTGACGCAATCTCAAAGCCGTACGCCCAAGCCGTACCCCACTGCTACTCTGACCCAAAGAATGATTGAATACAAGCCAGGAGATGGCTTTTTTGACAATAGAAAATTAACCATTGCACAATGTACCTCAAGCTCGCATAGCCGATGGCATAGCCGATGAACCTGGAATTCATGGACTACCATTGCCAAGTTACACATCCCAGTGAACTTCAAGCACCGATAGCTGAGAGTCCATGGTCTCATAGACCTTATGAAGGACGAATCGCTTATCTGCCGCTGCAAGAAGCGATTTCCATTCGTCCAGATGTCGTTCGTAGCTGTTGAAGTAGAATTTCACCGCCATGTCAACCGACCTAGCGAGTGTTTGTCAGTAAGCAGACAAGTTCACATGTTATACCTAACAGTTGCATACCTCATAACTCGTTCTCTCCATAATGGACTAGCACTGCCCGGCTCTGGCATACATGCGTCCTGAATGAGGATCTTTGCTCCGGGCCGAAGGGCGGGAATCTGAGCTTTCAAGATGTTGACAGCGTATTTATCGCCCCAAGCACGGAGGACCATGCGGAAGAAATAGACGTCTGCCTGTACCGTCTGGGGTTCAAAGAGCTCGTGTTTCATGAACTGGACGCGCTCTTTCAACTGGTCGGGGATAGCGACGCCTTCAATGATCATGGCCGAATCCTGGACAAGTAGCTTGACGTTCTTAAACTTACTTGCCAGGTCCATCGCGACTGAGCCTCGTTGCCCACCAACATTCACGATTTGTACATTTCCGAGGGAAGCCCAATCGTAGGCCTTGGCCACATAAGCGTCTCCGCAACCCGGAACATAGTCTAGGGATTTCATCCCGCCTGCAAAACGCATCGCCGCCTCAGGGTCTGAGCTAAGGACTTCGAATACCGACTTCCCTTGGTTGGCAAGGGCGAAGCCCTATGAAGATTAGTAAAAGGAGTAGCCCGAATTTGGATTTTCTGTGAACGCATGGATCACATAATCTAGACTCACAGTCTCATTGGCTTCTTGGGAGGACGGCCATTTCTCGATCGCTTCTCCGACCTAGTGTAGAGCGTCTGTGTTAAAATGACGCTCTCTGTGTTCATATAAATGGGGCAGGTATCCTTACTCTGGGGATAGCTGGCCAGGTATCATGGCTTTCGAACGCGGCCCAAGCACTGATTTCTGGGCGGGCTAAGAACTTAGAGATTTTGGTATGTGCCACCATACCTGGTTCCGGTTCTTTCAGGATGCGCATGGTTATGGCATGTCGAAGCAGGCGTCTGACAAGCCCCTTATCGAGGTTCGTTTTCTTGGCGATATCTTCGAAAGAGACCTGGCTACCGTAGGGGATCATGCCCAGAATCTTAAACCGGACGATTGACTCAATGCTAACGACATTGGAGACCTTAAAAATATTAGTTTCATAGTGCCTAGCTAAGCCTAAGAGGTCCTTACACCGGCAAACTTGTAGATGAGCATCAGAGGTTCCAAGAGGACCTCATGGAGCTCAGCCGTTGCGTCGAGGACATCATCCCGAATATGGTGCAGATCAGAAGGGAGGTTTGGAGGGCTATTCTCGTCAAAGGATGGGGATTCCACTCCCTGGGCCGAAAGAGATTCTTGCAACTCTGCAACCAGGCTGCTTATCTTTGCCGCTAGTGCGACGATTTTGGTGTCGGGTGGTGCCATTTTGACTAAGAAGCAAGATAGTAAAATGTTAAGGGTACACGCGATGAGTGAGATGTAGTATCTGATCATCTAATCTCATAGAGATGGAGCTTGAAAGAGAGAGATATCCAATTATTGAGCTCTGCCTCTTTCAGGTTTGGATATGGGGGGCCACCCCGCTTGGCAGTTGGAACAGGATCTATTACTAACCAGGTAGGCACCTAACCTATCGTGTTACACAGCAGGCTCCACGTATAGAGTGTTTGGATTTGATTAATCACATTCACACCCCTTTCAGCCCGACCAAGTCACATCACAAACACTTGGCACTGTGGTCGGGATACGAAGTTGTAATATTAGAAGCCCGTTTCTAAGACCACACCTTACATAAAAATAAAAGTAACTTAATGAATCTAAAAAAGTTTCGATATAACGACCATATTGAAATATTATGTTAATTCTTTTTATTTAACCGGAAATATCTTAAACGTTGAAATAGGTCTTTATTGTTTCGTTTATTAAAACGGAACGCTCTCAAGGCGCCTTTCTCATACGAACCAACAGCCTACCTATCATAGGCTAGCCAACTTCCCCAGCTCTGAACCTCCCTCTTTCAAACTCAAGTCTTGTTTCTCCACTCTCAGCGTCTCACGTCTATCACTACTGCTAGCGGCTCAAGATCCATGATGGCTACATCCCAGTCCCTCGAACACGATTCCTCTTCCGGGCGCGCTCCGCCGCCTCAAGCTATCCCTCAGCTGGTTGACAGCACAGATGCCGACACGAAGAGAGATCCGGTTGTTGTTGAGTCGAAGCCCAATCCCGAATACGCGACCGGTGTCAAGCTCGCCATTAACACTGAGTGGCGTATATCTTCTTCTGTTGATTCTATTCCAGCTTCTATTCGCTGGCGCTTCAGGCGGCGCGGGTAAGTTGAGGAGCATCTTAGGGTTAGGGTTAAGGTTAGAAGACGGGATGGACGGGATAGGTTATGGTCGTACAAGTTGTTGATTTTAATGTTGCTGTATTGAGTAAGTAGGTAAATCGGTAAGGTAGGACGGATCCCCCAATCTAACGAATGGCTGATCTATGTAGCTTCTAATCAGAGTGGTGGGTTACATGGCTATTCCGTTCCTCTGATCCAACAATCTATCAAGCCATGTCCTCAACAGCACAGTGCCGTCGGGTGATACCGCGTAGTGGCGCCAAACTAGCGTGGAGGAATAAAGTTGCCCTTGTTAAAATATGCTGAACGCCGGTACAGGTAGACATCCTGCCGACACTTGTCAGCGGCTGAGCTATAACCCACAACTTTAACTGTTAGCTGCCGCGAGAAATTATGCAACATGTAACGATTCAAGCGACTGCTACGATACTAAGAAAAGCTCGCTTGGGCGGGGAAAAGGTATTCTTTACATGTAAGCTGGAGGGTTAAGTGCCCGCCCCCGCGTTAGGGCCGGTATTATTAATATTTACCAAGCGTTTGTTAGCTGAAAATAGGTTGGTTATACAAGAAAATAGGAAGTCAGAGTAAGAGATGTAAAATAAGCATTAGGTAGTGTCAGATAACAAGGGTATTAGGTAATGGAATCACGTGACTGGAGGAAGAAAGCTCTGATCTCGAAGCCAGCTAATGCTAGGAATATCTTAGACTTATAAATTACCAATCAATTCAATTGAACTCTCAGGATAATTGCTTGAAGCTCATATTATTGCGCGACACATAGATACATTGTTGTAAGCTAAATTAAGTGGGGAGAACTAAGCCTTATGGCTAACCGTAGGGCTAGATAGACGTATGCGGGTCTTAGCAACCCTACTACTCAGACAGACGGCATGAAACGGTATGTCCGCTTACCCTCGTAACCGGTTACAGCAAGAAAATCGTCAATATTATCGCCATATGGAAGATTCCATATAGCTTGGATTACTCAATATTCACGTTCTATCAACCCAAGTCGGGACCCTCACCACGCCAGTTAAACAAGTCGTTTTGGGATTTTCAAGCAGTGAAATATGAGCCGCTTTAGTTTATTTGATTGAGTTGACTTGTTCTAAATGCGGAATTATAAGTTTACACAGTGACGTAGTAACGTACCATACATGTCTCTGATTAACGAAGACTACCTAAGGTACCTCCGGCTAGCTAAATACATAGGTAACGAAGGAGTGCACGGTCCCATGCGCCTTCCTCCAACAGAAACCCCTTCTGCAAGGCCCTTAAGACCATTCGCCCCTCTAGTCCTTTCGTTTGATTCTGATCTGTGTGTTCACAGCAGGCACCATAGTGTTCCCTAAAGCCATCATTTTGGCCGGATCGCCGACTAACTCGACATCGTAATGCAGGACGAGGTATGCCAAGACCTGCTTCATGACTTGTACGGAAAACCACCGTCCGGAGCATGCGTGTCTTCCGTAGCTAAAGGGCAAAAATGTTGGTGTTGTCGTTACTGTGAGTTCTCTTTCCCCGATGGCTTCCTCCGCGTTCTCAGACTGCCGGGAGAAGCGGAACGCGTTGACGTTCTCGCTTGCGGCGAGTCCGCTATGCCGCGACGACACACGCCTGCATTCATCCTCAAGGCCCTCTAAAATGTCTGAGCAGTCCGGGCTGCCGAGGATGTCGAACACGTAGTGTGCGAAAACAAAACAGATAGCGTATACGAGAGGGATGAGCAAACTGACGAGGCGTAGCGCAATGCGGTGAGGCTCGAGCTGACTGGATCGATTGCTTCCTCTGAAAGCATCACCGGTTTGGCTGGGCCCGGCGAGGTCGGTGACCTCGAAGTGCGTGGTTCAGTCGTATTTGGGGGGTATTATCGCAACCAGAGTGCTACAGATGAGGCATTTACCACTGACCGCTGGTTTCGAACTGGAGACCGGGGATTTATTGATGGAAACGGGAACCTCAACCTCGTTAGCCGGTCCAAGGATGTCATCAATATCAATGGTGTCAAAATGCGACAGGGGACATCCAAGAAGCCATCGAACAGGCCCTTGGGGATCAAGTCGGACGATTAGCTGTTTTCGCCTCTAAAACTGACCACACTGAGCGGGTGACGGTTGCATACCTAGGTATGTTCCCGCTATGTTTCCTATAAGTGATGAGACAGCTGCAGCCATTGCCCGGCTGGTAACAAGAGCCTGTCTACTCAGGACGGGGACTTGTCCATTCGTCTTCCCACTCCTAGAACAATCGTTACCAAAACTCTCTATGTCTACCCTGGGAAAGATATCACGAGTTAAGGCGGCTGCTTTATTCGCGAATGGGGACTTTGACCGTGATATCGAGTTTCATGAGCACGCAATGCGCCGCGTCGCGAAGAACAATCGCAAATGCGACATGAAATGGACCACGCAAGCAGAGACTCAGTTGATTGAGGATGTCGCGGAAGCTCTAGACACGAATGCAGAAATGCTTGACATCCACGCTGACTTGGAATGGACTTTCCTGTAGTTCACATCATAAAAAACCGACCTATCTATCCGCTCGTTGGCGACCGACATCGACGCCCATGTACACCGGCCCATGTCTCATGACCTCGAGCAGACCCCGGTTCATTCATACGACCCTGTCATAGTCCTTCGTCCAGAAGGTATCAAGACGCCGCTATGACTAGTACACCCGGGCGTTGGCGAAGTTCTTATTTTTGTCCGACTAGCTCAACACCTTGCTAGCGATAACAGGCCTGTGTTCACCCTGCGAGCGGCCGGTTTCGAGCCTGGACAACAATTTTTTAGCAGCATTCAAGAGACCGTCAGCATATACACAGCAGCGGTTCGTAGAGCATTGTGCCATTGTACTGACATTCTTAGAACAGCACAACGTCCCGTATTACCACAACGCGTAAGTTCACGACTCCCGGCCACGGACTTCACTATTGAGTTGAGCTAAATATACCTACGTAGTAATGCTGGGACGCTCCTATAGATTGACCTCCGACGCTATTTGTAGAATAGTGATAAGCAAGAAACTGGGTCAAATCTGTCAACTTCGACGTCACCGCTTTCGAACCCCGAGTCGTATCGATACCGCGAAACAGAGCTTTTCAAGCGTTGCCTTGAACGCAGTGTCGTAATTTCCCCAGGTAGCAGTTTCTACACTGAAGAGCTGGGTTGGTTTCGGATCTGCTTTGCAATTGAAAAGCAGGCTCTTTATACAGGTTTACAGAGGCTCCTAGAGTGCTTGAAGGTAATCGAAACAAGCAATTGGGATTAGAACTCTGGAACTGGTCACTGAATGACAGCAGATAACTTCTATATCATCACATCATTTTCCCTGCTGTTGATCCCCAGTGCTGCTATGTCTTATAACAACCCAAGATTCAACATGTGGACACCCTCAGAGTCTTTGAATTCATTTGCTTGAAAGACCACCTTATACTCTAGTGCTAAGAAACATCCTAAAGTTACGATAATCTCTGTTATTGATTTTCTGGGACGGAACGAAAGTAATTTCAAGGCTGATGACAGAAGCCAAACCTCACGGGAATTAAGTACCCTCCGCTGCTATTCTGCTGGCTCACGTTTGAATCTCAAGGAAAAGAAGCAAGGTGTATCGCTATGTATCTTAACATTCCACCACAATCTCTTCTCAACACCACCATACTACATACCTAGGTATTCAACCCTTCCTGATTTCATCATATCAGACTGTATCGCTGTCGCATCTATATAGATCAGTTACTCTTCAAGCAATTAATTTGCCCCTTTAATTATAATACCAATCAATATCTAGCGAGTTCATCAACGATTGAAATGAGTGCGATACGTCGGATTTGTGAATCATGTGACATCCCACAGCTAATACAACGGACTGAACGGACTAGGTAATTAAGCCTACTCATCAGCTTAACATTCTTTACACTCCCTTGTTTGACAGACTTGGCCCATTTGACAATTTAGCCGTTTTTTCTTTTTTTTTTTTTTTTTTTTTTTTTTTTTTTTTTTTTTTTTTTTTTTTTTTTTTTTTGAAATCGTATTCGGTTCGGATAGCTATGTCAGGCTTTGGCCCTCTTGGCCCCTAGCTTTCCCCAGAGCTGCTGGAGCTAGGGATACAGGGAATAGGCCCCATCAGATATTCCATAGACCTCTTTGTCTGTCATCATGTACATAGGTAGGATACCTAGGTATACAGATGACCTTGCAGCTGTTAGTCTTGTAGCTTTTCGTATAATACCATAGTTGCTACCTTTATCGCTTAGTTCGGTGGGCTGCGGAAAGCATTTTTGGCCAAAAAATGCTAATATCTATCATAATGTAAAAAACGATTAATAAGTAACGTATATGATAAGCGAATCGGCCAGATAAGCGAGTCGGCCATTTCATCTACCTAACCTTTTCAATTTAATTTAAATACATATAATTCAACAATAGCGCTCAAAAAAAATAAAATCTATTTTTCTATAGTTATATCTACATCAATTTCACAAGTGCGCGCATTATGGCCAGCATTGCCGCATCGTCCATAGCGCCGTTGCTTCTTCCGAATGCCCCCAACCACGATGCAGTTTTCGTTTTCTTCATGTCCCTGCTTTTTCACATCTTTTTGCGCTAAAAGATCTTGTCCTTCTTGTAAAGTAACCTTAGTGACCCTCCTCGAGGCTGATTGAAAGCCCTGGCTTTCTAGCGGGATGCCGGGATAGCACAGGAGTATCCACCTTACTAGTCCCAAAATATCCCGATCCTATGCCGATGACGCTCACAGATTTTCTCAAGATCTGGATAGAAACGGCTTCTGCAGCGATCGATGCATGGATCTTACCACCTTAACGTCGTACGAGCCTGGGCATTAGCGCCAAAAAAGACAAAGTCAAGCAACTAATTTTGCCACCTTATTTCGAAGGTCCGTCACTCTCTCCACACCACATACCACACACCACACACCACATACCGAAAGGCTGGGTTATTCGTTACGAGCCGCTCCGCCTCCGAAGTAATATGATGACAAAGTTATGTTCTGTATCGTCTCACCGACAGATACCCATTTTCGCCCGGTCGTATCCATTGCCGGTGTTGTACCAGAAGCAAAGAAACCTGACGTAGGATCCGCTCACTGTAGTCACTGTTACCTATGCTCTTGGGAATTTACCCCGTTTTAGTATACGTCCTAAGATAGAAATGTGTAAGGGGGCTCAGGCATGAGACCAACGTACCTGAGACCCCATGGCTTCCTTAAGCAAATATCGATACTTTTGCGTATCGAACTTTCAGATTTGGATCGTAGATGATTCGAACGACACTGCATAAAGTCAGGGACTTCTAGCACAAGGCCCGACTGGCCGAATCAGACTATGTTTAACCTGAACCTGGCGTGTCCCGCCGAGTGTGCCGAGTGTGGGCTGCATTAGTATAGACCACAGACCGTTTTGTCCTAGGCCGTTCCGGGGGGCTAGGGGCTCAAGTGGATTAAGTGCGATCGCTTTATGTTCTCGATCATGGCTATGACATCGCATCGTAGCGATCACCCAACGGCAGAGCATCCTCACATCCTGCCTCTCGGTTCCTTCCTCTGATCCTGTGCCATCAGGCTAGAACATGCCTGTTGCCCGCTTGCAGTCTAACGTTCGTCTTTCATCAATACGAAACGACTTGCAGGATCAGTCTAGTAGAAACATAACGTCTCTAGCGCTTCCTTCATCACGATCCAAATGGTTGTTGGGTACTTTCCAAGGCGGGATGAGAGACCGTGAGTTCGGACAACATATACACGTGTAAATCATCTTCTATTTCCCAACTACCTCTCGACCAGTTCATATACTTCATATGACTGGTACTCAGTAATATTTATCTTTCGAGCAAACTTGAATGATCCCGGGGACACAACCATCAACCAGGTAGACGGCAGTTTGTTTCATCTAGCTGCCCCTAAATTCGTTGAAGATCTTCTGCAGCGGTCCGAAATAGAGTTCTCTGTCCGCCACACACCTCATCAAGCGGACTTCAGCCCCGACTTTTCTCGCCCTACGGCAAGCCTCGCCCACACAGCTTCGATTATCACTCATACACTCACACAATGCCCATCATGAATCCATGGGAAGAGTGCGCGTTGCAGGTGAGTTATACTGTCTCGTCGATCATCATGAACCGACCCAGACTATATTCATCGTCAGAGTGTCGAGCTTCTCGCCAGTGTCTTTCGCTACGGGCTGCAATACTGACTGTATCTTGTCAATTTAGTACCACTACCGAGATGACGCAGTTTCAACCACCGTCGCAATGTCGTCAAAGGACACCGTGCACGATTCCGTCATCTATCCCGGCCTATATGCTCCTAGTGGCTTCGACATGATGAACATACTCGTAAGTGTAGACATTGTGAAGATTATGTGTGTCTATGGAGCCCCTTCTAACGTCGGCAAGATCCGAGTCATGACGAGGCCAAACCCGGTCATCGACCTCGGCCCCATCGATGCCTCGTGCGCCTTCATCATGTGCGATCTCCAGCAACCAGACTACCCGATAGTGTACGCGTCGGACGCCTTCGCCGAGCTGACTGGCTACTCGCGGTCCGAGAGCGTCGGACGAAACTGCCGATTCCTGCAGGCCCCGGGGGGCAACGTCCGGAAGCATTCGGTGCGCAAGTACGTCGACAAGGATACCGTCAAGAAGATGCGAAGAGCGGTCGAGTCCAACAAAGAACTCAGCATCGAGGTCACAAACTTCAAGCGGAACGGCCAGATGTTCGTCAACATGCTCACTATGATCCCCGTCTACTGGGACAGCCCGGTGCCACGGTACTCCGTCGGGTTCCAGGCCGAGAAGACCTGGTAAACGAAACCACGCTACGATTACGTCTACAACTTTATGAATTACTTTTTACGCGGCGCGAGTACGGGGAAAAGGCGAATGGGGTGTTTGTCGCAAAAAATTGCCGGATTTTCTCTTTTATCTTTTTCGGGGGGGTTTTTTTTTTTCTAGATCATGATACCCCGTCGCCGATATTATGCTATTAGGCGTCAACTCGTCACCGGGCATATACAACTATTACCGTTTGCTTTTAGGCATTGCATCTGATACCCCGATTTTCTCATCATTATGGATTATGAGCATTATACTGGCAGGGGAGGCCACACGGCCAAATACATATTAGGGGAGCATGGTCGGGGAATTTGGGAACATACACGTAAGGTGTAGGCATCTCTGGATAAGCAATGTATTTTCGAGATCGCTTGAATATACGATATATAGTTTTTATTGGAAAGTAGTTGGTTGCGTGTAATTACTATTTGGAGATTGTATAATGTAATGCTATAGTAATTAAGATCACATGTCAATGCATAGATACCCGAATAGAAACTCTGTTTTCTTTTCTTTCGTTTTCTTCTTCTCTGATCTTTGCAAGGGTATCGCCCACCCGAGAATCGACCTAATAGTTGTAAAAGACATCAAAAGCTGTGGAGCAAGGGCCCCAAGAAGCTTTTATTAGACAAAGAGATCTGAGTTATTAGTTCGCTATACCTATTGTGTATCCCCTGGAACTGTGCCACGTGGATATTGCAACCGAGGCCCCCCCTTTTCCCCGGTTTGGATTTCTACCCTTGTAGTGACTTCGATAGCGAGCAGGTTTCCTTATGTAGATGGCATAACGTCGTCTCTTCACCTCATAGGCACCAAGTACACACGAAGCAGTTTGCAAAAGGTGATAACATGCCGATCATCTGCTGGATTAATGGCCTATTGCGTGATATCTACTCCCTCCTACCAAATGCTATCCTAGCATAGCATAGTATGTTGGTAGGTACAATATCAGAATAGGACCGACAGAGGGTACCTGACAAGATCTGCTTTCTTCGCTGCTGCTTCCCGTCTCCCGATCACCCTAACGGGTAACGGCTTGTTACAATCGGGAGCGGATTCCCCACGTTTCGTTTTCCCCTTTTTTTGTTGGGTAACCCGAGGACCGAGTTTAATCTTCTTTGTAAGAGGGCAGGGAGTTATGAGTTGTTCTAGGTTAAGCTTTACTTCTTTGGGCTGGATATACTTGAGACCTACCCCGAGTCATCGTCTGGAACAGGGTGCCGTGTTGTCGAGTTGTTCGTGAGGATCGATCGGGCAATGGGAAACCACCTTGAACAAGCAACTTATCATATTTTCCGACGGGCATCTTTTGGGTCATATCTCTTCTTTCAATTTCTTGTATACTATTACTCAAGCATTTCCGAAATAAATCACCTTTTGGCCATTAAAAATAGCTCGAGGTTCTCTGCTTAACTTCTTATTAGCTCGAGCCCCTATTTCGTCCTTCAAAAACACGATTCAGGATTGAACATGTACATGTATTGGATTATTCAACAACTAGACTAACTCGGGGTGAGTCCATCTGCTCTAATGTCTAAGGGGCAAGGCGACCATTGCGAATGACTATATATCCATCCGTCTTGGGTCTAAAAACGCAAAACAAAACCTCTCCCTACGCCGAAAAGACGCATTATTCCGTCGAGTCAATCAGACCTCTGGGCATCATCTTTCGTAAGCTCCCTCAGTCCTATACGTGTTATCGAGACCCCTTAGATCTCAAGGTTTCCCTACTTATTTCTTTTAGGGGGGATCCGCGCACAGGAGGGAGATTTGCCAATAAAAGGTTCCGTTTCGCCCTTTTCCGTCATCCCCAGTCATCGACTATGTCCACTAGACCGAAAACTCCTTCAGATGGCTCGTATTGTCTCTAAGCCTCCCGAGCACCTTACAAATCCCAAATCCTTCAGCCGTTGGCACTCTCCCTGTCTTGTGGCATGTATACCCGAGTTTTCGTAGTCAAGTACGTATGTAGATACGTATAGTACCGCAATGAATTTGCATCTTCGCCAAAGCACTGCGCTTCACGAAGCTCTTCTCTCTTCCCAGTCGTATCCTGTCTTCTCCCGTGGAGCACGTATCGGCTCTCATCTCGTCTCGATCCCTAGCGCCTCCTCCAGCACCCCTAGCGTCCCCAGCTTGTCATCAAGCCAGCGTGCCAGCTCCTCGGCTTGGCGACGCATGACCACGGCGCCCGCCCCCGCCACGGTACTCGTCGTCGCAACGCTAGCCACGCTCGCCGTCGTCACTGCCCCTAGACTCGTTACGCTCTCCACCGACGGCGACCCCAGCGGTGGTGTCGACGGCCGCTCCCCCGGCGTCTGAGGCGGTCCTGGCTGCTGTTGCGCCAGGGGCGTCGGCAGCGCACCGGTATGTAGCTGTTCCGCCGTAGCGGCACCACCATCACCCGCGGCCAGTGGTCCCACACATACGAACAGCAAGCCGCAGCGCAGCCGTCGTATCACCACAACCCCGGCCGCGAGCTGTATGGTAACAGCACCCGGAGTCGGCGGCCCGCGACGCGTATACGTGTGCTGCGGCAGGGACTCCTCCACTGCAGCACTGGCGGCAGGCGCCGAGTACTGGGCCCAGATGGAGGCGGCGACGGTGCACTGGGTGCGCAGGACGCCGACGCCGTGGGGCGAGGCGTGCGCGAGCAGCTTGCCCGAGAGCGTGGTCAGGGCCGCCGTGTGGATCTGGGCGCTCAGGTTCAAGGCGAGGAAGGCGGTCAGGCGCTTCGTGAGGAGGAGGGAGGGCGTGGGGGACGAGAGCGACATCGTTGCTGGAATGTGTGCGTGCGTCGTCGAGGAGGAAGTATCACAGGAAGTATTGGGAGAGTATGAGAAGGCCGAGTATAGGAGAGGCTGCTTATGTGGCGTGTCCCAGAGGCGACTTGGGTCTTTTGATGCTTAGGTCGCCGTCGTTTTGAGGGGCTCGTGTTCGGCTGTGACGACGGCGCGCCGAGGATTCGCTTGCGGTTTTTGCATTGACGTCGGGGGATAACTTCGTTATGGTAATATTGTTGTTGGTCAGTAATAAAATACCGTTATCTGGTCGTGATTCGCCGCGACTGAATTCGTAGATTGATTTCGGAAGTACTATGTAAGCTGCAAGTTGTGTGACGTCGAGGGTCCGGTCTCCATCTTCCCATCTCCAACTGGGGGGGTAGGTTGTCTTAGGGGGTAGCATGATACGCTTAGGTACCTAGGTAGGTTATATTTGTGCTAACGTTAGCGTACGGACATGGTCCGAGCGTCACCCCTTATCGATCATCAGCCATCCTGAGATTTTGTAGATGTGCAAGTTATCTCTCTCATGTATCATGAATGAACTTGAGTTTCTACTAGACAGCAGCAAGACCAACTCACTTTTTGATATCAGATGTGGGTGTGCTTGGATACAGAAGAATATAAATGCTTGATGTCTTACGACAACGTTTTCTATCTTAAAGTTAAGCTTCATGCAAGAGCTATGTGATGTATAGACCTTTCACAGATTCAGATTCGCTTATGAGAAACTTGATAAGTCAGGATATACCTGGTAATGGTAGTTTCACAATGAGTCTGGCAGATGTTCATTGATAGTTCGAAGCAGTAATTAATATATCCGGAGAAGAAAAGCGCCCGGTTAACCATACCGTGCAGCTATTCCACCTAATGACGTCGATAACTCGTAATGACAACCAAAACTTGACGGCCGCACCCATGTCGTGTCACCAAACAGACCGACAGAATGAATGAGGTCCTAACTTGAAGCTTCTGGGTCCCCTTTCACTCTTGCAAACCTTATTTTACTGGAAATCAAAATGGCTGGTTTCCACACTTCAAGTTCACCTCCCCCACAGTGTCGTAGGGGGCCCATCAACGGTGACATAGAAGGTCAGCCGGTCTTGGCAAACGGAGGGAGTAGCTCAACGCAGACTTCGAACAACCCTCCAACAGCCCTGCAGCAGCACGTCTCGTTCTTCGACCGGGACAACGACGGCATCATCTGGCCGTCGGACGTGTACAGCGGGTTCCGCGCCCTCGGCTTCGGCGTCCTCTTCTCCCTCGGCTCGCTGCTCATCCCCGTCTTCTTCTCATATCCCACGCGCCTCGGCCGCTCGTGGGTCCCGGACCCGCTGCTGCGCATCTACGCCCGCGACATCCACAAGGCCAAGCACGGATCCGACTCGGGCGTCTACAACTTCGACGGGAGCTTCGACGCGGACCGGTTCGATCGCATGTTCAACTACTTCGACACGTCCGGCACGGGAGGTTTGAGCGTCGGTGACCTGGTAGCATTGCTGAGGAAAGACCGCTGCGCGGCGGATCCGGCCGGTTGGAGTTTTGCGTTCATGGAGTGGTGGACTACCTGGCTCTTGCTGCAGAAGGACGGTCGGGTCTCAAAGGATGACTTGAGGGCGTGTTATGATGGGACGTTATTCTGGAAGATCAGCGAGGAGAGCTCCAAAGGGGGTGGGTGGCAGAAGGGATACGGAATTAATGAGTTCTTGTACAGTTTGTGGAGCAGCGGAACTTGGAAGTATTGGGAAGCGAAGACTAAATAGACGCGGCCATGGTTTATATATATTATATTAGATAGGTTCCTCCTCGGGAGCAGGTGTGCCTCAAGAGGATATCACATTGATTCAAGTACATCATTCAAAGAGTATCATACGCAGATATTTGTGTGATATCGTAAAAAAAGATACCATTCATGATAATTATTACAAACGCGCTACTTGGCTGCAAATATAGCGCACCGCAATCTTCGCTGGGCTCGTCTAGTCTCTACAGTTGTAGTTTCCCTCATAATTAATCAAGAGGCTCCATTTACAAGCAATGCCACATACTCATTTCCCTTGGCTTATAGAAAATTGCTACGACCCCTATCTATGCTTCCTATGGTTGCCCGCTAAGGAGAAAACAATATCGAGTCCTCAGAGATTCTTCTCAATATATTCGCGAATCTGCTCGAACGTCATTGGTTCATCCTCTTCGCTTATGCTAGTAATCTCCTCCGGCTCCTGGAACGGTCTATAGGATGTGTTAGCGATAGGCAGATGCTCCGAAGGCCGAGGCTTGATCCCGGGGGTGTCGAACGAGCTCCATTCGAATCTGTCGTCCTTCGCCTGGACCTCGCGCATCTTCTGATTCCGCAGCACCTCCACGAGCTGAAGAACCCGCTCGTTCGACTGCGACTTCCAGATGGCGTCCTCCCTGAGGGTCGCTTTCTTGCCTTCGGGTTCGCCGCTCTGCTTCCACTCGTTGAATCGGCCGTGGGCCGTGGTGCAGAGCATGCTCGTGTACCAGATCCGCTGCTCCTGCAGGTAGCTGCCGTCCTTGCGCTTCTCGTCGGGGTTGTAGGTCATTAGCAGCGCCACCGTGTTTTTCAGCAGGGCCGAATAAGGTGCGCGATTGAGATTATCAAAGATGGAATGATTGCGTAGATCTGTCACGCTGACTGTCCCGGGCTTCAACATCATCAGTTGTATGATTTCTCCCAGGGCCCTCAACTCGCTGATCAAGGTGTACGGTTGATCCGGCTAAAGACGTGGTGAGTGTGCGTACCGAAGGAGGACGATGGGAGAGAGCTCCTCTACTTACCTCTTGAGGATAGCTATAACCCTGGTTTCTGTCCCGAAGCGCAAGGTCATCCAGGGAGGTGAATTTCACCATCTTATACGGAGCCAAGGGTTTACTGAAGTGTCGCTCCTTGGTGGACTCCTTCCCATCCCCGTTATGGTGGCCGGATATGTACAAGTTGCCGTAATTGCCCAGCTTGCAGGGTCCGTACCACTCGGTGGCCTCCGGGTGCTGGAGGAATATGTTTTCGGGGGTGATGTTGCGGTGGAGGATAGGCTGCCAGTCTGGCTCCGGTCTCATCGCAAACCGACCATTCTTGCTTTCCATCTCCCAGCTGCCGTCGTGGAGCCATGATAGGGCTTTCATGACGGAGAGGAGAACGTGCCAGCAAAGGGATTCCGGCAAGAACTGTTCCACTTCTTCTTCTTCTGGAAAATTGGCCCAATAGTCGACCGTGTTGGGTTCATCCTCGGGATACCTTTTTAGCGGTCCCGGAGTATGAACAGGCGGGCGGACGAGCAGATTCCCCAGGTTCCCGGCGTCGCAGAAGTCCCAGACGGCGTAGATGCGATACTCGAAGCCACCGCCGACTAGCGGTCTCTTGGACGTGATCCAGTCCTTGAAGCGGACTAAGTTGTCGTGGGACAAGATGGCGAACATGGGGCGGTAGATGCGCTCCGAATCTGACATCAAGCTCCGGAAAGCCGTCGGCTCATCATTCTCTGGGTTGTATAGGTCGACAGTCATCTCGTGGGCAAGCCATTCTACCCTGTTCTTCTTGTCGCGCACCTTCCAGACGCCAGGCGAGATTTCGGTGATGAAGTCATAATCCAGGATGCGCTGGTCACAGCTTGTGTCGTAGGGACTGAGGAAAGACATCGCAATTACTGTATCCCTTTCCTATGGGTTATTTTCATGAGATTTCCCTTGGGATGAGTCGGACGAAAGGAGTAACTCAAGAAATGGTAAACGAAGAAGTCATGGATTTGGCTATAGAAAGACTCAACCTGGAGGTGGACTGCGCTGAGGTGGAATCCTCTGGAATGCTGATATTCATCAATACCTTTGTCTTCCGTCTTCGTACAAAGAAACATGCTACATTCCGAAGACAGGTTCGTCCTGAACCATCAAAGCATTTCCTCTTTGGCAACAATCTAACTCTCCTTACACCTGTTTTGAGGGCTTTGCCAATCTAGTAGACTTGCATCGCACCCGGACTCTTCAAGCAACTTAACTCTTAACTCGTTTCTATCCTGGCTCACTGAGGATTGAGACTCTACCAGTGATGAGATATGCTTCTGACTTGTTATTTTTAGCATTTTACGCGAATTTCATTGGTACTCATCATATCGACAACTTCTATATAAACTTGCCTAACAGGTAACAAGTGGAAGCCTGCAAACCGTCGGTTAGGTCAGGCGGGGGAATAATCCATCGCGATATTTCAATATTTACGTGTGTTTTTTGGGGTTGCCGCAAATCGCGAAATAAAAGAAAATGTTTGATGATGTTTGCAGGCGGGGCCGATTTTAAGAAATTGGATACTATTGGTTTCGATCACCGAAGCGCTGCGACAGAGACACAGAGATAGGGGAATAAGATGTGCCGCTCTGGTTGATCTTTAGTTGGCTATGGTTAAACTAGAAAGTCGACGCCATTGTATCGATGCTGCATGTCTCTTGACAGTAATCCATTGAAATAAATAGATAGTAAACATGATGTTTCGGTGTTTCGAGTTTCCATTAAATGGAGGATTGCCGTTGGATGGGTATTTTTATCATGATAAAAAAGGGACCGGCGACAAAATAGTGGTAAAATACATCGCTCCAGATCCCCACGCCCTAACTCTCAAACCACAAAGGAGCCACAGGGGGCCGGCGCTAAGCTGACTTTAGCATTCGGTACCTTACATGACAGGGATCGGAAAGGAATAAAAGGCCCAATCAGCTTCCGGATTGATCGTCGGTACCACCTACCCATGCCATACCCCTGTCTGTACTCGCTTTACCCTGTGTACCTCTTACCCGTTCTTGCAATCTCAAACCCGTCGAGACGGCGTTACCTAACCTAAGCGACTCTAACATCCCAAAGACCCCGAGGCCTCTTCTCATCTCTCCTTTTCCCATGGACCTTTGTCCTCATACATAACACGTGGGCAACAATTACAGCTTTTCGTCATCGTAAATTGCGATAATAGAAAAAGAAAACGACGTTCGTTTACACAATCACTACAACTACTCGCTCATTTAAAGCAAGCCATCAATTACGATATCCACAGCCCTAGCCCAATCCGATCTCTTGATACTCTCCCTTTTCGTGCCCTAAGAGACGATCAAACAGCGCCGGACGACATCAGCCAACGTTAGACCCGTGCTTTCCCCATACCCATAATAAATGCGCTGCATCTCATTCTACAGCAATTGAACTCTAATCAAACGCGCAACTCCGAGACATTCGGATAAGACACTGGCGGTCGGATTCCAGAGGTGGAGGAATAGCAATAGCAGCCGTTGGCCTGCAATGAGACCGCAATAGTGGCCTCCCGACCCTCCAGGAAACCCTAGCCTCGCTGGCATGCCTTTCTCATTAGCGCGCTGAGACCTATCATTCTCAACTGGTCTCGTTGCTTAACGCTCGCCTAGTTCCAGACGACGTTGGTTTTTCTCTTCGCGAGCCCCTTCAGGGAATCCCTTCTTTTCCCTAAACCGTTTTTTCCATTGACGCCTTGCGCGCATCTGCTCTCTTTTACAATTCAAGAGCGCGGTCGACTACTTCGCGGGCGAGGGACGACGACTGTGCACGACGGCCGGGCCGATACAACGACTGATCATTGATTGACGACGACGAACACTACACAGGAATCACGACTGCGATCACTTTCAATTCGATTCCATCCTTCAACCTTTTTTCTTCTTTTTCTTGATTGGCGATTCTTGATACCCCCTTCGTAGCCGCGCTATCTTTCCAACTGAATAGACAGGATCTGGCGACGACAGGAAACTCTTCGACAAGATGGGTTGCGGCACCAGTCGAAAACAGGTCGAAATCCGACCTGAGCAGAAGTGGGATGCTATTGTAGGTTCCCCATCCGGCGCGCATTTTATCAACCGTTCAATGCCATGCTAACTTTTTAATTCAGAGTCTCAAAGACTTCAAGTCAACGTCTTGCTTCACTCCTTTCGCCTACGGCTACCTTTACCTTTCTCTTTTCATATCCGTGGCAGTTTATGGTGTTGACACCTTCACTGCCATCAACTTACTGGCCTTCGGTACCTGGTCGTCTTCCATCGAGCCCACCCAGCTTGTTCCATTCGACGTCTCGAAATGGATCTTTTCGATCTGTATCATTGCCTCGTTCATCAATTTGGCATTCGAACACCTCCGAGCTATGAGAGTCATGAAGCGAGGAAGTGTAGCCGAGTGTTATCTTGACAACCTGGCCGTGCGCTTGGAGAGTACTCGATTTGGAGAGGGCCAGGGATGGAGACGCTTCCTTGTCTTCGCCGAATTGACCAAGTCCAAGAAGGGAGCTGAATACGTTGCGCTCTTTACGTACTTCAGCTTTCAATGTAAGTGGCAATAGATCAGCAAAGCCTGAAGAATACAACTGCTAACACAACTTCAGCTTGGATCCGTGTCATATTCTGCTCTGGACCACGTCAAGCTGTGAACGCTTTAACCTTGTATTCCGTGTACACCTCGGACCTCATTCCTACCGATGTTTCATCAGTGCAGAGCACGCTCGGAACCTTCTTTGGCAAGCTTGGGACTCTCGCCGATGAAAATAAGCAGCAGGTTGTGATCCTGTCCGGTATGGTTTTCACCCTGGTCATCTGGGTGTTCTCCGTCCTGTTTCTACTCACGGCGACCTTATTCTACGTCTTCTTCCTCTGGCATTATATCCCTCGTCAGGATGGCGGCCTCCATGGTTACTGTGAACGAAAGATTAACAAGCGATTGATGAAGATCGTGACAGTTAAGGTCAACAAGGCCTTGGCCAGGGAGGAGCGTGATCGCATAAAGGCAGGATACAAGGCAGCGAAGAAGAACGGCGAAAAACCGCCCATCGCACGGCAGGCCACTCTACCCACTCTCATGGACCCTGGCAGCGAGGACAAACTCCCAGAGATGCCTATGCTTAACCGCAATGACACCGTGGCTACCTTACCGCCATATACCTCACGGCCGGGCTCTGTACGTAGCATCGAACTCGAGTCATGGGACGTCAAACGACCACAGCCGAGTCGTCAGGGAACAACGATGACAAATGCCTCGACATCTAGCTATTCGTCTCGAGCTCCACTGATGGGTGAAGCGGCCGCCATGGGTTTTGATAGAACCGCCTCCCCGGCGCCGTCACTACCATCGATCGATCTCAGCAACTATCCGCCACCGAACCGACCGGGAACTTCGGGATCGAATAGAAGCTTCGGTCCGGGTCCAGCGGGTCCTCAGCCTCCCCATTTGCAGACTGGCGGGAACGGATTTGGTGGTGGCTACGCTACTAGTCCGTCAACTTATTCTTCCGATGCCCTGCCGCCGATGCCGCAGCCTGTTCGCTCTCCGCCTCCGATGGACGGTTATAACCGACCTATGCCTCGTCCGATTAACCAGCTAAGTGGGCGCTCTAGTCCAGCACCATCTACGTACTCGAACCGCGGCCCTCCTCCTAATGGACCGGCATATAACGGCCACCCGTACCCCCCTCCGCGCAGCATCACGAACCCTATGCCTCCGACTCAGAGAATGCCGCCTCAACGAAATATGACGGCCCCGATGCCACCCCGACAACCGGATGGATACTACCCGCAGCGCTCTGGAACCCCGTTGAGTCAACGCGGCATAGGTCAAGGTGGCATGAACCAAGGATATAATTACGACGGTGACGTGGAAGCGCAGCGTGGTTACCCACGATACTAGTGCTCTATCTTGATTGATTGTCTAGAAAGACAATGAGGCGTATGGATAGGTATCTTAATTTCATACTGGCAAGGGAAATGGTTGGTGATGTCCCTTATTACGAGTGCGTTGGCACGAGACGTCTAGGAGAAGATAGGGAGCCATCCTGTCTAGGAGTTGGCCTTCACAAGGTGGCGTTTATAGGCAGATTCAACGATTTTAATGAACGGGGTCTCGATGTACCTATTTCACTGCTGACATAGACTCGGCAAGTGTAGTTTTAGCGGCGATTTTAAATCACGGATATTCCGGATATTCCTCGGTCTTTGGAGGTGCTTATAAGCTGTGGTAGTGCCCATTCATTTTTGAACGAATGTCCTGCTGGTTATTCGGGGTTTGAATGCCAATGGCGCGCCCTTGATTTGTCATAGCCTGACGCCATTATCGATGACGATAACCATCACCATACTACGCACCAAAACCCCGGCAACCTGTCTACGTACGGTTTGCATGAGGCTTACCATGGATGCAGAGGGCGTGGCCCTTTATTTCAAATATGCCAGGCGTTACGTAACGCCGGATCGGATGGTTACGAGAGGCGCGCCTCTATAACCTGGTATTTAGTATTTGCAATCTGGATATCTTGTAAATGTTTTCCATGTTTAAATTTATTACGTAGGTAGACAAGAGAAGGCAGCGAAAGATTATTTTTCAAACATGGCGCAAATCATGACGGTCCAATCCTCCGACTTTCACCCCGGCGAGCAGGCCATCCAGAACCTTCTCCGCATCCCCCGCAGAGACAACCCCACACATCATGGGCTGCCTATGCCCCTAGCCTACCGCGTCGCGCAGTCGCCGCTCGTGGCCTTCGGCGCCCTGGACCGCCGAGGAAGACCATGGGCTACCGTCTGGGGCGGCGAGGCGGCCTTCTGCCAGCCCGTCGCCCAGGGGGTGCTCGGCGTGCGGGCGACCGCGGATGTCACACACGATCCGGTATTGCAGGGGTTGTTGGCAGATGCGGAGACCGGGGAGGTCGTCGATGATGCGGTTGCGAGGCCGGAAGCGGATGGGGATGGGGAGGGGGGAGGGAGACTTATGGCGGGCCTCTCGATCGACCTGGCGACGCGCGACCGCGTCAAGATCGCGGGACGCATGGTCGTGGGCACGGCGGCGCGCACGGCGCCCGGGTCCGGGGTCGCGGAGCTGCAGCTCGCGATGCACGTCGAGGAGAGCCTGGGGAATTGTCCGAAGTATCTGAATAAGAAACATATCACCCCGCGGGTGCCGAACCCGCGGCTCGTAAGCGAGGGTGAGGGTGAGGGTGAGGGAGTTGGTGGTGAAGCGCTGCTGCTGCCGAGGGACGCGGTCGATCTGATCGCGAAGGCGGATCTGTTCTTCATCGCGAGCAAGCACGGCGACCGCAGCATGGACGTGAATATCCGCGGCGGCGCGCCCGGGTTCGCGCGCGTGCTGCGGAGCGGGAGAGCGGGAGAGGGAGACGGCGGCGTGGCGCTGGTCTATCCCGAGTTCTCCGGGAACAGGCTGTATCAGACGCTCGGCAACCTGAATACGGATCCCCTGGCGGGCCTCGTGTTCCCCGACTTCGAGACGGGCGACGTGCTGTACCTGACGGGGCGCACGACGGTGCTCGTCGGCGGAAAAGCGGCCGCGTATATGCCGCGCACGAAGCTCGCCGTGCGCGTCGACGTGACGGAGGCGAGGTTCGTCAAAGACGGGTTGCCGTTCCGCGGCAGCGTAGTCGATTACTCGCCGTATAACCCGGCGGTCCGGCGACTCGCTACCGAGAAGGAGCCGCTAGGCGCGGGATTAGCAGGGGGCGACGGGATTGCCACGGCCACGCTGCTACGACGGACGAGGCTCACGCCTACGATCTCGCGGTACGTGTTCGGACTTGCTCCGGCGGCGGGAAAACGCGTAGAGGCGTGGCGGCCGGGCCACCACGTCACGCTGGATTTCTCGCAGGAGCTCGACGCGGGGTACTCGCACATGCGCGACGACGACCCGCAGAGCCTGAACGACGACTTCGTGCGCACGTTTACCGTGAGCCGGCCCGTCGAGCGGGGGGTTGTGGATGGGGCGAGCGGGTTGCTTAGGGAGGGGGTGGACGCGGAATTCGAGATCACGGTTAGGAGACACGGGCCCGCGACGAGACTGCTGGAGAGGTGGAATACGAGGGTCCCGCTGGAGATCCCGGTGCTGGGGTTTGGGGGTGCTGAGGGGTTTCGGCTGGGTGAGGATGGGGATGGTGATGGGAAAGGGGGCACACGAGTGTTCGTTGCGGCGGGCGTGGGGATTACGCCGTTGATGGCACAGGCTGATGAGGTTTTGGCAGCGGAAGATGGAAGGAGGCTCAAGGTGCTGTGGAGTTTGAAGGGCGAGGATCTGCCTCTCGCGGTTGATGTATTGGATGGGATACCCAGCTTGGGAAGCGTCACTAAGTTGTTCGTCACAGGGAAAGTGGGTGTAGATGAGAAAGCCTTGATGACTACGATTCAGGGGTTGGGTGCCGAAGTGCTGGAGAGAAGGATAGGGGCTCATGATGTGCTGGCGGAGGGAGAGAAAGGTACCAGGAAATATTACTGTTGCACGGGGCCGGATATGATGAAGATGCTGCTTAAGTGGACAGAGGGTGAAGAGGTGGCATATGAGAGTTTTGAGTATTGATAATACAATTCATATCAACGAAAAGAAATGATAAGTACCTATGTGATGAATGAGCTCATGAGTATCATGATTCAAATAACTGAACGTCATAGAGGCTAAAGGCCACGGTAACCCCCCAATGGCCGACATTCCTAGAACTACATCACTGTTGAAGCCAGCCAAGTTTCAGTTCGTTGGTAACACACATCGTCTGTTTAGCTTTTCCACATATTATTGAGATTCTTTCTGTCTCTTCCACTCTCGGCCATCGGTGGCATCTTATCTATTCTCATAGATCATCGACATCAGGAGTGCTTAAGCCCCTTCACCCGGCATGAGTAATCAATCAATTCGTAAGTAAGACGTGCCGACTAATAACTGCCCATTTTCACCCATCTGCTGCCGCGCAGATGTTGAGATTTTATTCTATGCTAGTGCCCAAAGTTTGGGTTGTGATGGTCCATATCATCTACAGTCCGCCTTGGCTATTCCAAACCATCGCCTCACCAGAGTCCTAATGAGCCGGCAAGACTCCCCTGTTTCATCTATCCCACCTCGAGACCAGTTCGCTTCATCATCCAAATAAACATATTCTTCAAGTTGTCGGAGGCGCTCGCGATGATATCGGAAGAAAGGGAGTTAACATTGCTTCTCTTCTTCTCTCTCGGCATCCTCAACCACAGGATACTAATTGCGAGAAGACGTATGATGATTTAATTTTCATGTGGTGGCGATGATCACACATGTCCATAGTGGTATTATTAAGGGGCGAAGGTGAGTCCTGGGTTCATGGGACCGGAGTAACAGCTCGTGCGATTTCTGCCGTAAAGGAGGAAACCTGATTATGCTAATAGAACCACGTACCTTTTCGGTCACATGGTCGACTCCAGTTACCTCGAGATGCAATTTAAAAGTGCTTCAAGAAGCGAAGTTGGCACTCCTCCTCGCTCATCATTTCGAACTGCTCTACCTCCTTATCCTTGACGGAGATATAACACTTCAGCAGGGCTTCAGCCACCCCAGTTGTCATAGCAGCATCGCCCTTTAAATGATCTAGCGCCTCTTCTAGCGTACCTGGCATCCTCTTATTCATCCCATACTCGGCCCGCACCTTCTTTTTCATCAAGCGAGGGAAGAGTTTGCAGTCCTTCCAAGTGAGTTCCGTCTTCTTCTCAAGCCCATCCAGACCGGCGATTAAAACACCCGCAGTGAACAAGTAGGGATTTGCGGTGCTGTCCATCATTCGAAACTCCCAGTAGCAGTCGCCGACTTTCCGCACCGGTAAGTCGCGGTTATCCGTGCCAAAGCCTATCCACGCGCCCGCGACGGAGCTGTCGTAGCTGTCGTAATTTGCCATTCCAAAGGCGCAGAGCGAGCCCATGTGGTTGAGGACGCCGGCAATGAAGTGGTCAGCCACTACGTATTCGGGCTTGTTAAGTGGAAGGTGGAGGTGTAGGCCATTTGACGGTCCAGTCAGTGTTGGTTTTGGGGTCATAGTCGCCTTGAGACCCCGACGCACGCATATTTCGCGAATGGCTTCTTGTGCCATAACAAGAGAGTCGACGGCTCCCAGTGGGAAATCATGAGCAAGGGCAATCTCCAGCTGATCCTGGACTTCTGCATGGAAGTGACGAATGCCGATGGAAGACTGCTCAAGAGCGTCGACGATCTCTTCAACCAGGTCCAACGTCTCGCCGCGGAGGCCAGCTGTTCTCGAGTAGTCGTTGAGATTTTCTTCTAGCGGTTCGTCCAAATTGTTGGACTTGTCTAGAAGAACGAACTGAATCTCGAAGCCGATTAATACCTCCGTGTTCCATTCTTTTTCGAGAAACTCGACGGCCTGGGCCAGCAGCATGCGCGGACACTTGTCGAATTGAGCCTTGGAATCTTTCTGGTCGACGAAGCTCATGACGGCCGCGTGGCCTGCCTTGAACCCGCAGCGACGCAGGGAGGACCAGTCCGGGCGCAGGTACCACGTCTCGTGGTAGTCGCTAAGGGAGAAAATCTTCGGGGCGGTGGAAATGGGCATGACCATGCTGTTCTGTGCGAGGCACACCTTCTCACTGCCGCTTGCGATCCGGAGGCAGCGAGCGGCGGGGACGAAGCGGGCACGCAACACACCAGAGAAGTCGACCCATTGGAGGCGGATGTACTTGACAGAGTCGTTCGCGTCGAGGAAATCTTTGAGCTTCTCTTCGTGGAACGACATGGTTAGAGATGAGGATTACTAGAATTAGACGGGGTATCTATCTTGAGGTAGCATCTGTAGAGCTCACGCAAACTCATGTAAGAGACCCAGTCACATCATAGAGCAAAATAGTTACCATTAAATATTTTATATTCAAAGAAGATTTCGAGGGATGAAGCATTCTATGGAATATGGTAATCTTCAGAACATTCTATATAGAGCGAACCATTTCCCGGGGCGTGGGCCGACGAGACGGGCCGAGGAGCATAACTCGAAGGCGCCGTGCTACAAGGAGCAGGGAAGGATCTGGCAGTAGAGCTGAGAGCTAGGTAGAGATATTGGAATTGACTAGAAGGCAGAAACATATAATATCTACCTACCTGGGTACCTAAGGTAGCGATAGCATCGTGAAACTTCTAAAAGTAAGTCTGGGGTTTGTGTGGCGATTTTAGTACCAAATAAGAGGAGCACCCCTCTAGGTTAGTGGCAGCTTGGCAGCTAAGAGGTACATGCGTCGGAATCGATCAAGCTTTCTGATTGGATAGGTTCCCTCTGGGTTTATGAAAACAGCCACTGATGCCTGGTCTAGCATAGTATAGCCCCAGGCCCGAGGAGGGTAGCATTGGGGCTCGTTGGGGCTAGTCGGAACCCACCTACGGACCTAATCACTCGCTACCATTTGATGACGCAGGACAACGCATGCGATACACCTACTATCCTGGGAACCTGCAGGAGCTTTCCTTTCTCGTCATCATTAACCATCCGCCCCCATTCTACGCCAAACATCTTCATCTATCACTACCTAGTAGTATCTGCAAATAGCAAATACCTCACTTCCATGGTGTAGCCAGTCATCCGATAGTATCGCCTGACACCACGGAGCACTGCCATGGGTCGAATAACCCAGCTCGTCGTCGGCGCTCTGCTGCTAGTCAGCAGCGCCGCGGCAGATGAGCTCTATACCCCGAAACACGAAGCTGGTCGTTGCGCCATGCGAGGCCACTGCGGAAAGAAGAGTTTCTTCGGCAAGCAGTTGCCGTGTGTCGATAATGGGTTAGCTACTACGCCTGATCCCGACTTCGCAAAAGAACTTGAATCGGTATGCGGCTCGAAATGGAAGGATAGCAAGGTCTGCTGCAGTCCCGAACAGGTACGTCTGTGTTACCCCACTCAAGCCCATCGACGCCACGCGTAGATAGCATAGCGGCATGGACGCAGGCGCAAGGTTATTGCATGAATATACTGGCTAACAATCACGTAGCTCTCCGCCCTCAAATCCGAGCTTTCCACCCCGAACCAGATCATCGGCTCCTGTCCCGCCTGCAAGGATAACTTCTATAACCTATTTTGCTCCTTCAGTTGTTCACCGGACCAATCGCTCTTTATCAATGTGACCAAGACGACCGCGAAGAACGGGAAGACGATGGTTGGCGAGGTGGATCAGCTCATTTCTAAAGAATATGGCGAGGGCTTCTACGACAGCTGCAAGGAGGTCAAGTTCGGCCCATCCAACTCCAAGGCTATCGACTTCATTGGTGGCGGAGCAAAGAACTACACCCAACTTCTTAAATTCCTCGGTGACGAAAAGGCGATCGGGTCGCCCTTCCAAATAAACTTTCCCGTCGAGTACACCGAACCGGACATGGCACCCAGGGACATGAAGCCGAAGAAATGCAACGACGAAGATCCGAATTTTCGATGTTCATGTGTTGATTGTCCAGCCGTGTGTCCAGAACTTCCGGCTGTGGATCAGGCCGGGTCTTGTCGAGTTGGCGTGCTTCCGTGTCTGTCGTTCGCTTCAATAATCACCTATGGAGTATTGGTTTTTCTACTTATCCTCGCCCGCGCCGGCCACATTGCTTGGATTAGACATGCGCAACGGCGAAGCGAACGACTTCATCTGCTACAAGTCGCCGAACCGAGCGACGATGAGGATGAGGGAGACCTTATCCGTAATCCCGCTATGTTCGACCGACCGCAGAAAAACTATCCTATCAACACTTGGTGCGATACTACTTTTAGCAAGCTGGGCCATCTATGCGCAAGATTCCCAGCCATCACAATATCAATCAGTTTATTAGTAGTCATTGTCCTCAGCCTTGGCTGGGTCAAGTTCGATGTCGAGAGGGATCCGGCAAGATTGTGGGTAGCTCCGGACTCGGCCGCAGCCCAGGAAAAGGCATTTTTCGACGAGAATTTCGGCGCCTTCTATCGTGCGCAGAAGGTATTCTTGGTCAATGACACCCAGCCGTCAGGACCTGGCCCGGTTCTTAGTTACGAGACCCTCACGTGGTGGGCCGACGTCGAGGCAAGTGTCAAGAAGCTTAAGGGCGAAAGCTTTGGAACTACCTTCCAAGACGTATGCCTCAAGCCCACCGGACCTGCTTGTGTTGTCCAGTCCCCGACCATCTACTTTGACGGTACGGAGAATTGGAAAGAGCAGTTTCAGGAGTGTGCCGAATCCCCCGTCGGCTGCCGTCCCGACTTCGGACAACCGATAGAGCCGAATATGATATTGGGAGGCTACGACAACATCGATAATATTATTGAAGCGCGGGCTGCAACGGTGACATGGGTTCTTATCAACCATCCTGAGGGCAGCTCGGAACTTGCTCATGCTATGGACTGGGAGCGGTCCTTGAAGAATAAGCTCCTAGAAGTTCAAAAAGAAGCGGCCGATCGGGGCCTTCGACTTTCTTTCTCTACCGAAGTCAGTTTAGAGGAAGAGCTGAACAAGTCGACTAACTCTGATGCGACAATCATCATAATCAGCTACATCGTCATGTTCCTCTACGCATCCATCGCCTTGGGTTCGAGCAGCATGACTATCCGCGAGCTGATTAGGAATCCAGCTGTGACGTTGGTCCAGAGCAAATTTACACTCGGCCTCGTTGGTATTTTGATTGTCTTGATGTCAATCACCTCATCTATTGGACTCTTCTCCTGGGCGGGCATCAAGGCCACGCTCATTATCGCCGAAGTCATTCCCTTCATTGTGTTGGCTGTCGGAGTGGACAACATCTTCTTGATTGTCCACGAGTTCGAGCGCGTCAATCTGAGTCACCCTGATGCCATGGTGGAAGAGAGGATAGCTAGAGCGCTTGGACGAATGGGCCCATCTATCCTGTTCTCAGCCATTACCGAAACGGTATCTTTTGCTCTTGGAGCATTTGTCGGAATGCCCGCTGTCAGAAACTTTGCCGTTTATGCCGCGGGTGCGGTGTTCATCAATGCGCTCCTGCAGATGACGCTTTTCATTTCTATTCTATCCTATAATCAGATGCGGACCGAGGACCATAGAGCCGACTGTTTCCCTTGTGTTCAAGTCAGAGCGGCACGAGTTCACTTGAGTAGTAGCAATGGTCCCGGCGGTCCTCGTCCATATGATATTCCAGACGAGTCTTGGTTACAGCAGTTCATTCGAAAGCATTATGCTCCCGCTTTACTTGGTAAGAAGGTCAAGGTTCTCGTTGTCGCCTTCTTCCTAGGTCTTCTTGCCGCTGGTGTTGCTTTGATTCCTTATGTCCAGCTTGGTTTGGACCAGCGAGTTGCTCTACCTGACGATTCGTACCTCATCGATTATTTCAACGACATGTACAACTACCTGGATACCGGCCCGCCTGTATACTTCGTTACCAAAGACTTGAATGTGACGGCTCGCGCTAATCAGAGAGAGGTTTGCTCTCGCTTTACGACTTGCGAGCAATTGTCCCTTACGAATGTACTTGAACAAGAGCGCAAGCGCCCTGACGTTTCGTATATATCATCCCCAACGGCTAGTTGGATTGACGACTTTATGCTCTGGCTCAATCCTGATTTTGAAAGCTGCTGCAAAGAGGGTCGCAAGGTCTGCTTCGCTGAGCGTGACCCGGGCTGGAATATTACTCTCAATGGTATGCCCGAGGGCGATGAGTTTATACAATACCTTGAGAAGTATCTACAGTCACCAACCACAGACTCGTGCCCCCTAGCTGGCCAAGCCTCATACAGCAACGCTGTAGTTGTGGACGCCGAGAACCGCAATATTCCCGCAAGTCATTTCCGGACCATGCACAAACCTTTGCGCAGCCAAGACGATTTTATCAAGGCATACGCATCAGCCCGTCGCATTGCCAACGACGTTAGTGCGAAAACTGGTGTTGAGATCTTCCCGTATAGCGTATTCTATATTTTCTTCGACCAATACGCGAATATTATCAACCTGACCGCTGCTCTCCTTGGCTCTGCCCTAGCAATCATCTTCGTCGTCGCGACCGTCCTTCTGGGTTCCGTCGTCACCGCGCTCGTCGTCACCCTGACTGTCCTCATGACGGTCGTGGACATTATCGGTGCGATGGCAGCCTTCGACGTGTCGCTCAACGCCGTCTCACTGGTTAACCTAATCATCTGCGTCGGCATCGCCGTCGAGTTCTGCGCCCACATCGCCCGCGCCTTCATGTTCCCCTCGGGCTCCGTCATGGAGCGCGCCAAGAAGGGGTTCCGCGGGCGCGACGCGCGCGCCTGGACCGCGCTCGTCAACGTGGGCGGCTCGGTATTCAGCGGCATCACCGTGACCAAGCTGCTTGGCGTGTGCGTGCTCGCCTTCACGCGGTCCAAGATTTTCGAGATCTACTACTTCCGCGTCTGGCTGTCGCTCGTGGTACTCGCCGCCGCCCACGCCCTCGTCTTCCTGCCGGTGGCCCTCTCCCTGCTTGGCGGCGAGGGCTACGTCGACCCCGAGAGCGAGGGCGGCCTCGTCGAGGACCTCGCGAATAGGCGCTACAGGGCGCTCGTGCCTGACGACCTGAGCGATAGCGACGAGGATGATGATTGAGAGAGAAGATTATAAGATGGACTAAAGCCTGAAAGGAGATGAAGGAAAGGGGAGGCTGAAATACAAAAACTGTATAGATAATCGGTATGGAACTTGATACACGGGAGACCCAGCGCATTATGTTTCTTTTAAAGAGGTCGGTAAACTTTGGAATGTAAATTCTGTAATTCCACAGGTTGGCTTTTGGGTAGTGAGGTGTATTGTACAAGGTATAGGAATTGATAGGGTCGTAGGTAGAGAGAATAACGTGGCATCTTTACATCAGACGCAGGCGATATGCTTTGATATCGAAGGGATGGTATGATACTGGATTGGTGGACAAATGCCATGCATGAAGTGGATGGTCTAGATTCGAAGACGTATTGAATTCCTTAGTTGTAAGACTGGTCTGAGCTGGAGTGGTTCGTCTTGAATAGGTATCATTGCATCAATTTTCCCCCTTTAGTTGATGATAATTCGAAAAATACTGCTTCACACATGATAGCCTTACACACCTTCGCGGCTCTCAGTTTAGAGGGCATTGATGATCCTGGCTTAATATAGGTAGCTTGGTGACCCAGGGGGGTTTTACGATATAAATACACGCTACTAGAAAAACAGACAGAGGTCCGAGGCTGTTTCTTTAAGATAAGCACAGATGTAAGATGATAGATGAAGTATCAACTTACAGACCATGATGCTGGCCCTGAAAATGCCAGGAGACTGTTCGGAATACAGAGGCTATTGCTTAGGTATGTTTGGCTCAGTCTGAGTTGATGCCTTTTTGTTACATTTCTGTAGAGACTATGAGTTTATAAATAGACTGGCTGACAAACGGCTTACTTGAAACTTCGTCGCAGAGGAAACAGGAGAATGTGATCCAGCTATCACCATGCATGAGATGAATATTTGTTTATGGGTCTAATAGGAGAGACAATATACTACCAGTTGGTTTTGGGAGGTATGTACAAATACGGGATACGAGCAGAGATGGGATTCATACGAGCTATACACATATAGTCAAGCGCAAGTGACAATTATCTTTGGAGACAACAGCGTACGCGAGAATAAAACGAATTAGATACCTAATTCCACGGCAGCACAACGATGCTTAATTCAGGTATCTATCCGTTACCCTTACAAAGTATCTAGTAAGAGCAAAACCCTATCTAATACCGTCATCCAGCGTTTCTTAGCCCAACTCTACTGTATCCGACAAATCTAACTGTAGGACCTAAGCAAAGAAAGCCCCCCAGGTGCAGACAAGACCAGATAGACCGATCCAGTTCCGCGGCCATACTCAATTGGCCGTCTATATTCCCATTTCCCGTGACCTTCCACATAAAAGCGCCGCCCATTCCGTCCCGTAGTCCAGATTTATCATTATATAAACGTGAGCGTCGTGCAGCAACCATCTGAAGCAAAAGAGACCTTAGAGCCCCTGTAGTCTACGATCTAATCTTATGTCTCCCGACAACAGTGTATGACCCAGTCCCCACCTCGACCTTCCACCCGTCGGCCAGGAGAGCCTTAGCCACGGCGGTGCGCAGCGGGGACTTCCCGTCGACGCTGTGCCGCCCCAGCCCCGTGATGATCCTGAAACCCCCCTCCTTCGCCCTGCGCGCGCGGTCCTCGCCCCCCAGGCCGTCCCACCACCTCCACGTGCGGTCGATGGCGATCTCGACGCCGTCCGCCACCGTGACGCCGTGGAGGTCGATCGTGTCCCCCCTCGTGCTGTTCCGGTCCACCAACAAGCGGGCTTCTACGCGGCTCGCCTGGCGGTAGCTAGCGGCTTCCTCGCGGGCGCGCTCCGCGTAGTACGAGCCGGCGGCTTTGAAGTGGGGGTCGGATCTACCTCTCCTAAAGGCAGCCGCCGCCGAGCTGAAAGAGTGGTTTCGGGACTCGGCCCAGGCCCTGGAAGCGGCGGACGCGGCCGAGAGGCTCGTTACCCCGCGAGGGGGGTCGAGTACGGAAAACCGGGGGGTGGAGGAGCGCCTTCTTGCTGCTGACTGTTTCGAGGTGGGCGCGGTAGCAAGATCGATAGTAGTAGGTGCGGCAGCCTCCGGATCCGCCGCCACGACGCTATACGATACGTCGTACCTGAGGTATGCGGGCCTCTCGAAGTGGTCTGCGAGGATCTGGATAACGTCGAGGGAATCGTCCGGGTACCGGCATATCTGGAAGATGGCCTTGATGTATTCGGGAGGTACCCAGGAAAACTCTACCGTTTCTCGCTGGATAGCAGGCAGGATGTCGGGGTCCAAGTCTGGAACGCCCATTTGGATAAAATTGTCCAGAAGTTGGACTACTGTGGCCCCGAGAGAGCCGCCGAGCTCGCTGCAGATGACTGTTACGTCGGCCGGTGGTACATCGAGCCGTTCAGCCACAAGTCTAATCTTGGAGTCTTCCACGGCGTTAGCATAAGGAATACAATATGTGTTTGCTTGGCGGTTTCATTTTCTCGTAGAAGCACTTACCATCCGGCATGACAGTAGTCTGACTAGATCCCTCAGCTGCGTCTTCTACAACGGGAGATCCAGGGGAAGAGACCTTAGCTGCTCTCCCCTTCCCCTTATTCTTCTTCTTTCCTCTTTTCTTCTTGCCGGGGGCGTGGTCCTCGTCGACGAAGAAGCCGTCAATACCTCTAGGCCGATGGCCCTCGCTCTCGAGCCACTGCAGGTTTAGCAGCTCGTCCATAGCGAGACTAGCATCCCCCTTTACCTTCTCCAGCGCGCGCCTAATATCTATAAGCTTGAGCTCGACGAACATCTGAGATAGACTCTGCTCCTTTTCGCCATCGCTGAGGCCGTCGAAGATACCGACGTGGGCCGGGCTTAGCGAAGAATCTCCGGAGGCGGCCTTCGAGGACCCGGAAGAAGTTGACGTGCTCGGATCCGTGGTAATGGTAAAGTCGCTGGAGCTTTTCACGTCGCTGCCGGCGATCCCGGTTTCCTCGACGTCGTCGCCTAGATTCAGGGCGCTCAGGCCTGCGACGTCATCGCCGCCGAAGCCGCTCGGATTGAAGCCGCTGGCTTCCTCGTCCTCGACACACTGAGATAGGGCCAGAAGGATATTCCGCGCAACAGCAAAGTCTGAAGCGTCTTGTAAGTTGTAGTCGTTTGAGATGGAGAGAATTAGGCCCTCGTCAAGAAGAGACCGAAACTCATTCTGTAGATCAACGTTAGTCTAATGCGCTGTGCTCTGAGTAGGTAGGTATGTAAGTTGTCTTCATAGGGGGTTGGTGATATTTTTTGACTCATCAGTAATGAGTTGAGGTGAATATGATAGACCTTGATTCTCATCTACGCGACGCCTCTAGGATGGTTGCGCTGTGTCTTAGTACATGATCGCAGTACTTGCGACGAAAGACGAATCGTGCGGTAAACGACCAGGGCGCGTGCGTCGCGTGTACATAAATAATGTTCTCTCTTACCACTAATTTGCTCCCCGGGTGTTCCATAACTTCGTAGTTATAGAAAAAAAAAATAGTATATTTCTATATGTCTGGCGTCTTCGTTTTCGTATTTTCAAGTCATGATGAGGCTGCGCACCGAAGCGGGGAGAATTCGCGAAAGGTCGAAAATGTGAAGATGAAAATCCCAATCTTGTCGCAAACGCATGTTCGATTTGTCGAGAAGCGCTGGGCAAACCACCTAAGAGGTACGTGAGGTAGATATATTAAGAAAAAAAAACCACCTCTAGTTGTTATCTTTTGAAACTGTTCCCGTGCCTGAGTCAAACGACGTGGTCGATTTTGACGAGTAGACTTCCTAGTTTCAAACCTGAGGTAGCATTTTTGGGCTCTACTATGTAGGTCTTCTGACAACTACCGGGTAGCTAGTACCAGCTAACCTAGCTGGTTGGACAGTCTAGGTACCTACTATGTAGTGTGTCATAATTAGCCGCCCTTGCTTCCAAGTTTGCAGCCTCTAATACCTTAGGTACCTAGGTAGGTACCCAAGTATTTTATTGATATATGATATTCAAAGAGCGGCATAAATACGTGAGATGAGACCTATCATCACAGCTCATTTTGCTATCTTTTTGTCTAGGTATCTAGAGATGAGATCGTCATTCTGGCATTCCATTTTCTGAGCGCCGAAAACTCCACTAAGCCTAAACTGCAGTGTCCCAACCCGCTATGCACTTAACCTTAAGAGGTACCAAACCGCATGCAAATGCCCAAACACTTTTTCCTTTCTTACAAACGTGCACATATATATATACCTAGGTATATATATATATATGAGTAATAAAAAAAAGGAGTCATTCATCTGAAGCCTCTCTCTACTCTCTCAAAACTCTCTCGTCTCACCGATATCGCAAACATCGAACGCGCCCGTCTCGGGGAGTCCCTTCAGCGCCAGGGCCTTCTTCAGCAGCTGCGGCGGCTCGAACACGGGCTCCGGCGTCATGACCCAGGTGCCCCAGTGGATGGCCATGGCCCTCCTGCACCTGGTGTCCCGGAAGATCTCGACGGCGTCGCGCGGGTTGGCGTGCACGCCCGACATGACCTGGCGCGGGTAGTAGGCGCCGATGGGGATGAGGCCCAGGTCGAACCCGCCGAAGCGCTCGCCGATCTGCTTGAACTGCGGGCACGTCGGCAGGTGCGACCACTCCGCGGCCCAGTCGTCCTCCACGTCCCGCGGCACCGTCGCCACGCTGCGGTACCCCGTGTCGCCGCCGAACCAGACCGACTTGGTCGGGCTACCCGACTGCACGGCCCACGAGGCCCAGAGCGTGGTGTCGCGGTCCCACAGCGTGCGGCCGGAGCTGTGCTGGCAGGGCAGACAGGTGATCTTCGCGGTAATCGGCTTGCGATCGTCGCCCGTCGTCGCGCTCTTAGCAGCAGCATCAGCAGCAGCAGCAGCGCCGTCCGTCTCGACCTTGGCCGCGCCCGGCGTCAGGGTGATGTCGGCCTCCTGCCACCAGTCGAGCTCGGTGACGTTCTTCAGGCCGCCGCTGCGGAACCACTTCTCGAGGCCGAGGCCGACGAAGAAGTGCGCGTTGGGGTGGTGCCTCTGGACCTCGCGGACGCTGTCGTAGCTCAGGTGGTCGTAGTGGCTGTGGCTGATGACGACGGCGTCGACGAACGGCAGGTCGGCGATCGCGCACGGCGGCTCCGTGTACCGCTTGAAGCCCAGGAAGCTGACGGGCGCGCAGCAGTCCTCGAACACGGGGTCGAAGAGCACGCGCAGCCCCGACGGGAACTCGACGTAGTAGCACGCGTGCCCGAGCCACGTCGCCCGCAGCTTGCCCGACGGCGGCGAGGCGCGCGTCGGCAGCAGCTGCGGCGTCACGACCGGTACGAGCTTCTCTTCTTTCTTCGGCTTCGGCCAGCTCGTGAACCTGGACGTAGAGAAAATTCGAGTTAGCTTGCAAATGTGAAGAAGAAGAAGAAAAAATAGAGTCGCTGGGATGTATACTAACCAAAGTGTCCTGAACAGCTCTGTAATTGTGGGAAACGCCCATGAGTCGTATGGGTTTTTGAATTTGTAGGTTTTTCCATGACGGTCCTTGACGTGGTGGCTCTTGGGTTCGAACTCGCTGGCCTCGCCGGCCATTGGTGGTCGTACGCTGACGCTGGCATAGTAGGCCGTAAGCGAGAGCGCGGCGGCAGTGCTACCTCCCATCGAAGCCATTCTAGTAAATTGTTTCGGGGCAATTCTCTGCTGTCCTCTGCAAAAGAGAACGCGAAGAAGAGAAGGAGGCATAAGTTATAATCGGAGCCAGGCAAACGTTGTATCAATAAATGCGGTAGAGTAAGGTAGTTAATAAGGGAGAGACACGTTCCTACGTAACTTTTTCACCAATCACCTAAAATTTTGCTACATACGATATCGACCTAGATATCGTGGTAAGCGTTGCGACATGCACCGGGTCGGACTTTATGAAGGAGTTAAGAGCTTGTTAAACACGTTCCCGCAAAACTGGGGAGCTATCACCCGTGAACACTTATCGAGGTAGTCGTTCCTCCGTAGGTTAGCAACTTATACGAGTATAGGGCGATTGCGAATGCAACTGTCTACTAGAAACAAGGAAGGAATTCTGTATGGTTAGAGAGCTATCCCGACGGCCTATTAGCAGCAGGGAGCGCCGACTTACGGCACCCCTCGGACCCCGACTCGGGGTTATGGGCATCGCGAAAATTACGACAATGAATCATGCATGACAGCATTTGTGTGACTAAACAACAATGGATATTAGGTACTTGTCACATGCTTAGCATATAAGATTACCTAAAAGATAAAAATTAGGAGGAAGGCTGGAGTCTGAAACCAATGTATTGCCACGGGAGCTTTTGCTCATACCTACATAGGTAGTATTAATAAAACATAGTGGCAATAGGCGGTACACTGTACAAATTCAGACGTTGAATAGTGATACTTAGGTAGTGTCTTAACCCAATACACTGCAAGTGAATAACCTCACTTCGCCCTAGCCAACTCCCCCATCATCATCATCTGTCTTACACGTAATTTCCCTCTTCACGTTTCCGTGTCAGGCAGCAAAAAACAACGCTACATCCTCACTATCACTATCACCCTCAACCAAGACCCAAGAAACATCCTAAGCTTCTGTCTCGCTCTGGGTCGAGCCATCGTCATCGTCATCCTCCTCCTTCCCAATCATACCCTCACCCTCGTCCTCGTTCTCACCCTCACTTCCGCTCTCCCCGTCCTCGGGCGGCACCCACACCAGCACGCCGTCGCGGTCGCTCTTCATGCCCTCGGCCGCCGTCGCGGTCGGCACGATCTTGAGCACCTTCTGGAAGTACTTGTCCCGTACCACGAGCGTGGGTCGGATCCACGCGCCCCGGACGAGCGGCAGCAGCCGGTACGTGACGGCGCGGCGGGCCACCGGCAGTACGTTGAGCGTCGTGGTCTTGGCGCCCGAGAAGGCGAACTCGTCGCTGGGCTCCATCGTCAGCCCGAACGTCAGGAAGTGCGACGACGGGTTCTCGATCGTGATGTCCAGGAAGAGGAGCGGCGAAGAAGACGAAGTGTCCGGTGATGATGATGATGATGATGATGATGATGATGATGATGATGATGAAGGACGATTGGAAGGTGAGTAGTAAGATACCCCGGCTAGGACGCGAGGCTCGGAGCTCGTGACGTAGAACTGCGGGAGCGGTAGGGTTACCGCGTTTACAACGTCTTTAGGCGATGTGAGTCGCCTCCACTTGATAGTGAAGGCCAGATTCGCTGTAGCCTGCGACTTGTCGTCGAGGTCGAACTTCTGAGCGATGAGTTCAAAATGCGCTTCTTCGATCGTCTTCGGGCTGATGACCAGCCCGTCCTTGTCTATAACCTGGCTCTTGGAGATCTTGCAGCTTACGCTTCCCTGCGTGGAAAGTATACTCACGTCCAGGTCTAGAATAGTCACATCTTCATGTGCGAAGGAGGCGTATCTTGTGGCGAGGGACCATTTCTGTGCTATTCCTCGAGGTCGACGGACGGTTTCATCTCCTCCCGATAAATCTTGAATATCTTCCGGGTTGAAATAGTCCGGCCACTCAGAGTGTAATCTAGGAGATAAATCGTAGCTTGATTCGAAGGGGTTGACAATGTTGAGATGATAAGTTGCCTGCTGGATAATGGGTGTCCCTGGGTCTGACGCGAGATGATATCGTGCCTTGACCAGCACATCGAATGTCGTAGGCCGATCCACCGGATTAATGACGATTGTAGCTTTTACACTTTTGGAACTTGGAATCGTTCCGACGGATATTCCATCAAGCTTCGATTCTTCTATACCCCCTGGGCTTGACCTTTCAGCGCCATCATCAACCAGCACCTTGTACCCTGGGACATCTTGCCCAAATAATACAACGTCTAATTTGGTGATCGCATCGGCGTCTTCTTCATTCAGGAGCTGTAGTTCGAGACCAACAGATTCGCTTGCGTAATACTGCTCCAGCATATTCACGAACTTGACCTCCATTTTCGGAGGCCTGGGAAGTACCTTGATTTTGTGTGGGTTCATCCTTGTTATCTTCTTTCGAAACGACTGTGAGTGCCATAACCCAGCCAGGTTGTTTTCTCGAAGCTTCATGCTGTACTTGAGGGTGAACGATTCTGGTGCCACCGAAACTTGTACCGAGGATGCTTTTGCATCACCAGGCTCTCTTAATGGGACGTCTATTTCGAAAACTCGCGTTTGGCCTGGTAGTAGGGTTAGGTCATCTACCCCTTCTAATAAAATCGTAGAAGTCGATTCGGAACTAGTCTCGGATTCATCGTCAGAATCGTTATCGTCGCTAGCCTCTGCCTCGACCAGATTCACTTTCGTAACTCGCAATCGTGAGGTGGATGGTGTTTGGGTATTGTTAGCTTGGTTTTTCAGATGTATTGTACGCAGACTGCCATCGAATTCAACTTGGATTAAGTCCAGTACCACTGGTGCGGCATCCGGGAATGAGTTGGATGTAATTGAAAGTTGAGCAGGGCAACTCTGGCCGGCTTTTCCTTCTTCCTTCTTGAAGACAAATGTAGCTTGTAAGAACGACGCTACATGCTCGTCGGTGAAACTGACAACGGGCTGCTCTTCCATATCCAAGCCATCCAATGATTTTGTAATATCGTAATGCCAACCAGGCCTTCTTGAAAACCCTAAAATCAATATCAGCACCTCAGCCCACCAGCACCGGTAGACGATCGAACTCACCTCTATTGAGAAGTTCCCAATCGATAGCAACAATTATATCACTCTGGCCAACTTCAACAGCTGCATTTCTTAATGTCCAACTCAACGCCTCCATAGCGTCCCACCAGCCCTCTTTGCGAAAAGACATATTCCTCCAGAGAGGGGCGAGGATGTCCATAATCCGCGTCCACTCATGCATTCTCTCCAATTCTTTGCAGCACTCAAGGGCTAATTCCAAAGATGTCCGCGTTTGGTGGCGCTTTTCAAATTCATTTCGTGCCAAAACCAAATGGTCGAAGATCATTTGTGCATGGTTTACCCCCGACCCAGTCGATGGGAGCTCTTCGTATGGCTGTGGGCACATATAGGTGTCATAGCCGTAAGTCTTACTGCCTTTGGATGGTAAAGATGTGTCTGGCGGTTTTCGGTCTTCTTCGGATATAGAGTGCGCTAGTCTTCGCCTTTCAGAAAGGTGGCGCGCGGCTGCACGGTACCAGTATCCTTGGTGGTGAAGATATTCCCAAGGCTGTAAGCGCTCAGCCGAGAGATTCTTTTCGGGTGGGCGGAAAGGTAGTATACTGCTAGGTTGTAGTTCTGGATATTCAACCTTTTCGATCAAGTTGGCCATGACTGTACTCCATCTTGCTTCCCAAGCCCTCCATCCATAATTTTGCGTGCCGTGCCCCCTTCTATCAACCAGGTCAAATATCCTGTCGCGATGCGTTTGCCACCTCCTGACGGCGGCGGTGCTTTGCCCGGTCCATAGTAGGCACTTTAAGGCCCGAATCGCTGTAACGTCAGATAAGAACCGCGCATCATTGAACCTAGGACTCCAGCTGGGGATAGTTTCGAGAATATCCGGACCTAGTAGAGTTTCATATGCCTGCTCGTAGGAACGCAGGGCAACGTCCATTTCCTGGCGGAACTCCGCAAAGATGGCAGCTTTGAAGTCATAGCGGACGTTCCAACCCTGCAGAGACAGTGTATGCGAAGTGCCAGAAGTCGGCGGCACAGTCGGTTGTGGCGCAATTCCCCTTGATTTCTTTTTGCGTGCGTGCCTGGAAAGATCGCGATAGTACTCAATCGCTTGATCGAAAACAGCAGTGAGGACACTATCAACCGCACCCTCTAGCTCCTTCTCGGTCCGTTGCGTAGGCAGAACGAATAGGGATGTCTTTGGGTCTAAACCAGTACTCCTCCGAATGTTTTCAAGCCTCTCCTGGAACTGACTCACGGAAGTTGGAGACTGGTCGCTTAGGATAACCACAACCAAGCGAGTTTTGTACCCAGATTGCGCGACAGCATTTTTAACGGCGTTTATATCTGTCTTGAGCTGGTTGTCATGTAGCGTCGCTAGGGTAGAGTCTGAGGTCAAGTTGTAGAAAGTCAAACACACACTAGGTATGAGATCTTGGTGTTTTTGGAGCCAATGCGTATCTATCAGCCCATCTGGATATAACGTCGAGCCTGGGCTGAGAGGGGAGAATGGCGAATGTAAAATGGGCGGAGATAGAGGCGCCTCGAAGTTATCGGGGAGACGTGCGCGACGAGGTGGTAGTAGAAATTCCTAAAGGTTACAATTAGACTTGTTGCCTAGGTACGAATAGACTGGTATCTGAAGACATACCCTCCCGATTGTCCTAATCTTGAATTTATATCTCCTCGAGCTGTCTCGAGAATGCCAGGGAAGGCCAGTGACATCCGTCTCCTCGATGTAACGGAGAATCGCCTTTGCCTCTCGGGTGTTTACGGGGGGTATCTCTGATCGAACGAGTATGCTCTGCTCTCTCAAGACAGGGTCGGTTATAAGAGGCTTGGTAGGCGCTGTGCGTAACCCGGAGACAACGAGGAATGGGACATTGTGGTCCAAGCTGCCTGCTGGATAGCCGTCCATTTGTCTATTATATCAGGAGATCGGAATTCATTGGAAGAGTTGAATTGTATGTGCGAAGTCACAGGCTGGGAATCGTCATGCCAAAATGTGGTAGGTTTAGGCCGGACCAATGCAAGACGGCTCAACTCATCGCCCTATAAGCTACGATTAGTTATGCTATCCGGAATAGAATATAGATTCTAGCTACCTAAGCTTTGGTTGCTCACCAATTTATAAGTTCTGTTCCCCAACTTGCTTTCTGATATATGCTTGATAGGCATGTGATGTGCAGAGCTCGAACTCAGATACAGGAAAAGCTATGCAATGTCTGCAGTCGCATTATTTCTACCTACCTAGCTTGGGTAACTTTCTGTAGTGGATTTTGGCAGCTTCAGTGACCTCACCCCTCCAGTTACCAACTACCCGGGGACTTTGCGCCTGTGATCGGAGGAGCTTGTGCCGGTATACATTAGGTAAGCTGTCTTGACTCTTAGCTACCTAACCAAGGCTTATCGGTTATCAGCTATCGGTTATCGAGCAAACGATAAGATAATTACGGCTAATTTTGTGGGATGGCGTAACAATGCCGCTAACCATGTGCCTATGTCTCTCGGACTGGACCTTGCGCGCACTGCGGGCAGCCTTGTTCGTTCCCAGCTCTTCTCGTACCCTGACGAAAGTATCCTTCCGCTTATTCCCAAGCGCCCTTACGTCGCTTTCGAGTTTTACTACTTGATAAGGTTCACTGTTGAGTACTCTAACCTATAGAGATCTTATTATTGCTCTTAAAGCTCGTTCAACTAGACCATCTAGGTTTCTCAAGCCTAGCCCACTCCCTCCGCCCGTCTCGTCATTCTCATTCCAACCCTGCGCCCGATAGACGCTCCAACACCAGCCCCGATCGATTCAAAATTGCAGTAAACCGTGTATACCCTCGTCTAGTCTGCTCTTCGCTTTGAGAGAGTATTAATCGAACGAATTGTTGGAGTAGTATCTGCTTTACACTGCCGTCTACCGGCACTAGACTATCACAATGGCCGCCTCTCAACAGGTTCTTTTCGCCGAAACTATTGCGGCGATGAAGAAGAGGCGCAAGCGAAAGGCATATGGTAAATTTATTGATACGTAACGCCTGGGCTTGCTTGCTGACCCAATACCTTTGTAGAGTCTGATTCCGATTCTGAAATCCCCTACCACGGCAATCGCGGGCATAAGTTGCAGAAAAGAGCCAGGTTCATTCACGAAGGACAGTTGGCACCGCCTTCTGGACCGGAAGTGTATAAGGAGGTGAGTGTACCACAGAAAGTGTAACAACTAACCGAGAAGTCTACCTACTAATCTATCGCATTCTAGGTCGTCAATCATGCCGGCTATAACCGAGCTATTATTAGTCGAAACCCGGTGCTTGTCGACGACGATGGCTACGAGATCGATAGTGACGATGACGCCGAGTATGTTCAGGGTGTAACCGAGTCGGCGGCCGAGTTCAACCCTTATGCCAACGTGCGCCTCGAAAGTTCGTCTTCCTCAATTCGAATCGTCTCCGACAACTACTGACACTCAGCTTTCCAGATATACTTGCTCCCCTTACCTCCGTCACCGATCTCACCACACATCCTACCCTATCTCGACCGTACAACACGAAGACCCTCACAGAATTAGCTGATCAGGGCTGCGATACGATGCAAAAAGAGAACGCGGCACTCTGGAAGGTCAAACACCTTCTGACGCGACTCGTCGGTGATAACACTTGGGTGCCCTGCGAAACGATGCTTGGGCGCAACGACATAGAGCTTTTTCGTAATGACTACATCGACAATAGTCAGGCACAAGGATCTGTCAAATCGGATGGCAATATGCTGTTGTTAGAAGATGCACAGACAAACCGCAGCAAGAACGTAGGGGTCACGGCGAAAGATCGACTTCCTGCAGGCACCAATGAGAGTACAATTACGAATGGGGAAAGACACGGCAGCGTTGATATCACGATGGTCGATGCTGAGCCCCTACCCGGCGCAAATACACCTACACTGGGGTCAGTAACACAAAACGGAAAAGCTGTTACCGAAAGACAGAAGCATATTGAAGACAGTGGACCCGGCCAGCCAGAAGAGAAGGATGCGCAAATAGCTGCAATCGAAATCCTGCAGAGCGTAATTGCAAGCTCCAGCAATGGAACGAAAGATCCGCACATTACCAATGTTCATGGAGAAACTGACGGCAAAGCAACCCAACTTAATCACCAAGCCAACAGAGACCTTGGACACGGGGCTAGCCGAGCTGCATCAGTCATGTCGGAATTCACGGATGACCTACCCATCCATCCCCTCTTCTTGCCGCCACGAGCAGCGCATCCGGACCGAGACCTGGGGATTCCAGAGGCCGAGGCAGAGGATATGCGCCGGCTCCTGCAATTATATGTGCAGAAGCAGGAAGAAGTGTGCCGAGGAGCAAAACGACTCTACCAAGGACTCCTCCGAGCGGATAGGCTACGAAAGACGGTTCGGCAGTGGTCCAAGTACGAAGCGCATGTGGGATCCAATCGCGATATGTCGGATGGGGAGGATTGGTATGACAAGGAGGAATGGGGATTGGAAGACGACCTTAAGAAGGGTCAAGATGAAGAGGAGGAAGACACGACACAGACGACGAAGAAAACGAGAACGCGTAGATGATGATGGGCCTTTGTTTTTGTTTTTTTGCTTGTATGATGCTGTTCAGTTATCGGATACCCGGGGATCAGGTCTTGTCATGGCTAAGTCTTCAGCCGTATAGGTACTTCCAAAGCTGAGGCTAGATGTTGGTCCTTTGCTGTATTAAAAGGTAGCATTGCTTTGAGGGTAGCTTGGAATTTGGATAGGGGTTACAATAAATAGCAGGTTAGAATCGCTACAATTTAATAGCAGAATTCCTTGCTCCCAATTGGAGATTTCAGAGAGATCTTGGGATCATGGGATCATGGGATCATGGGATCGACACATTTTGTTAGCGATAAAGGCTAACATACCAGCCACAGACCATTTGCACGTGCTTCCCGCGATTGCAGAGGATAAGGATGTCGGGAGGGGAGAGGGGCTCCAGTCCGTGGATAGGAATCCAGAGCTGCGGGATGACACCATGTGAATGTCTCACGGGGATGCACTTTTACATAGTAGAAAAATAAAATTCTTGGCTCTAATCCACAATGCCAACAAAAGCTTCCCCATATGTGCCTACTGAGCACCACGTCTTGCTCAAAACAAAGCAAACACTTTAATTACTCAACTGATATCATCACCGCTATTGTATTACGAATACTTTACCGTATAGCAATTCAAGCCATCACAATTACAAGGTCAAGCTATGGCGGCATATGAAGCTCCTACGGTCAAGCTGGTCGATCTTAACCAGAAGAGCTTGTTCTGTACGTCTAAGCTAGGGTTAGCTGTCTCGAGCCCGCATATTGTATACTAATTTCAATAGTATCCGCATGTTCCATTGCCTTCAACCCTTTGTTTTGGAAGTAGGTAGCATGTTTCGCACCCTTTTACATCAGACCGCCATCTCTAGGTGCGGAGGCTAACAGTAACTTCAGCATTGTAGCTCGACAAGGTCGGTCGAATTCATCCCAAGCTTTGTCTGACACCGAATCTACAGCTCGGGGTCATTCCGTAGCTTCGTAATCCTAACGACTCTCTAGAATACCACAACAAGATACTCACCAAGCTATTCGGCGGACGCTCGCAAGCTGCTTGCTATGGCTTGGCCCTCACCATCTTCTCGCTCGGCCTCGTGCGCGACTTCCTATACGAACGTGCCCTGCGCCACCAGCCGTCCTACCCCCTGCTCGAGCTTCCTGAGGTCAAATATCTGGCGTACGCCCTGATCGCCGTCGGCAACATTTTGGTGATATCTTCGACCTGGCAGCTCGGCATCACGGGCACGTTCCTGGGAGACTACTTCGGAATATTGATGGACGACATCGTGACGGGCTTCCCGTTCAACATCACGGACGCGCCCATGTACAACGGCTCCACGCTCAGCTTCCTGGGCACGGCGCTGCTGTTCGGCAAGCCGGCCGGCATCTTGCTGACCGCCTGGGTCTTCGTCGTGTACCAGATCGCGCTCAAGTACGAGAACCCGTTCACGGCTGGAATCTACGCCAAGAGGGAAAGAGAGCGCGCTGCCGCGAAGAAGGCTGGTGACAAGTCGCAATGATGAGGGACGGAAACTTGGTCCGGCTAAGCAATCCGGGAGGATGCAGATCTATGCCGAAATTTACCGAAACTCGCCCGAAACCGGGCTGGCAGACGGACTAAAGGGCGCCCCGGAAGACCATTTCGAGGTGAGCTCTAGACGCACGTGAGGAAAGTGGGTGTGTGAGAAATGATAACGATGTATTCAACTACATGAGTGTGAGGCGTTTGCAGGACCCGTACGGGGGTCATGGAGTTCAAGGGGAGCATTGGCTACTAATGTCTAGACGAGCGGACGATGTTGGTGAACTGTGTGTATGTGGTGTCGAGTGAGAGCTGATAGATAGACTCATACATAGAACTGAAGCATCATTACCTTGCTTTGATTTACATATTTTATTTAAGCAACTTTCATCATGGTGAAGAACATGCCAGTGTCATACCTAGTAGGCGGTTTCCCGACAAATTGTTCCTTTTTCGGTACTTCTAGCTCCCGCCAAGATACATCTTAGTTGGAACTTTTCCCACCCTTATTCTCTTCTTCTTACCATCTTCAAAAACGTGGCAGGCGCATGCTTCTAGAATATACCTAGGTAGACAAAGGGGCAAACATTAGGTATAAAGCAGATTCAAATTAGCCTATGCCTTCTATCTAACTAGGTAGGTAGTACCACGCGAGATTGATCTATGCCGGCCGATTTACAGGTTGCCTCCGAAACAGAGTAGAAAGCTTATCTGCCGAGGGAACACAATTCGTCCCGGCATGCTTTCGGGTAATCCGTGCCGGGTTCACACCGTCATACGGAAGAAGTCGTGATTCTGTAGATGATGATTCGGACCCAGAACAAGGGCTCGAAGGGGTTAATAGCTGCAAGTGTACGAGGATACAAGTATACGTGAGTATGAGCCCACCATCAAGGGAACTTAGTCGATTACTAGGTAGTGATTAGTGAGGCACTCATGGCCGTCATGGTACCTACTATGTAGGTAGCTCATACATACTTCATACGCTAAATTCTGGGGTAGGGTACCCTGTGGAGATCACCCCCGACGCGTTTTCAAACAGGCAAAGCGAGATCGAATCGTCGACGAATGCCACATGCCTTTTTTGCTTCTCTTCCGATAAACCGTTCCTCGACCCGTTCCCGTACGCATATCAACCGGGCTCAACTCTCAACGCCAGACATATTTTAGGTTCTTTATCGGCTCCTTTCTGTATGACTTTTTTTTTTCTCTCCTTTTTTACCTTTGCCACATGAGAATTGAAAGCGTTGCTTGAGTACGACAAAAAAAGGAGGGACACAAAACTTCTTTGGAGAGGTCCTCTTTTTTCTTTAACTGGGCCGGTTCTCGAAACCATGAACCAGACCTCGAGGACTGACGAGCCGTACGAGGGCGAAGGGCTCAACCAGAGTCCCAACGCCTTCTCAAACGACCTCGTCACCAACCAGGACCTCAACGGCATCGCCAATGCCAGAGAGCAGAGAGACAGGAATTCCAGGAGTATGGACAACTCGGGTCAGCCCGTTGCTGTGGATATACCGCCCTCCATCGACGAGGACCCGGATGGCGCACGGCATCTGACCATTGCGTGTCGCGCGATTGGTCAGAACCCTGGAAGGGCAACCTTCCACCCCGGTGGCGGCTTCAATGACACGGCACCTCACAGCGATAACTCAAATGCGGCTCGCCGCAAGAAGTCCCCCCTGCAGGAGATCAAGCATACACTTTTTACTTTTGGCAAGTTCGTCGGCCCCGGCTTTCTTGTCGCGGTAGCGTATAGTACGTAATCTCTCTTACTCATGGAACAACTCACTCTCAGCTTCAACACAACTGACTTACACCCATCGCAGTTGATCCCGGTAATTATTCTACCGACATCAGCGCCGGCGCTGAGAACCAGTTTCGACTCCTATTTATTATTTTAATGAGCAACCTATTCGCCATCTTCCTGCAATGCCTTTCTATCAAGCTGGGGACCGTCACCGGTCTCAACCTAGCCGAGGCGTGCCGGGCTTATCTGCCAAAATGGCTTAATTATTTCTTGTATTTCTTGGCCGAAGCGGCCATTATCGCAACTGACATAGCTGAAGTAAGGCATTATGGTCACAAAATCAGTGTGCATGTCAGCTAATTCAATACAGGTCATCGGCACCGCCATCGGATTAAACCTTCTCATCCCTAAGCTGCCGCTCGTGGCCGGCTGCGCTATATCCATCCTAGATGTAATGGTTATTCTCCTTTTTTACAGGCCGGATGGCTCGATGAAAGGACTTCGCATGTTTGAGTTTCTTGTTATGCTCCTCGTTATGGCCGTTGTCGTCTGCTTCTGTATACAACTCTCACTTATACAAAACACGACTGCTGGGGAGGTCTTCTTGGGTTACGTTCCAAATGACTCCATTGCACAATCTTCTGGTCTGTTCCAGGCTTGTGGTATCTTGGGCGCTACGGTATGTTCAATCACTTATAGCTCCTCCTTGGCCTCCCTTTCATCTCTAAACACAAGATCACTAATGCGACAATCATAGGTAATGCCCCATTCACTATATTTAGGATCCGGCATCGTACAAAGCCGCCTCAAGGACTACGATGAGAAGAAGGGGCTGCTGCCGCCGGAGCCCGCGTCGGCGAGCAGCAGCACGCGGGACGGCAAGGAAGGGGAGAAGACGCACTACGTGCCGAGCCTGAAGGCGATCCGGCACTCGCTCAAGTACTCGTACGCCGAGGTGGCGCTGTCGCTCTTCTCGTTCGCGCTGTTCGTCAACAGCGCGATCCTCATCGTCGCCGGCGCCAGCCTCTACCGCAACCCGGACGCCCTCGAAGCCGACATCTTCGGCATCCACGACCTGCTGTCGGCCAGCATCAGCCCCGCCGCCGGCACCATCTTCGCGCTCGCGCTTCTCTTCTCCGGCGTCTCGGCGGGGATCGTATGCACCATCAGCGGCCAGATGATCTGCGAGGGCGCTCTCGAGTGGAAGATCCAGCCGTGGCTAAGACGCCTCGTCACCCGCTCCATCTCGATTACCCCCAGCATCATCATCGCGGGCGCCGCCGGCCGCGAGAAGCTCAACGCCGCGCTCAACGGGTCCCAGGTTGCCTTGTCCGTCGTCCTGCCGTTTGTTACGGCCCCGCTCATCTGGTTCACATGCTTCGACAAGTATATGAGGGTCCAGCCGGGACGCGCCAGCTACAAGACCGAGGGCAAGGACGCGTTCATCATCAACGGGGTAGCGCTTGGTCTTAGCGGTGCCGCCGGCGACGGAGAACTGGGGCTGCAGAGCCCGGAGAGCCCGGTGCGCATGGCGAATCCGTGGTACATCTCGGTGCTGGCCGGTGTTATATGGCTTATCCTCGTTGTTATGAACGTGGCGAATTTGGTCCTGCTGGGTCTTGGGAACTCGTGATCAGAGGCTGCGCGGGTTATCGCGTATCGATAAATAGCAATGCAATGCGTTGCTGAGCCTCACCGAAACTCATGTCTCAGCTCGAGAATCTCTGCGTCCCTTCAAGTTGGGACATCAGAACTTGCCGAGGCACTCAAGGTCGGTGTCGGCCTCTATCGCTCAATGCGCCTTTCCAAGATACCTGAAGAAGTGGATTGGAATGTTACACGTGTCGTATGCGTCTTATTTTGAAGCTGGGTGTTGGATGGAAAATATGTATTTGTTTGCGTTAGTCACGAATAGATGAGCCGAGAACATGGTATATAGCATCCATATCTAGACGGATAGAGAAAAATACGTTATCACTTATAACATAGGATACCTGTCTGCTTCGAAATGCTTGACTTGAAGATCGGCTTCAACGACTTACTAGTAACAATTGGAACCTCCGTGCTGTAAAGATAAGCTGAAAATGAATAGCGGGAAGATAGGTCAAGGCGCCTCGGATCTTTCCCCAACCTTATATAATGAGATGGCTAGCATTCTGCGTCAAAGAACTCGACGACAGTCATTGTATGATGAAGCACGAGGCAAAAGTACCTGGATACCCAATATAATCCCCAAGAGGCATCGAAGAAATAACCGTTGACTTTGACACGCACCAAGCTGAATATGAGCAGAAAAGTTCTCTCACGTTAGCTTTCAACATTTAAGGCAAGAAGATGAGGAGTCTAGCCACATTCGACGATGTCTTTGGTTAGTCTTATATACCTACCTAGTGACCTGTGACATTGGGGCTGGGAATTAGGTACGAGCTCTTCAAGCTGATAATTCCCCATATCGTCACATCTGAGGTTGCATGCAACCTTCAAGGCTACCCGACATATCTCCTTAACCACCACATCTCTCCGCCCAAACTCCAAAACCTTCTAGGGCGCGGGGACAAGGATTTCGTTAGCCTACGCCAAAGAACATTTCTGACCCGTAAGTGGGAAAATTACGCCATCTGACGCGGCGCCCAAATGGGGTGGACGTACTCTACCTTTCCGAACGACCCACCCGAAAATCGCCGAGTCTAAAAGATTTAAGCAAATGCTCGAAAGACCGCTGATCGCTCAAGAAACTAGCTTCCAATGAATACGGGAAATGTGGCGTTCGTGAATAAGTGACGTAAAGGTGTAGGTGTCTCATTTCCTTTGCATCAACGTTTCGTTGGTAACTAGATAGACATGATGATATCGTCCAAGAAAGACTGATTGAAAATGAAGCGATGTTCGCTATACCCCAAATTATTCTCTGGAGGCGTTGCTTAGTTAGGCTGAATAATGGTTCACGGCTAGCGAATATCGTGGAGATGGAGCCTTGCGGAGTCCATGAAAATTACCTAGGTACCTAGGTAGGCCACGATAATAAGTTTAGGTAATTCCGACTTCGCTCTCGGTACCTAGATAACCTAGATTGACTGATCATTTATCAGATTTCATACTTGGGTATCACATAAATGACAGGTCTCGGCTACCCAGGGGTGAGTTCTGCAAGGTTAAGCGAATAAGCCTAATGGCCCGAAGCGGGAGATTGATTCTAGAATTTTGATTAATTCCATGCTCCATCGTCGTGAAAAGGAGAGACTGCAAGGTCCCGTCACAAGCCGCTCTTGTGTTTCCTGAGGATTACACAAGAATCTTTTAAGTTTTTATTAGGCGCTCGGGCTCTGATTTCTGTGGATAAGATCTCGTGCAAGGGGCTACGCTAGGAAAATCGCGACATATACTAAAGGATAATGCTAAGGAGAAAATTGAAGCATCGTGAAAGTGGTCGGGCCTTAGTGCTAGATAATTTTGTCGGGGAGACACGAGGGGTCCTGGTGTCGTTTCCGCGGAGGTAGCGAGTTGACACGATGCAAGCCATTATCTGAGGGACCTCACTAATAAAAGCGAGTGGGCGAGTTGCGCGCTAAAACCTTCGTCGGAAACCTTCTTAAGGTATCGTGAAGTGGGACGGCGAAAGCCCAGCAGACCATGAGCTCTCCTGCACCGAGTCTCGCACAACTGCGGCCACGATGCGACCCTGCGCTGTATCAGAATGGCCTAGACCATGCGAGAAAGCTCCAATTTTCAGCTGAATTCCAAGAAAAAAAGGCACAATGCCATGCCAACCCGCGTTTTGCACACGGCCGCAAACGCTAGTCCCTACATTTCTCTACAGCTGCCCTTTTTTTTTTTTTTTTTTTTTTTTCCTTTTTGGCTCCTGTTTGATCTGAATCGAAAATGGCTCTTGGTCGCCACAAACAACATATGCGAGCTATTTTTAGCACAGCTGTCCCGGCATTGCGTGTACATAGTACATTGAAATAACACGGAGGGCTTAAATTCCCCCGGCAATCTTTACGTGAGCCATGAGCATGTGGGAGTCGTAATGGGAAAAAAAGGAGGAAAGATAATATGTGGACATGCACAATATATATCCCGAAGGGAATTGTTATACATATAATCAACTTGCCGAACGTATACGCAACCAAGTCCGGAAACCGCATGAGGCGAGGATCCACGTAATAGGGACGTTTGCTCCGTCGGCTCAAGAAGCTAAGACGACAAGCGGTGGGCAATGGCCGGGGCTCGGTATCTAGACGGCCCCACAACCAAGACCGCAAGGGAAGGTTGGCAGTCGATCTCCCGACGCCAGGGAGTCCACAATTGGCCGGTGTTAGGTTGGCTGCAAGCGGCGGGACGCATGACATTAGAAACAACTCTGCCCTCGGGATACCCTTTCTGGACATGAGGCTGATCGGAACGCCGGGTATCAATCTGACGGCATTGGTAATTGGGCACTTATCTACGGTGATTCTGTCGCGTCAGGGGGGAAGGTAAATCACGCATTGATAAGCTTTAAAGGTGGAAGACGAGATCTGGAACTAGTTCTATAGAAACGGAGTAAAGAGAGGGAAAGGAGGTTAGGAAAGGAGAAAACGGGGGAAACGATAGGGGGGCGGGGATAGGAGAGAAGAGGAGAAGAAAGGAAGAGTGGGAGCAGTACAAGCAGTGGGTAGAATAGAAGGATCGATTCTAAAAAGATCGTTGACGTAAACGCATGTACAGGACAGCTTATGTAGGTACGTGGCCCCTGAGAGTCCACATTATATGGATGAGTAACCCGCACAGCCCATGGCTTGCTCACGGCCAGACTACTTACGACCTGCAACTCTTGTCACGCGGGAGTGATTATCATGAAGTGGTTCCTCGTGTAGAAAGATCGTCGAAATTGTTGAGAAATTGATCGCTTGACCGCATCCAAGGGGTACGAATCCAAGGGGGGCCGGCTCTTGCGGGCTCGGAGGCAAAAATAAGTTCCAATGGATCTTGGTTCTTGGATCTCGGGCGCCTAGGCAAACAAGAATGGGTTTAAGGTCACCTGGCAAGCTGGGCAAACTGTTAAGTTAACCTTGGCTGAATATGCGTGTGCCGTGCGTGCTGCGTAAGACGAGAGGGTTCACGAGAATAGCTCTAAGGAATTTGCCCTAAATGGAGCAAGCAATTGAATACCCATCCACGGGAAGAAAAAGAAGAAGGTTAAGAAAATGGTACCCATATTAAAGATAAAAAAAAGAATTGGGTAATGGAGGGGTTGATGAACTTGGGACTAGGATTTAAGAAATGGATTCTAAATTTCCATAGCGCGTCAAGAAACTCCTCTGCAATGATGCGTGCAGATGATGCAGTAGCAAATGGGAGCCTCCCCCTGGCAAGGAAACCAAGGTCATGAAAGATTGGTGGAACAATCCTTTACGACCTTGGGGATTGGCTCGGGAAAGTGGAGAAGAGACAAGAGGAACTCTGTAAGGCCTAGGCTGTTTTTGCTGGGAAAGGAGCTACATACATACCTTAGGTAGGGAAGCTAGACTGAAAGATGACAAGCCGAGGATCCCTTTGGGACTTGGAGTGCGTCTTGTGAGTGCTGTGCGTCTAGAGCCCGGTTTGCTTCCGATATTGCCAACAGAGCCCTGACAAGGTTCCCCCGCAATACCTAAGGTACTTTTCTAGGTACTTTTCTTACCATCCAAACACCCCACTCTCCACGAGTCTTAGAGTCTTACCAACCTTACGTATGTCTCCAGTTTCCGTACTGCCATTCACTCCCAGGCAAAGCCCAGAGACACGGCGCAGTGGCTCTTACCCCTGCCCTACCTTGCATTTCTGTTACATTTCGCATAAGGTATCTTCTGCCCTTCCCTATTCCGCATGCAAGACGCTTCAGATCGGTACAATATCTACGTAGCGCGACATTGTGCGATCTACTACCCACAACCCACACCCACACCCACATGCACATGGTCAACATGAACATCACTGCTACCGTCTCCTCCTCCTCTTCCTCCATTAATTCTCTCCCTCTTCTCACTTCTTTCTTTCGAAGAAACCCTCCTAGCCTGTATCACGCCCTGTATCGCCGCCAGTCTCCCGCGCCTCTTCACACCCGCCCGTCGCAAACCAAACCCTCCCCCATTGCCAAGCGCTCTCTTATAGTAGCCAACACCTACCACACCTACACCTCGGCATCTTTTTTGCCGACCACACGTAACCTAGATCCTGATTGCTAGGATAAGGCTAAACTGCCTCGAGGGGGTTCCTGCCGCAGACGAACAAGGCCAGCGCCAATTCTCTTTTCAACCCGAGCTATCTCTAGAGTTGCGATTCATAACGACCGGAACGTTATGGGAGAATCTCAGACCAACGGCGCCGCCAACGGTGTCAATGGAGTCAGCAGTACCAATGGCACTAACGGCACCAATGGCCAGTCCAAACCCAATGGCATGTGGACGAGTCTGATAAACAGCGTAACGAACGGCGTAAACGGCAACTCCAATGGCAACCATCGCTCGAATGAGTGGTTTATCGGCAGTATAGACCAGGGTACTACGTCGTCGCGCTTTCTTATTTTCAACCGATTCATGGACCCCGTCGCGAGCCATCAAATTGAATTCGAAAACCTCTATCCTGAGTCGGGGTACGTTCTGTTCTGACGTCAAATCCTCCCAACACACCCTTGTCATCCCTTGTCATCCCATGTCATCCCCTTCCTATCAGGGTTATGATAAGCTAACATCCCGATCCTGCGCTCCAGGTGGCACGAACACGATGCTATGGAATTGCTCCGCTCCGTTGAATCATGTATTGAAAGGGCAATGGAACAATTTGCCTATAAAGGTTATTCCAAGTCCCAAGTCAAAGCAGTAGGTATTACGAACCAGCGAGAAACCACGGTGTGCTGGGACAAAGTAACGGGCCAGCCGCTATGCAACGCTGTTGTATGGCCCGATACGCGAACCAAGGACATCGTTCGAGACCTGAAGAATTATCCCGGCGCCCACAAGATTCCCGAGCTCTGCGGCTTGCCCCTGAGCACGTATCCTTCCAGTGTAAAACTAGTATGGCTGTTGCAAAACAACCTCGCCGTGAGACATGCCTACGAGGACGGTCGTCTCGCATTCGGCACCGTAGATAGTTGGCTGATATACCGTCTAAACGGTATCGAGAATGGGGTCCACGTCACAGACACCACCAACGCGAGTAGGACCATGTTCATGAACTTGCACACCCTGCAGTACGACGATAGACTGCTGAACTTCTTTGGTATTGATAAGGCCAAGGCATCATTGCCGAAGATTGTACCCTCGTCCGACCCGGAAGCCTTCGGCAAGATCGCCAGCGGTGCCCTAGCCGGAGTCAGGATCGCTGGCTGCTTGGGCGACCAGTCCAGTGCGCTGGTCGGCCAATGCGGCTTTAAACCGGGCCAGGCCAAGAACACGTATGGTACCGGATGTTTCTTGTTATATAATTGCGGTGATAAGCCCGTCCTATCTAAGTACGGCCTGTTGGCGACGGTCGCATTTGACTTCGGCAAAGGCCGGAAACCGATATACGCCCTCGAGGGTAGTATAGCGGTAGGTGGTTCCGGTGTCAAATTCTTGATGAACAATCTAGGATTTATCAGAGACTCGACGAAGGTCGGCGAGTTGGCCGAGACTGTAGATGATAATGGTGGAGTTGTGTTCGTTACGGCGTTCAGTGGTCTGTTCGCGCCGTACTGGATCGACGACGCCAAAGGAACTATCTGTAAGAATTCGGTTAATATCCCAGAGACTATCGCACAATCTGCTAATTTACCGCAGTTGGCATCACCCAACATACACAGCGAGGTCACATCGCCCGAGCGACCCTCGAAGCAACTTGCTTCCAGACCCGCGCTATTCTGGAAGCCATGGAGAAGGACTCGGGTCACTACCTCGAGTCCCTCGCCGTGGACGGTGGTATGTCGAATTCAGACCTGACGATGCAGACCCAGGCCGATATTAGTGGAATCCGCGTAGAGCGCCCGGCTATGCGTGAAACGACAGCTCTAGGCGCTGCCATTGCGGCCGGCCTGGCCGTCGAAGGTTGCTGGACCGACTTCGAGCAGCTCACCGAGCTCACGCGCAAGAAGCAAGGCCGCAGGGTCTTCGAGCCTCACGTGGATCGTAAGAAGGCCCAGCGTATGTACAGACATTGGGAGCGCGCCGTGGACATGAGCCGTGGATGGGTCCGGGACGACCACTTGGACGATGAAGAGCATTCCTCCAGACCCGATATTTTACGGCAACCGACGTTGTGATTTCATAATTAGAGGTGGATATATTCTCCCATATATCAATCCAATACGCCTACCAAAGGCGTCGAAAGCGCTTCCTTGAAATGGCCTGATAATCGAGGGGTAGTGTGGACCCATTGAAGAGCCATCCACTATCTTGGATATGCGCCCGAGGGAAAAAAGCGAAGCGCAACGACCCTTTTTCTTTTACATATCTTTCCCTCGTCCCCCGCCCCTTGTGTTGGCCACCTTTCTATATTCGGTGAGGAGGGAGAGAGGGGAGATGGGAGTTGAATTAAGCATGCTGCACATGTAATGTTAGGTCTCGAAAAAATGGCTCCAGTACCTTACATATATGTAAGTACGGACATGAGAGGAGGAGAAAGGGTCAGGTCAGCACGACAACCAACGCAACGGCCCAACACGACATGTAGCGTAGCAATCACCCGGCGGAGGAATAAGGGTTGACGAGACGTACATACACATATTATTAGTAATGATTTTTTTTTTTTTTTTCCATTTTGTCTTCGTCTCCATACGCAATCGTTTCTCAGTGCCACATACTACTACGATAACATTACTTTTGCTCCATATCTCTGCATATGTATGTTTATCAACACACCCGCATCCGATTGGAGCCCGCGGGTTTTGGTTTTGGTTTTGGAGTTTTATCGTTCCCGTCCGCGATTGCGGCCGTAGGTACCCGTTGGCTGTTGTCTCACCGCCTGTATCCCCGGTCGCGGAAACGTGCCTGACATAGGATGGGATATAAGGTAGATAAGCGTATTCCGATCGAGATAAACATCGGGTTGTGAGAAGCTAGGCAGGTAGAAAGGTAGGTAGCCGAGCTGTCTGTTGAAGATGGATCGATGAGACCAAGAAAGAAAAGGTCTATCGTCTTGAAAGAGTACGCGTAATTTCCCAGTCGATGCTCAATAGTATAGTATTTCTCCGAGCATCTGGCCTCCTAGGTTGCCTGACGAACCAGATTTCTCCATCACCACCATCCGAGTTACGACCGAGGAGAGTGGCACCGTCTAATGTGACGATCATAGAAAATGAGACGGGTGGAAAGACTCTGCGAGATGGCTGGCATTTGGTACCGTGGAGAAACGAGACGTAGATATCGTGGGGGGTGAAGCAACACGTAAAATATCAAATCAACGCGTTGCCGTATTCCCTTCTTTCTCCCTAAATGCACATTAATCTCATAACTCAGGACATTCACAAGACATAATTAATGGCACACGATCATTGATCATTAGGTATTTTATATTGCTTTTTCATCTTTCTCATCCGAGGGGCTATGGTTTTCTATTTTCTCTCCTTTTCCTCATCCTCATCCTCAATTTCATCCTCGTCCTCAATGCCACATGTACCATTAGGTAAAATCCGGAACCCTCACATATTCTCCTCACAACCAGAGAAATAGGATATAAGACCCTTAGCCAGACGACCTTCCCGAACTTTTTGCTTGCTTATAATGCAGAACAACTGAAAACATAACAAGACAACCGCAATGCCTATGCTGATTTTTCGCCCCAGATGCTCGTGTCTCACAATCCACATCTTTGCTTTTATTTTTTTTTCCCTCCGACTCTTCGTAGAACAGGCATGTTTCCGTCTTTGGATTATTATTTTCTTTTTTTTCGTATATAAGCCCTTCGTATAGACCGAACCAGGGACCAGCGGACGGATACTTGATAGACTTCGGCGCACGGAAGGAGGGCAATTGCTGCTATAGAAGAGAATGCCTCCACATCAAGTGAAGAGTCATCCAAGACGAAGAGCGGATGGTGACGAGCCATATCAACCCCCTTAAGTCACACAAATAGAATTTTTCGTTGGCCAAGGTTCCCCCCGAGAAAAACAGTGGTCGCGTCTACCATGGCATTGCCGACCAGAAACGCCACCCCACCTTGTGTGAAAAGTTGAACATGAAATGCTGAGAAGAGAGTTTGTCGCCACGGCCCCCATAGCCATGGGGGGGAGGAGAAAACCGTCAAGGTATTATGAATTCATACAGGGTGAACAGGAGTGCAACATATACACACGAAGAAGCGTCCCAAGGCGGTAAAAAAGGGCGGCCGATTGGGGGAGCGCAAACACATTGAGTGCTCAGTCGTTTACATGATAATAGCAGGCACATCGACATTAGCCTTAATGCTCTTATGCGGGAGTACGCTTCCACCGTTGACGTAGATCTCGTCACCAATCGTGACGTCGTCACCAAGAACTGTTACGTTCTCGAGACGGGCCCACTTGCCAACGGTGCTGTTCCAGCCCACAATGGTGCTCTTGATCCACGCGTGGTCCTTGACCCTGGATCCAGGAAGAAGCGTGCATCGCTGTAGACGCACACCGTCGCCTATCACAACACCCTTGCCGATAACGACGTTGGGGCCGATGCGGCAGTTCTTGCCGATCTTGGCAGACTCGTCAATCATGACGTTGCCGCCGTGGACGTAGCTCTCCGACGGCGAGACGAGCAGGTGGGGCTGCTTCTTCGCCAGGGAAGAGAGGTACAGGCAGGTGCCCGTCAGGAAGTCCTTAGGCTGACCGACGTCCATCCAGAAGCCCTCGAGGTCGAACGAGTGCAGCAGGCCGTCGCGGACGATGGCCGGGAAGGTCTCCTGCTCGATCGAGGTCGGGCGGTTCTTTTCGATGCGGCTGAGCACCGACGTGTTCAACATATAGAGGCCGGCGTTGATGCGGTTGCCGACGAACTCGACGGGCTTCTCGACGAACCGGTCGATGCGCGAGGGGTGGTTGGGCTTGTGAACGACGACGCCGTACTTCGAGGGCTCCTCGACCTTGGTCACGACAATGGTGCCCTCGTCGCCGTGGGCCTTGTGGAACTCGGCGAGCTGCTTGAAGGGGAATTCGCAGGTGACGTCCGAGTTCAGCACAAAGAAGGGAGAGTCGTCCTTACCGAGAATCTCTTCTGCGAGCTTGAGGGGGCCAGCCGTGCCGAGGGGCTCGTTCTCGAGGGAGAAGTGAATCTTGACGCCTAGAGTAGACTCGTACTACAGACAAAAAAAATAAAATGTCAGCTGGTAAGGATAAAGGCATTGTGGGTTCAGCTACTGACCTCCTTCAAGACTCTCTCCATAATCTCGGGGCGGTAGTTGACGGCGAGGACAACATCGGTAACACCAACAGCAGCCAATGCTTCAATCTGGTGTAGAATCATGGGCTTGTTCGCGAACTCGACCAGGGGCTTGGGCATAGTAAGGGTCTGTAGCAAGCTCCAATTAGCTTTCCGAGGCCATGTTTAAGACAGCTGCATCTCTCGATTCGACCGTGGGATTAATTGATTTTAGGTAGGTAACGTACCAAGGGCCGCAGACGCGTGCCAAAGCCGCCGACAAGAATGAGGGCTGTAGAATAGGGGGGATTAGCTAGCTGCAGCCTTACATGGAGCAACGCCGGGGTGGTATTGGAGATGCTTACCCTTCATGTTTGCGTTGGGTTATCGAGAACTGGTTATAGAATGCGAGTGTTTGAAGTGAATGGGTAGAGTCGCGCTCAGGTGGCTCTATGTTCTTTGCGGTGAAAGAAAACGAATGTCGGGTCTATGGAACTGCGAGGTAAAAAGAAGTCGGTGTGAAAGGTTTGGCTTGGCTCTGTGACGAGTTAACAAGTCACTTTTAACCTAGTTGTTTACTAGAGACTGGACGGAAGCTCCAACACAAGTGGTGATTACAATTAGTAGAGGAAAAAATACGGTATCTTAAAGGACACCTAAGACGTTTCTCGATGGTGGTTGTCGCAGAAATCGAGAAATCGAGCGAGAGATTGCTGATCACTTTACGAATGCCCCCTTTATTCTTATTTTAGTCTGCTTCCAATCTAGGACGTCTGGACTTCGCGCCAGTGGACGCTTGAAATTAGCGGGACCCCGTACAGTCAACCCCTGGCCATCTGTCGACTTTTGGGGGCACCTGATTTTAGCAAATCGGGCTTAGCACAGATCTTCTTAGCCACAAAAGCATGAGGAACCTTGGAAGTCAGAGGAAGTGTGGCAGTTCCAAACGCTTCCTAATTCTTATACAGCAACCAATCACTACCCAATCACGCCAGTCGCATACCCCACGCACCCGTTTCTGTACGAGGTAACGAGATTTGATCGATGAAGGTTGCCATTCTGTTTCATGCGTACGGCTCCTTTTCCATTGTTTTCTGCTTAATCCGAAATAGGACAATTTCAATTTCATTTCAATTAATCTCCCGCTGTCAAACCCACGCGGAATAAATATTATCTCTCGCATCTACTCCCGTCCTCGCCAGGTTCTTCCCGTTATGCGCGACGAGGCCATGGCATTTATCGCGCAGTATAGATTTACATACTTAAAGTTTGGATGGTCTTTGAACCGCCCTCTCGTATTGGTGGTGTGTCGTGAGGTCGTTAGGCTTTCACCAACACGACTTGAGACCAATGCCACTACACCCCTTTTATACGTATATATAGCATCAATACGAGTAGGGTTCCCCTTTCACTTTCTTCTCGAATCATTCCACACATCCTGACACCATCTGGGCAATTATGATGGTATGGTAAAGGACAGATTGGAGCATCAATATATTCCGCCCCCAATCCTCCTCCCCCTTTTCTTTTCTTCCCAACTCCTGCGCGTGGCTCAAGACATTGCAATGGGCAGAATGGTAAGATAATCTCCGTCATATGTAGTTATTGATGAGACGCTTCGATTCCCCAGTACGGTGCATGATCTACTAGAAAGGAATTATGTAGGTGCGACAGAAAACCGATAAGATCCCTCTTATATAGCAGTCACATTCGAGGCAAGGTTGAGATACCGAGGGTAACATAAAGCTGCCTGACCTTACATCATACCTACATATCTCAACCTTACAGTATGCGCGTACATACATATGCGCACATACCTACATACATGACTTATCTGCAGCGAATTCTTGGTTCTCCGTCCCATACAAGCACCTGCCGTGTCACGCCCTGCAGGTCTTCCTATACCTGTCACAGGCACAGGAACAGGCACAGGCACAAGGGGGTTACTATCAATGAGGGGGGAGGGGGTTTTGGAGATGGGGGAAAGGGGGGGGTCGAATAGCGGCATAGCGCATGCCCACTCACCCCTTTTCCCGAGGGATCAACCACACACCACACCAACACACACCTTGACACACCCAAGCTCAAGGAACAGAGGCACCACGATTCATCTGGGACTGGGAGCGACTCGGGGAAATAAAAAAGTGTTGATCCGTGGGGTTGGCCCGGTTTCCCACGGCCGGCGCGCTTCTTTTTTTAGAAATTATTTCTTCCGTTCCCCCATCCCATGACTTGATTTCACCTGACCTTGTCGACTTCTTCACTCGTCTGGCAGACATGTTTGCCTATCTAAAAACGAGTTCCATAGGCTATGTGCTTCGTTTTCATGGCTTAATGATCGCGAAATGGCGTCTATTCTCGCTTTGCGTCGAGTAAAAAGAAAAAAAATTCATGCCACGATTACTAGTGTCTAGATCATCTACTTCTCCGGCTTTCGCGATGCAAGTCAAATGTCATTAGATTATCAATGTCACAGCGATATTTGCATCACAAAAACTTAGCTGCAAGGGCAAATCGAATTTGAGAGTAGTGGAATACGACCATGAATATTCGTTCATGTCGTTGAAAGTCGTAAATTCGATTCTTCGTAAGTATCGTAAAACGTCGTCGTCATCTATCTAGCCTCTGAGATCGTGAAAAATAAAGGTTTTTATGAACTTCCAAGCAGAAGAACCTTCCGTCTTTAATAAAAAAAAAATCGCTGCTTTCGTGAGAAAAAGAGAAAAGCGAAGAAAAAAAAAATATGGAAAGGAAAAGCGGGAAAAAATGACAAGGCGCCCACCCAAAACACGATTAGCCTTTCTCTCTTTTCTCTCTCTTTGTTTTTCCCTCGAAGTCGCTTTCCTCCCAAATCTTTTTTTGATAATCTCGTTTCTCATCTCATTCCCAACTCTAGATTCGGCCGGTTCTCTCACACACATCCCATGGTCCGGTATAAAGGGAGTAGGAGGAATGCCGACAGGACCTACCAAAGAAGAAGGGCTGGAAATCCAACGAGATTAATAATGTGTGTGTCTCGTCGTCTATGTTGGCCGTGCGAACAGTCCTCAAGCACTCAAATGAAGTCTATCTCGAGATAACCCGGGTTCCGATTTTTGAGCCAAGTCGCTGGAAAGCCGTAGATGGGAGACTGGCAAAAATGGTAACCAAAGAGCGGGTTGTCGCTAAACAGCAGAGTCGCCTCCAATAGAATCCGTTTCCCTTGAACCGGCCTGGTTCTGTTCATCCCCCCAGGCCATGAAAAAAGGAGGGTTTCGTCAAGTCTTTTTGAAATAAGAATAAAAAAAGGTCAAGAAAAAACGTATCAATGTTTGAGGAAACAAAGGCCTCTCCCAGGATCGTGATACGAAAAAAAAAATCCATTATTAAGGGGGTTGGTCTGGGTTCGTCTCGTAAAATCGTTAAGTTTCTTCGTCAAAAAATCGTTAAGTCGTCGATGTATGCAAACTTTTGTCTCTCCTTCTCTCGCTCTCTCTCTCTCTCTCTCTTTCGTTTCAGGGTATGCTGAGTTGGGGTATTCCGCGGAATATGCCGGGAGGATAAGCTGTGAAGCTTCACCAAGTGTATATATATCATCATCAATCTCTTTTGACGTTTCTCTTGTGCTTCTTCTCGCTCCGCATTCATTGGTTGAAAAAAATTAGCCGATGACGTTTTTTTTTTTTTTTTTTTTTTTTTTTTTTTGTTGGCTTGGCCACTGTCCACGAGGGGGCCGGGATGGGCCAGTCGGTTTTGTTCCCCCTCACTCGAAGGAGGCGGTTGAGCTGCTGCTCGAGTGATGCCCAGACCTATGGCGGCTCTCCTTCTGGCCGTGGCCGTGGCTCGAAGAGGCGTGGCGGGACTTCTTGCGCCTGCCCGCGTCATTGGCTGGCAGACCCTGGACGATCCCGTTGCGCGCAAGCATGCCTCCATTGACAGAAAAGTTCCGGCAGACCATAAAGGCCCTCATGGCAGCGTTCTCCTGCGCGAGGTGGTCCGATTCGTACGCGAGATCGGTCTGGTACTCGCGCCCGTTGACCAGGACGAGGCACGTATAGCCACTAGGATCTCTGTAACACTCGTACGAAGGGTCTCGCCACCCACGACGACGGCACAAGCCTATCGGATGTCAAGTTAGCCTGCTGATCCTGGAAACGATCCCCATTCGATGCCAAACGACGCCCACGCATATATGCAGCCCCCGATGACGCGACGGGAGATCGAGCATACGGCATGGGCCATGCAAGGCAACCCGATCGCGAACGCCCTGCCCTCCCCGGATCGGACGTCGACGTCCAATCCATCCGTTTCTCCAGGGACGTGGCGCTCGAGGCAGAAAACGTGCCGGCATGGGGGTTCTCGATCTCCCTGCGGCATCGCGCCTGGACGCAGGGGTTGGGATTTTGTCCACGTGTGAGACGAACCCTTCGCTGTCCCGGCCCCACCGCGCGGCGCACATCATCGTGGGGTCATTGGAGAGAAATAAAACGGACGACAGGTCGCCCCGGGGCGTCGTGGAAAAGTAAGGCAAACAACTTACTCTCGAGATACTGCATGTAGAATCCTCCCATATTGCTGACGGCAAGCGTTCAATGGCCCAGAACTCGCCAGAAGAAAACCAAGCAGGGTGGTATTCTGAGCTGGAAACGAAAAAATAAAAATAAAAATAAAACCTAGAAACACCCCCACCACAGGTCGGTCGGGTGTACGTGTGGAAATCCCGAGAGACGGTGCCCGTAAGCAGACACCAAACACGGGATGGAATACCGGACGCCTTGACGAGGTTATGCAGTCAAGCCCAACCGGTACGAGGGAATTAAGAGAGGGTCAGGACGGATCGGTAGGGCAGCACTGAGTTCGTTGACGAGTGTTCTGTACTACGAGACCGAGGGTGTGGTTGTGGTGGTGTTGAAGAAGGGGGAGGTTAGGCTACGTATTCAGGGCTGCGGTGCAGAGAGACGAGCCATCGACGGCGAGACATGTGTGCTTTATTGCAGAATTGAGTTGCTAGTGCGGGGCAGGGATCTGGAAAGACGCAATTAAACAGACAAGGCCGAAGGGGCAATGGCACGGAAGGGAACCAGGTCGATAGACGCAGGTGAAGATGCGGCTCTTGAAGAGTGTGACCCCATCTTGCTGTGCTGGCGCGTGTCGTTGCCAGTTGATAAAACCTCGCGAGACTAGGCAACTCCACCGCAACACATGGGGTATGCATTCCCTTAGACGATCGTCTCTGATAAGTCTGGCCGTACTCCTTTTGGCAGAATGTGGTACCGCCGTCCACCTCCGAGCTTTATTCTCCATAACCCTGTCCGACAATGGGGCCTGGGTAAAAAGAGAAAGGGAGACAAAAAAAAAAAAAAAAAAAAAAAAAAAAGGGTAAGCATATTGGAGTGGCAAAATGGAACTGGAACCAGTGCTGCGGCCAATCCACGACCTCGGCGGAACTGCAACTCGAAGGGAAGGGGGAAAAATACACACGAGCGAGCTCGAGATTCGCCCACTGGGGGGGCCGGCCGCCAGTCAGGTCTCTCCTCTTTCTCCTAGGCCTTTCTAGGGGGGGCACCGCAAGAGAAGGGATGAGCCTGGTTGGGTGGTCTGGAGGGGAAGGTAAATACAAAGAGAAACAAACTGCCATTCCAAGATGCCCTTCCTCGCGGCCGCTAATGCAACGATACTCAATCAAAACAACGAAAGGTCGGTACGGTTTGGAAGACGGCACCAAAATAAGGTCAATAATGATACCTCCCCACGTACCGTGCATGACCTACCTGGCCTACCTGGCCTACCTGGTCTCTGCTGCTACGACGATGCCTGTCTGTTGATGTAGGCGCACCTGTATCATGTATGTATAGATCCATGTACATGACAAGGACTCGGAGATCGAACTTGAGAGATGAGAGGGGTTCCTGACGGTGAGGATGGAGACCCGGATCTAAGAAAACGCAACCACTGGCCAATCCGCTGGATCAATCCTTTAGACAGAGAGAAAAGAGCTATATACATATACATATAGTGGACCGATGGGGATTGGGGATGGGCGATTCGCATTTTTTCTTCTCGCCAGCGGCCAGTAGAACAACGTAAGCTAAGCAAGAGGAAAGTGCTGGACGAATCAGGACGCCCGATTGGAATTGTCGAGGAAAAGTCAGCTAAAGTAGAGGTATAATGGCAAAATATGACTGGGTCGGTATCAGATGGCACTGGTTAGCATTGGTTAGCATTGGATAGCGAGGGTTAGAGGCGGGCAAAAATCTGGCGCTTGTAGAGATTTCTTTTCTGTTGTGTCTGTGTGTTCGGCCGCGTACAGTACGCGAAGGCTACTAATTATTTTTTTTTTTGTTTTGTTCCTTTCTTTTTTAACCCCCTTTTCCCATCTGGGTCCCCCCCAAAAATGCAGAGCGAGGATAATTAGGCTCACTGACTGGCTGGAGCCGGAACCATCAAGTCGGTGAGGAAGAATGAGATGCATGAACACTGGCTAGCCTGGCTGGGCAACCCCGGTCCAACATGAACCTGGTCTGCCCATTGAAGACCTGCGAAAAGACCGACAGGAGCCACTAAGACGCCTATGAGAGAACTGGGCCAATGGGCCAATGGGCTTCGCTAATGTGCGGGAGCGGCGAAGCGACTAGGCGAAGAACAGACGTTTAACACCTCATGCAATGATGAGTTGGCATTGCCGCTTGATATTAAATCAAGATAGACGTTATTCTGTGCATGATAGATTGGGTACGGGTACTAGTCGATCCAACCGGGCCAGGCCTGCGGGCTCGCTGGGCTTGCTGGGACGGAGGTAGCGGTACGCCATCACGACCTGGCCCCAACCTCGTCAAAGCTGCCTGCTGCCTGCATATGAGGAAAATGGGAATGCCGCTCATCATGACGATTATCGTTGCTGGATGGACGGAGGAACGGTAGTCGCCGCTACGATGCTACAATGGTTCACCTTCGAAGAGGGACCCGAGACGGTAACGGCATGTAACTTTCGGACTTTAATGTAGCGGCCGGCAGGACTTTGTTCGTTATTATTTCTGCATTTTTGGATTTTGAGAATGTTTTCCCTTTCTCAACAGTTACGCATTTTTGGAGACGCCCAGACCCAAGCGTCGAGCCCACATAGGCTACATAGAAGGCCACGGAGGAGAAAAGACGCTAAAGCACGATACAAAATGCAATAATTCTTCTCAAAGTACCTACCTACTTCGTACGTACATAACATATATTGCTATAATAATACCCATCCATGTATAGTCTTATAAAAAGTGTCCGAAGTACATGGCTCGGCAGCAACGTGACGGGAATACCCAAGACAAATACTACGACTGTAGAACGGACCGAGATGAAGCCAGGACGATGGATAAATGGGAGAGAAAACCAAGTATATCAAATATTTACAAAAGTTTCGTACCGTGTATCTCTTATAAATTTGATACATGGACGAGTACTATGTACGTTTTCTGCAGATCGGCGCGATACTACTACGCATGTGTAAGAAGTATCTCAGACAAACATGTAGGTGTTTACATGTACTTAACCCGTATCCAAGTGTAAGTACTTTGGAATACCAAAAGTGCACTTTTTCGGTGGAAGACGTCCTTCTGATAGGAAGAGAGCCGTCAATAACGTATGAGAGGCCGTGGAAGAGACCCAAACAGCATTAAGCCGACGGTCACGGCCATATGCAAACGACCCAGGAAGAAATAGGAGGGAGCCAGAAAAAAAAAAACAATGACAATAACCCTAGCTCTTTATGCATCTCACATTTTCTTCTAGGTACCTAGGTAAATAAGAAACTAACGCCCGTTCAGTATGTTGTCGATATATCCAAAAGCCCATAATCTCGCCTCCCGCGCACGCGGTCAAGGAAGCTTGCTGCTGCCGGGCTCACGATCCTACCTAATCTGTGAGACCTTGAGTGATTACCCAGAGACATACATACGTAGATTTAAGGTCCTTCTGTCAGAAATGCAACGTGTTTACCAGATCCGAGACCTTCCAATGGCGAGACACAGCGCGGGCAATTCCCACATCCCGTCCTGAGACACCACGTCCGAACTACTGGGAAAAGAGGACCAGGGGCCGGGATATAGGACCGCGAAGGAGCCCGCTTTCAGCCTTCGGAAGCCTTTCTGTCGCAAAGGAAAAGGAGGGGGAAAGAAGAGGGCTTGTTTTTTTAGGACCATACCTATCTCATGGGTACGTCTAATGAGATGCTAACCAATCTTGCCAGCAAATGCGACTCGAGTTATCCGAAAAGGGGCCCACAGGAGAAGCGAATGTCGTGCAGCAAGCCTTGTTTACAAGATACAAGATACAGGAGGTACGCGAAGACGCAACCTGGAGCTGGGGGGGATGTCGGCCGCATAGGTCTGTTGGCTACATGGAGGGGGAAGAAGTACATCTTCATCTTCCATCTCACCCCCGACTCCTTTCTGTTGGCTTCCCCCTAGCATCCATCTTCTCCCGAGGGTCATATCAGCGACGCGCTATGACAGCAGGCATGGTCAGGGAGGGGGGGCAGAGGCAACGTACACTGCGCGTAGTAGAGCTGAAAACCCAATATTGAGAATATGTATATCCCTTATACCGGGAGGCCCACGGGATGCTGGCAAGCTGGGTCGACTCGTCGGACGAACTAGTCTGACAGGCTTCGGCCCTCGAGTCGAGAGAAGATTTCCATGTGCGTGTGCGGATTCGTAGCACAGCATCTTACTACAGTGAAGCACATGCGATCAGTGGAGATAATGCCAAATACTACGTCCCCTCGCCTTAGCTCGGTACAGATCGTTCTACCATCTGAGGTCATGGCCACCCAGGAGGCTAGAATGGAGACTGACACGTCAAAGGCCTAATGTGGCCATATGAAGTACAAACATGGTGGTATGGGGGTGTACGTGTAGGGACGGAATGCGAAACGACCACACCATGTGGCCAACCTGTCGATTTCTGTTGAGTCGATCAGCACGTACAAAGGCTCATGCAACTCTGCAGGCTTTTTTCTACCACTGCCGCTGCAACGCGGTCGCCGTAGGCAAGAGGATAATGGGCGCCGTCGTACGATTTCTTCGTCCCCTTGCGCTCCCTACGCTTGACAAGAGCTGCCGTCTGCCGTCACCGTTCCGATTTAGACTACTTGAAATATAAGTCAGTGGCGTCCTTCCCGGAGTCTGGCAAGTCGGGTCGAAGCCAGCCTCTAGAGGGGGGTTTCGCCACCCTGCCGAACATCGTTGGCTCCTTGCTGCGCTCACTGCATTCACTGCGTCCAAACTTGCTGGATAAGGTACCGTCTTGTCGTGTTGGACAGCATAACCGCATGCAGTGGAGATGATAGATTAACGAATGCACTGGAATTCCCCCCCAGCTGGTTCGGTTTCACGTCAATCGGGCGAACTTTTTTCTTGATGAACCTGCTCTTGTATTACCCGTAGAGGTCTAACTGTTGATTGCGAAGTGCAGGATACATGCTGTAGAAAAGTGTGAAAAGGGTATAGTCAAGGTCTACGGGTCCCTTTCTTGTACAATGGACGAGCCAATCTTCGTTGCCGAGCTTCTCGATGCACTGTCTTGATGTGTAACTGCGGAGGCATAGCGTCCAGTAATGATAGGGGCGCAGCCATTACATCGCCCAGATCCCTTCGATTTCGGCATGCCCCTCTAGGGTAGGCAGGTACACACGGGTCAGCCCGTCTCGAGCGGGCGACTAGTAAGTAATCGTATAGCTTATACAAAAGCACAGCACTTAAGCTATATACTATATAGCTCGGTACGTGCGAGAGGTCATCATGCTGACACCCCAAAAGCAGTCATGGGTGGGATTTCCGAGTCATCGCAGGATGGAGAGGAAGATTTTCAGCCTTTCTCGTATTGGCCCGGCGTAGTGTCGGATATGGCCTCTTGATATGCGGCCACAAGCGGGTCAAAACCCCGGTTTCGACAGGAAATATGACATGATATCTTTGCGTTTCCCCTCAGGTATAAAATATACGGGATCAGTTGCGCTGACTCGGTCGTCTTCATTATAAATTTGAGGGCTTCCGGTGTACGGCGAGACGTCATATTTCGAATGCGTCATCAATCCCTCGCCATCCGAAGCAAGCAAACGCGTAACGTGCTGGGCTGATGAGAGGCCGCTGAGTACGTAGCAGGTGTGATACGCGTCGGAAGTTCTTTTTGGCAGTTTTAGACCTAGCTTAGATTTATACGGTTGGAGTTGGGTGCACTTACTTGCTTGGCTTGTCCCTCATGCCACCCCTTTTCGACTGGTCTTGCGCGCAACAGAGAATGTACCGGATGAGACCTTCGCGACTGTAATGATTATGGACATCAATGTTGGAGTTCTTAGTTTTGTTTACGTCGAACATAAGACTGGACGGTCCCGCAAGACTGGCCTCGATTAACGGCCAGCAGCAGCCGACCCAATGGCTGTAGCAACCGTCCACGAGCTTGTTCGTACGGCCACTATACCCGCCCTCCGGAGCATACTGTCGCGACGACAGCCAAGAAATAAGTCGTGGGACGTCGAGGTAGCTAAAATCGAAGCTTAGTGTGAGAAAGTGTCTTTTAGGTAATTTACCTCCACGGGATCTGCAATGGTAGATCAGATGATACGAACCTGGTAAAGGTACGATGAGGAGCACCGAGGATCGCGAGACATCCTAAAGCACAGAAGGCATAAGCCCCATGCGCTTCGCCGTTTGGCTGCGCCGAGATGCCGCCCTCGAAGGTTTGGCCTGCATGGTCAATATGGGTCTGCCAAAGGGGATGTTTTGATGGAATCCCTTACAGCGGCGTACATAATCCGCCAGGCCTGTGAACAGGTTTGGTCGGTCTTCTGTCCATGCTGGGGATCCAGGTAATAGATCGAGAGGTAGGTTAAGTAAGGTGATTAAGACAGCTGCGCAGTAGGCGCCCCTGACAATATCGTTAGAGACATTACTTTCGAGCGCGGCCCGACGAGGCCAACTTGCCTTATGTCGACTTCACCGCCGACTGCCATCCGAAACCCCCCATCCGGCCGCTTGAGGGCGCAGAGCCATCTCCAAAGCGCTCTACGGTCGATGACTTCATATGCATCCTCTCCTCCGACGATGGCCAGTGCCAAGACCATAGCATAAGTACAGGCTAAGTGAGAGTCGTGGCCAATGCCACCTCCAAACCCCCCAGTGTCGTTCTGCATAGAACGAGCGGTCTCGATCAGGTCCTCGCGATAATCAGAGACATCTGCACCTAAAAGGGATAGACCGTTAAGACACCAATACAGAAGCCATGGTCTGCTTGCGTCCAGGGATACGAATCTGCCGGGAAGTTTGCCTAGGTTCTTGCGAAGGAACTTGATATGCCGCTGCCGGTCGAGACGCGGTACGCCGTGCTGGTTGCAGGGCACAGTCTGGACATCGCCGGCCAAAAAGGGCAGGCACTCAGCCACAGTGTCATCTTGTACCGTAGATGAAGTGGTGGCCAGAGTATCACGGATGGGAGGAAAGCTGGTAAATAGGTCGGGGATTGGGCTGAGTGGAATCATGTTTGGTTCTTGACTTTCGTTGGCTGGTGAGCGGGCCGTGGGTGAGTTGAAGTCCTGACCAGCTAGCTCAGCTTGGGCATGCTGGAACTTGGTAGGACTAGGACGAGATGATTTTGGCGCAGCAGGCCTCTCTTTGTCCGGAATCCGCTGGCGCGCTCGGGCAAGGCTTGTCTTTATTGGCATATGAGGCGGGTGTATTGTTTTTTACCCAGAGATGTTTGCGGTGCTACCAGCAAAAGAGGTATGGTACCGGAATGTAAGTAATAGTAACCTTATGATTTAATGATAACCACCAAACGTCAACGTAAACAGTCGCAAGACGAAGTTCCCAAGAAGCTAAACGTAAATTAATGAGCCCGTCACCACGCCGAGGATAAGGATGTGTTTTGTAAAAACTCAATAATTGGGCATCAGTCTGCCGGTATCACCGGTAGTCCAAAATCGTCGAGGCTCTTTTCAAGGCTTCCAGGGGGTTAAGTCTGTTGTCGTTTAAGGTGTGTGGTTCACTCAGCGTGGGTTCAGGGTGCAGTGTGGTGCAGTGTAGTTTAGCGGATGTCATTGGTCACGACTACCTGAAACCTGACTTTCCCCAAGTTAGCAGGTTCGGAACATTCTCGGCAGCCCTAGTAGCCAATTAAATCCCGTCCTCGGGGCGCCTTACGTAAGGTAAGACATGAAATAGTTGGAAGTTGAAGTTAGGTACGGCTTCAGATCGGATTATACCAAGACCGTATCAAGATCGATTTTTCATCCAATATATGGTCTTAACAGCCTTACAATACTACGAATGATGGAGTTTTTTTTTTTTTTTTTTTTTTTTTTTCGGTACCATACGTGTCCACCAAGACAGCGCTTGCTTGGGTTTGCTATTCCACATGATTGCGCATCGCTATCCACGATGCATTTAGATTTCATTTATTATCTATGACTAGGTAGCTGTTTTTCTACTATTATTTTTATAAGGACCTAGGTATGTATTGTATCAGGGAAAGTCACAATGCATATAGCTGTACACGACCTGTGACTGAAAATCTGCACATAGACAAGATAGGCAGATTGAACTGTTTTTCGACTATAATGCCTTGCAGTTGAAGGCTATTGATATATGACAGTTAGTATCTTGCCTGTTCCATTTGTAGGCGGTGCTGATTCAGACCGGCTTGCCCATAAGTCATGTCCTACTCCGTCATAGCGAGGCTGATCCAATACGGTATGGAAGTAGCTGCGAGATAGCGACCTCTTTGTCGCTTGTAGCCAAGTTGTGCTGGGATATAATGGAAGAAATTAGATTATCGCGACACGAGCTGGAGTCACGTCAGATCATCACTATCGACAGTAACTATCGTAACCAATGAAAAATCGCTGTCATGTCTTATTCCAAGACCGAATCGATGTGCAACCACGATGGTTATGAATGTGGTTTATAACTTCGCGTCTAGATAAGCTCATTGATACGTAGGGTCTCATGACGGTGGCAACCGGTGATAGCCGATGGTCCGGTCTTCCTTCGGAAGCATTGATTGTAAAACTCTTCATCGTGGTGGCGCATCGAGCAGGGCGACGTCCGACAATGGAATCGGGGCGATTTTTCGTTGTTCTACAAACGGTGACTCCGTCGCCCTGCCGGGACTCGGGACCGGTCTTTAGGGGGATCGGTGAATTCATCTCGTCTTACCCATCTCATATATAGATTCGTGTGCCGGAGTCATTCAATGATAGGTTCATGAGCTCCTGGCTTTAGATGCGGACAGCTACAGCATATGTCGGTCATCCTATACTCGAAAGATCACCTTCTGAGGCTTAGCTACCACAGCGAATCATTTGCGGAAAGAATCGTCTACGGGGTCGGTAAGCCCGTGCTGTGGTATTCTCCCCAACCTCGCATGTTCCCATTTTCACCTACCAACCTCTTCACGTCCCTGCCCAGCATAGAACAAGTTCAGCAACCAGGCTCGCCAGGCAAACCCTTCAATTAAGGTTGCAAGGCGAGTTTTCCAAGGCGAACGGCGAAACTAGTTTGTGGCTTTTTTTTACAAGGTATATTGAAGCTAAGATGGCTTGCATGGTGGAGTGATCGCTACATGTGGCTGGTCAGAAATCAATCCTGTTAAGTAACAATTCATGATTTTCAAGCTCGCGAATCAGGATTTAGACCTCTAAACTAGGACGGATAGAGCATACCTTGAGAGGAGATCAGTCGTTGATCATGCGGAGGTAAAGAAATAAGCCGGAGAGGATCTGATCAGAGAATATGCAAGTTCACAGGAGACGAGATCATGATGGTCTTGCTCGAGAGCGACATCCTACCCTACAAGTGACCCAGAGTGAATCATCCACGATTCTACCGAATGCAACAGGGCAGTGTAAAATGATGCGAGTGTGTCTTTGCATGGTGGTAAATAGCGCGGTGTTCCAGAGGCATTATATTCTGTTTACGGAGGTATGGTAGGTATGGGTAGCACAAGCGGGTGGTAAGAGATACTTCGCCTCCCGCGCGCATAAGACCCATGGGTTCAACAGTTGCCGATGCTACTGACCAGAAAATACGCCGGACAAGAAATCGCATCACGTAGTTATCATGTTTACCCACGCGATCGGGTTACCGAAAGGGCTAGCTCTGTCTCAAATCGTAACTCAGTTGGGCCAACACGTTGAGGCTCTTTGTATACCTCTAGAACTCTAGAACTCGAGAGACATTGAGGAGGGCATGGTATGGCTCTTATCTACCCACCACGGTCAGAAAAGGAGATCACAGGCTACTTTTATTTCGAGCAAGTCAGTCGGTCGGGTAGAAGGGTATGCGAAGATCCGGCAGATTCAAGTGGCTCATATGTGTGAAGGGTATCACCAATGTCGTATACTCTGGGTGCAGCTGACGGCAGGGTGACATGCACAGTAAAGGAGCGAATGTGGACACTGGCGTAGGAACTTGGGATGTACTATGCAAATCTCCATCTTGCGAAAGGACAGGAGGGGATAGGATGGGACAGGAGAGGACAGTTCTCGTTGGCTTTTGGACCTTTCGATCCTCTCGGATTGCGATTTTGCTAACGACTCCATTCGCTCCATCCGTTCCAGATCCAGATTGCCTTCTCTCCTGATTAGCTAGATGAGCCTAGTTTGTTGGGTATCGTGTATGGAAACTATGTGGGAATAGCACCTCGGACGATGGCAAACGAACGGGCCCATTAGTTGAGCACTATTGAAGTGGCAGCGTGGTCAGGGTCGGGGTCGGGGTCGGGCGGCTGGCTGCTTTCTACCCTGGAGAGTCTTGGGAGTACATTGAACACATTGAACCCCTTGAGCCACGAGCTTTGGCCCAGCGCGGCTACAGGTTCAATTGAGCTTAATAGTAGGTATTCCTCTCGGCCTTCCGAGGATGCGTGAACAACCGGAGCCTCCATATTTGCGACATACGGTGTTGCATTCAAAGTCATGTTGAGCTTAGAGGTTTTCTAAGCATCGGGCATGCAAAACTGCGAGACAAGACGGTTGACTTAGGGGTGACGCGGTCCTACATATCTGCAGCGAGCCGTTTTCAGTTCGCCATGTCATCATTCCCATAGCCCTTGGCCCTTGTCCTGTCTCCTGTCTTCAAACATCAGATTCATGATTGACGAAGTGTGGAGATCTATATGGATCAGACATATCCGTAGCATTTTGTAGCATTTCTGTAGGGGATTCCCCCAGGTCGGCCAGGCGAGAGAGGTAAGACTGATAGGGATATACCCCGCCATCGACTGGGACTTCCCTACCACGTACGGGGGAGGATGAGCACGGGTGGTACGGTGCGGATGGTACGGTAAAGCAGGGCTTCCCTGATCTTGGCCGGTAGTGCGGGTACGGTGCGATGGTTGGACGTTGGCAGACGTTGGCAGACGTTGGCGCTAAGTTCAATGGATGAGCCCGTATGAGCCCCTTGGTGAGTACACCTTACAGGAATAGGTAAGGTTGCTTGCTAGCGCTACATAGTAAACACAGTAAAACCTCGGCGTGGGCTGTACGGTACGGGCAAGGACAAGGCTCGACAGGTCAGGGACCGAAGCCCCGCCTGTGCTCTATCGTGTTCTGTCTGTCTGTATGTCTATCGAGTAGAAGTACCCTGGACAGTGTGAGTCCCCCCTTTTACGACTTAGTGGGCTTAACGGGAGGCTGGTGATTGGCCTCTTGGCCCTAGTGGTCCTACCCCCCCCCAAGCCCCCCCCGTCCTCCCAACCCTTGTCCCATCTGGTATCGGCGTCCCATGATTCCTGCAGGACTAGCACTTCGTGATTGGTTCTTGAGCTGCATGTTGCAGGTGGAGCTGGGACGCCAGCGTTATTCTTCTCACCGCCAGTTGCCCGTGTGTCCTCGCACAATCTCATGCCTCTCCTCTATTGCCTTCAAGGGCGTCTTCCCGTCGACACCCTCGATCTCACTCGACCATCCACCGCAAAATCTTACCTCCTCCACATTCAGACATCCCGTCCGACCCCCTTCCCTCCCCTACAAGCTGCCCATCAGCGCTGCGAGGGAATTCTACGAAAGAGCGGTGTCGATTCTGCTTGTCAATAATACTAGCGGAACTCGTCCCTAATCCTCCAGTTGAATTCTCCTCCCTTTTCCTGACTTCTGACGACAATGACCCTCGATTTCAATGCCGCCGGGGGGGATGCCTTGTTGGACCTGACTACATTCGACCAGCGGGAGCGTTATCCGTACACCACTACATCACCCAGCGCCAATCCCGCTCTCTCTGCTACAGCAATGGCTCCTACTCGTCCGCAGGGTGCCTGGCAGGTGCCTCTGGATATGGCCGCTCCCCATAACGGAAATTCGAGCAATGTACCTTCACCTGTCCAGTCTCAGGCACACTCGCATCACTCGCAATCACCATCGCAATCGAGTGCCAGTCCCTTGCAACATTCGCCCTTTCAGGCAGCCGCTCCGCCAACTCATTCTCCTCAGTCTCTCCCGCAATCTTTGACGGACTGGACCCTATATCAGCACCAGCAGCAACATATGTCGGCCCAGGAGCTTGGCCAGTATATGCAGGAGAACCATGCGCTAGTACCCTTCAACCCCTACGCAGCGAATTTCCAGACGAACACAATAGGGTATCTGCCATCGGCCACGCAAGCGACACTGGAGTCTACCATGCCGATGGAACAGCAGGGTTTCAACAACGTCTCTCCCATCGAGGACACGCGGGCTATTCAGCAGTGGGATGGTACGGGAATGGGAAACTGGCAAGATTTCGGTACTATGTTGCAGTACCCATCCGACGGACTGCCTCGTTTCGGAAGTATGGGGAGCCAGTCTCCAACCGGAACGTACTTGGAGGTACTATCGCTGCCGGGATCTAGCAGCGATAATGAGTGGACTCAGGTCAACATGATTCAGAACTACGAGTCTTTCCAGCATGTTCAGGCGCAGGCGCAGGCTCAGAATATCGCTATATTCAACCCGGGACAGACGTTGCATCTCAGAACTAACTCGGACGCTTCTCATTCCGACGGGAGCGGACAGCAGGCTGATTTCAGCAGCAGTAGCTTCGAGGATATATCGTTCAACTACTCTCCGTTTTCTCCGGAATCCGACACGTATTCGGACCACCGGAACTGTTTCCATGGGGAGAGCCACCACTCGCAAGAGATCATCAGCCCCGCGGCCGTCGTCGAGTCGATGCCTATCAAGCCGTCAACATCTAACCGTCCCAGCCCCGCAAGCGGCTCGGGTGTGGCTTCACCGCCTCACAATTCTACTCGTAGAAACTCGGGTCCCAAGAAGAACAACCCGATCGGCAAGTCGACTAAGTCGGTCATCCGGAGAACGTCGAACGGGAAGAAGGACGGCACCGTGGAGAAGAAGGTGGGTCGACGAAAGGGCCCGCTTCTTCCCGAGCAGCGAAAGCAAGCCAGCGAGATCCGAAAGCTTCGTGCTTGTCTTCGGTGCAAGTTCCTCAAGAAGACTTGCGACAAGGGCGAGCCTTGCGGTGGATGCCAGCCGTCACATGCTCGACTCTGGCAGGTACCCTGCACTCGTATCGATATCAAGGATATTGGCTACTTCATGAAGGACTGGAAAGCCGATTATGAGCGACATCTCAGCCGTGGCGTGTCGGTTTACAATGTGAAGGGGTTTGCTCCCAAGGAGACCTTGATGTGGATTACTCACGGCTACGGCTTCTGCCTGCCCGTCATGGTTCGTGAGGTTTACGTCGCGGACGAGAGCTGTTTTCAGGTTGACTGGGTCGAGTCGTACCAAATTGATCAAGAGCCAATTGAGTTCGAGCTCAAGACCGAGAGACTGGATGTCGGTGAAGGCGGTATCAACTCGGATGCTCTGTCCGAGTACCTAGACAAGCATATCGAGCACGGCTTCGAGAATTTCATTGACGACCATTTCGAAGGCACGCCTTTCATCACCGAAATCCTTAAGACCGCGTACCGCTTCTACACTAAGGAGAAGCTGCCAGTACTTCGCAAGGCTTTGAAGCTCGTGCTGGCTTACAACTTGACCATGCACATCACGCTTGTCGAGCAACAAGGCTCGGAACAGGCTCTGGATGGCCAAATTGATGACGAGGACTCCAAGTACTTCGGAAAGTATGTGGCTCCTGTCATGATCAACTTCCAGATCAAGTGCGCGATGGCGGACATGTGGCGTGAGCTGCAAAAGGACATCCTTGAGGAGCTCTCCTCGCTCTACTCCAGCGTCTACAGCGGTGATCGTCTGAAGAACTGGCCTACCATCTTCATGCTGGCTTCTATCCTGCTGGCTGTCTGGGAGGAGATGCAATTCGACTGCCATTACCGTGTCCCCGACCCTATCGCCGTGGAGAAGTTCTGCTCTGATATGGAGAGCACTCCAGTCGGTGTCATTACTGGCCTGTTCCACGCTATCTCGCAGAAGCTTCCTGCTCTAATTGACTGGGACACCGAACGCCATGGTCATCTTCTCCAAAACAACACGGCTGTCTGCGAAGCCATGACCGAAGTTCGACAACATGTCATTAAGCATGGTGAGTGGATCATGATTCAGAGATCATCTAATATTTGCTAACACAACAACAGAGTCCTACCTGAGGTCAAGGCATACATCCAAGTTTGACAGATACGACTTCGATTCGTTATCGAACAAGTTCTTGTCGAAACTAGTCATCAAGGCTAACAACTAAAGCGGTCCCATCTCGGTTTTCATCTACATCCAGAGATGAAACGATATGATTGCTATCTAAAAATTCCCATGTCATCGAGGGCGGGGAATATGATTTCTGAAAAAAAAAAATGATATTATTTCTTTTGTTGAGATTGAGGAAACATTTAGCGACGGCGTTGTTTCGAGGATATGATCTTCTCATCATGGCCTAACAGTACTAAAGTACCACACTTACACACCCACTTGTCGACCAACATACCTTCTTCTTATTCTCTCATTTTCTCGGCTGGTCCCCGCCATACGACGCATGCGATTTACTCACGCCATGTTGCTCCGATTTTACGACCTTTTTACGGCTATTTCTACGAATGTATGACTTGGAATTTTATGTTAATCGTTATCGTTACGCGCAAAGCGGCCCCCCCCAAAAAAACAAGCGGCTCAATGGATCATGTTTTATGAGATGTGGTAAAGAAGCTATGGATTTCACGCACAAATGCGATGTTACGTACAAGAGCATAGAATACATACATGGTTGAGACAGGTGTCTGATGATGGACCTCAGGCGGTCCAGACAACCTTCTACGAAGTACTAGGTGGATGAAGAACTCGGGAGGATTCATCGTCCTCCGTGATGAAGGGCGATTACTGAGCACTCGTTCGTATCGCTGCACGACAGAATAGATACATACGATAAAATAATAAATATGTTCCATTTGACGCTCCTACGATGTGATATCCGTCCACCATTTCGTGAGACACCTAGCACACTAGTCGAGGCCTAGCCTTCGTTGAGTGGCAGATAGTGTTACACTCAGGTGAGCCCTTTCATGCGGGCAACGCAGAATATTACCACAAATTTACAGCTGCATCATCCGTAAGCTCCATTGAGAGGAATGATACGACGTCGTATCAATATTGTAGAAGCCGGCTGACACCGATATCTCCCCATGCTGCACGAATTGAAAGGAACGAGTGATTTTGGGTTGTGTCTTACATCCTGATGCTAAACTAGTCTAGCAAACGCTATCGTGCATCTGGTATCTTTAGATTGATCCCGATAGCGTATTTCAGTTGGAATGTATAATTGAGTGTTGTATATGTGATCAGTCCCTAATACCCATCCTATGTTGTCTATCAGATCAAGTGATTTGAGACCAGACGTTCGCAATCGGCTGACGCCATCCCAGATATAAAAGACGAACTATGCTCGTAAATAAAGACGACGGGGAAAATTAGCCCAACCTTGAAACGGGTAGTCTAGTATGACGTTGGGTCCCGTTAACGTTTGGTTCTACTACTATAGTACATAGTAGCGCTCGACACATTTCGGGCAACTTCCCCGCACTCCTACCGGAAAGGTCGGCGGTAACGAAGGCTTCGTTACGTTGCTTAGGGGATAGGGCGGAAACCGGTCGGCGATGGTAAACTCCAGATGTTGTACGGACGAGTTGTACGGACGACCCATCGGCCAACGTTTTTAGAGCCAGGAACAACCGTGGCACGATGTTTTAATTCAGCCGTTAGCGATCAGCAAGAAAACAAGAGGTTGAGGCTCTCTTAGGAAGGGGTCCGATACGCATGATGATCCAAACTAGTAAATAGGTACAGTAAGGAAACGAATGATTGAGGGTACGAATTAGCCAAGGAAATATATGAATTGAATAATTGAAGGAATGACTGCTACACCCTTCCTGGTTCTCAACAATTTGTACCCAGGTATCTCCGGTTTCCCCGTTTCCGCACTACCTAGCTATCCTGTGGCCCCTTATCTCTGGCCTAGAACCACATGACGTAGCGGACTGAGATAGGATAGATAAGGAAGAGTCGAAGCATTTCCACGATGCCTTAACCTAGGCATTACCGTCACTTGTTGAATCATTCAGTGCAATTCATTAGCAGGATGTATGTATGCAATTGACGGGTGAAGACAAAAACAATGGATTATCAAGCATACTAGGTATTTGCCTCTCTTGTCAATTGGAAGGCGGTTGGTACGTGTAGATACCAGTGGGGTCCAGCCACTTCTGGCTTCTTCCCCGCTGTTTAGTGGTTGCTAGCCGTTGCTATGTGCCCTGTCAGCCTGTAAAGCCCCGTAAATGCCTTGTGTCCGATGATTCACCTCTGGAACAAGTCCTACTTTCAGAATCTTGATTGGCTTGAGCTGACTAGAGTGGGTCACTGATCCCTGCCGCCTTCTCAAGGCTTCCATTCAGGTCACTGCGCCTCAGGTGCTGCGTCCGGTTTGCCGCTCACCCCCAAACCTCAAGACTATTTGAACTCGCACCTCCAACCCTCTACCAATTCCCTCCTTTCTTCCCAATACATCCCACATCTCCGATACGTTTGCGCATCAACACAACTTCTACACCATCAAACATCATCAGACTCCTCCCACTTACATCGTCTTTCACTCCTATACGCCGACAAGATGCAGATCTTCGTCAAGACCCTCACCGGCAAGACCATCACTCTTGAGGTCGAGTCCTCCGACACTATTGACAACGTCAAGTCCAAGATTCAGGACAAGGAGGGAATTCCCCCGGATCAACAGCGATTGATCTTCGCTGGTAAGCAGCTTGAGGACGGTCGCACTCTCTCCGACTACAACATCCAGAAGGAGAGCACCCTCCACTTGGTCCTCCGTCTCCGTGGTGGCATGCAGATCTGTAAGTCGCACCATTTGTGCCATACTCACTCGATAACAACGTGCTAATCAATTTTCAATAGTCGTCAAGACTTTGACCGGAAAGACCATTACCCTCGAGGTCGAGTCCTCCGACACCATCGACAATGTCAAGTCGAAGATCCAGGACAAGGAAGGCATTCCTCCGGACCAACAGCGCTTGATCTTTGCCGGCAAGCAACTCGAGGACGGCCGAACCCTGTCCGACTACAACATCCAGAAGGAATCCACTCTCCACCTTGTCCTCCGTCTTCGTGGCGGTATGCAAATCTTCGTCAAGACTCTTACCGGCAAGACTATCACCCTTGAGGTGGAGTCATCTGACACGATCGACAACGTTAAGTCGAAGATCCAAGACAAGGAGGGTATTCCGCCTGACCAGCAGCGTCTCATCTTCGCTGGTAAGCAGTTGGAGGACGGCCGAACCCTGAGCGATTACAACATTCAGAAGGAGTCGACGCTGCACTTGGTGCTTCGTCTTCGTGGTGGAATGCAGATCTTCGTCAAGACCCTGACGGGTAAGACGATCACGCTGGAGGTTGAGTCTTCGGACACTATCGACAACGTGAAGAGCAAGATCCAGGACAAGGAGGGTATCCCGCCTGACCAGCAACGTCTTATCTTTGCCGGCAAGCAGTTGGAGGACGGTCGCACCTTGAGCGACTACAACATCCAGAAGGAGTCTACTCTCCACCTGGTCCTCCGTCTCCGTGGTGGACAATAAGCGCTTTGCTTTTTTACATCACAGTAATGATATTGCACGAAGCGGCGTTCACGGGTTTGATTTGAGAATAAGGCTCTAATGGTACGGTGTCAGTCACATGCCATAGCTTCTCTTCGTAATCTTGCGGATACACATGTCCGTATCCTATGGTAGCATAGGATGAATATACCACGAACAATTGCTTCATATTAAAACTAAGTTCTATACCGTGATATGATTATGCATTGCATGACTATTCATAGCTTCGTCCGGACTAGGTAGTGACTGAACTAAGCCTCGTCTTGTGTGATCGTAGAAAATCTTAGTAGGTAATGGAAAGTCCGATAGATCGGCATAGTGCCAAAATCTAATTCAAATTCTGCCTAACACTTCCTGTTGCTTGTTTTCCACTTCTATATTATAACGCCGTACACCATCTTACCAAAGTAAAATCTTAACCTGACAATGGGATTATATGCTCACCCTAATCAAAGGAGAAATCGCAGTTCCGTAACGTCCGCGATTCACATTAGCGCCCCGACGCCCGCATTTGTTCCGTTTCCAAAATATGCGTATGGGTGATTTTGAAGTCAAGAGCAGAGCATTCCCCAGAGAACCAGGCTATGCCTTCATACTATTACCATATTAAGCTCGAAGTCTATTCCACATCGTCTCCCACATCTCAGCAGGAGACAGGAAGGGCATCGGAGTCCCGCGACAGCTCTATCTGGCTGCCAGGAAAGACATCCAACATCTTCGACAGCCTTCCATCGCACCACCGCACGCAGCGCGCCCTTGCGATCCGCCACGGCAAGGCAAAGCACACCTGGCAGCAAGCACCAAACCCGACCGCTCAGGCAAAGGCAAAGGCCAAGGCAAACCCCAACGTTATCGACTGCGGCGCTCCCCGACCCCCGGAAGCCCAGGACGACCGGACAATCGTGCGGATCAGCGAGCGACGGCTTCGACAGCGAACGCACAGCTTCCCGCCTCCGCAGTCGTACATAGCTATAAACCCGCGCACCGCAGCTAGGGACTGGCGGTTCGGACAGCTGAGGATCGAGAGCATCGACGTAGAGGACCACGAAGACATGCAGGCGACTTCCGCCGCGGCGGCTGCCGTCGGCCCTGCTATGGGCGGCGCGGGCAGGGCTACCAAGGCGAAGTTCGTGCCGTCGACAAACTTTAAGAATACAGAGCTGGGGTGGGGCATCGTTCATCTCTACCGGGAAGAGTCAGAAAGCCCGGAGCTCACGTCACCTCCCGAACAGGCCTCCGGGGCAGAGGAGGAGCAGCAAGACGGCGCGCAAATCGACTGTACGACAGTTTGCATTCCCGCTGTCCCAAGCTACTTGTCTCCCGGCGACTTCCTCGGTTTTGTTGGCGACAAGTGGAGGGACCAGGTCAGCCATTACCGCATGGTGATGACGGGTCGGATGAATAGATATCTTGTGCTCATGAAATTCCGAGAGAGCAAACAGGCACAGCTCTTTCGGCGCGAATTTGACGGCAAGGTATTTAACGACGTAGAGGTAAGATTCACCTCTACAAATTTAAAGTGTATAGGTATTGAGTACTAATACGATGCAATAAAGCCAGAGACGTGTACTGTCGCCTTCATCAAATCCGTTACCTTCGAGACTCCCACGGGTGCGAGTGGCAGTTTCCCAAACCTCAGCTCAGATCCATTCACGCCGTCTAGTTCTGCTACATCCAGCTCACTTAAGCCGTTTCCTCCGCCGACACCGAATCTAATCGAACTACCTACTTGCCCCGTCTGCCTCGAGCGTATGGACGACACTACGGGTTTAATGACAATTCCTTGCCAGCACGTCTTCCATTGCTCATGCCTCCAGAAGTGGAAGGGCTCTGGTTGTCCAGTCTGTCGGCACACAAGCCCGGCTATATCGTCGAATCCTAATTCGTCAACTCCGTATGACCCCAGCAACCCGTATACGCAGCCATTCGGCTCACGTGTGTCCAACTTGTGCTCGGTCTGCGACTCTTCCGATGATCTCTGGATATGCCTTATCTGCGGCAACGTAGGCTGCGGGCGATATAAAGGGGGTCACGCAAAAGAGCACTGGAAGGAGACAGCTCACACATTCTCTCTAGAAATAGAGACCCAACACGTCTGGGACTACGCCGGAGATATGTGGGTGCATCGCCTGATCAGGGACAAGGGCGACGGTAAGGTCGTGGAGCTGCCTGGCCGGCAAGGAGAGCTTATCGGACCCAGCGGTCAGGAGGAAGAGGACGTAGTACCTCGGGCCAAACTCGAAAGCATCGGCATGGAGTACACCCACCTTCTCACCAGTCAGCTAGAGAGCCAGCGCGTCTACTTCGAAGAGATGCTCTCGAAGGCCGCGGACAAAGCCGCACAGGCCTCCGCCGCCTCCGAGTCCGCCGCAGCCCAAGCGTCACAAGCGCTGAAGGATATCAAGGTGCTCAAGGAAGAGCAGCACCAGCTACGAACCGAGACGATCCCGTCGCTCGAGAGGGACCTGGAGCGGGAGCGCAAACGCGCGAACAAGTCGACGGACCTCGCGCGAAAACTGGGCCAGAGCCTGCAGGAGGAGAAGAAGGTGTCGGAGGGCCTCATGAAGCGCATCGAGCACACGAACAAGGAGGTGGAGAGCCTAGGCGAGCAGGTCAAGGCGCTAACGCTCGAAAACGCGGACCTCAAGGACCAGAACCACGACCTCAGCATGTTCATCTCGGGCCAGGAGAAGCTGAAGGAGCTCGAGGCCGAGGGCAAGGTCGAGGAGGGCGAGGTGCAGGAGGGTAGCGTCGCGGTGCCCGAGGATAGAAGGCGGCGGAAGGGAAAGGGTAAGGGTAAGACGTGAGCTGCATAAACCCCCTGCTAGTACTTATGGCTGCGATCGGTATCTGCTGGGTAGGTAATCGGGTGTCACCTTGTGATAGCGAGCCCCTTGTTCTCCTCCAAGATATGAAGATCAAGATGTGGGTATCGGATCATTCTGCTGTTACGGAAGCGTACGGATGTTTTCACTGCTTCAGCTTTACAGGTAGTTGGTAGTTAAAGGCTTAGGTACATGTAAGCGCAAGGACGTGTGTTTATCAGGTGAAGCTATCAGAATCATTCATGAGCGTTATTATGCGAAGTCATTGAAATTAAAAATCGGTAGTCTTTTCAAAGACTTATTTGTCCCTTTCGATATCGTATATAGATAGCATGGCCAACCAAGACAAAGCCCGCATGCCTATCTATCTATCTTCTAGGCCGCGACTCGGCGGTCATACATATATGCAATTCGGTTCCGATGATGTATACGACCGGCGCTCTCTCGTATCAATGCCGTTGATTGCTCTTTTGCAGCTTGCATGGTATCCTACATAATACAGACGTATGCTCGCTCGGTCTACGGGATAGACGCGGCGGAATACCTAGACGGGTAGGTAAAATAGCTCAACAAAAAAAAAGAAACATGGAAACTTGCACATTACCTACATAAACCCTACGAAATACATACATGGAGATGTGAGTAGGTAGTACAACCCCAGATGTCTTAAGCAGACCATTCCGTTGGGATTACCTGTGATCCAATTGAGTGGTTTAGGTACTAATATACAGTATATACCAGGTTATGCAGGTTACAGGTTGGCAGCTTGAGGGGCTTGGTGAGATAAAAAGATCGAAAGATACTTGATATTCGGCGCATCACCTGCACCCCGCTAGATTTCGAGTACCTCGGATGTTCTAGCTTGGTAGGGGAAGACCTAGAAGCTGTACTACCCCTCGGCCCCTCCTCCCACTTTGTGGCGCTGATGGACCCAGTTTGCCAAGATTCCAGGTGTTTCCAGGATTTAGGGATTTAGGTACCCTGGGCAGGTATTAATAGGCGAGGATAAGGGAACGTTAGCATGTGCATGTGCTGTGGCTGCGTCCTCATTCGGCCTGTGATTGACGAGATATTTTTTTCTTCTTCTCTACCTACCTAAGCAAGATCTACGCCTCGTTTCCAGTCTTTCATCACCCCCATCATCTTTGCACCAAGGATGACGTTGATGATCACTTGCGTGCTGTGACCATTGACATTGACAGCCACTTTTGCTATCTTTGCGTGCTTGGTAGTAGCTCAGCTCTAGCCTAGCTAACCTTCCACCCACCACATTTGATCTTTAGATCTCTATCTTAGGTCTCTCCTAAAAGTCCTAAAAGAACGTCCGGCCTGATTAAAGCAGTCCGCCCCTCTACCTACTCGCCTATATACTCGCCTATAATTTCAATCATCCGCAACCCAGGACCGCATTACGCAACTACCTCTTGTGGGCGAAGACCTCCCGCGACCCCGCAATACTTTGCTGCCACATCAATGAACGCTACCACATCAATGAATGAGTAGAGTCCACAATCGCATTGGAAATACGCCATCGATCGTGTAACACATGGTTTAGGCACCACTACTCCTGATTGTTTCCGACTCACTTCCCACCTAATACCATCCGACGCCCCCGACTCTCGATCTCCGACTCTTATTCCTGCCTGTCTATTCTCAACTATATTCGCGAACGATGGCCGACGCCAACGGCATTGGCGACGGCAAGCCCGCCGAGATGGCGCCTCCCGCTAAGGCTGGAAAAAAGGCTCACAAGGAAAAAGAGCTGTATCCCATGTCGGATTGGAAATACGATGCCTTCTTACACACTTTCTCCGTCCTGGTCGACTTGTTCTTCCGAGAGGTCCATCCTCGAGGGGCATGGCGAGTACCCAGGACAGGCCCTATCCTTTTCGTCGCCGCGCCGCACGCGAACCAGTTCGTCGACGGCTTGGTGTTACAGCGAACACTCAAGAACGAAGCCCAGCGCCGCGTTAACCTCCTGATCGCCGAAAAGTCTATACACGGGTTTATCGGATGGGGATCCCGCCAGGTCGGTTCCGTCCCCGTCGGTCGTGCGCAAGATAAGGCGAAAGCGGCATCGGGCGTTATCTATCTTCCCGATCCTATTAACGACCCGACCTTGATTCGAGGAGTGGGCACCGATTTCGAAAAGGAAGCCGAGGTCGGTGGCTTGATCTTCTTGCCTTCTGTGAAAGGCCAGTCCGGCAGCTCGGTCGACATCTCCAAGATCGTCGGTCCGGAGGAAATTCGCATCAAGAGAGCTTTTAAAGGAAAACTCCCTATGCAACAGCTGACCGGTCGCGATGATATTGACGAGAAGGGAGGCTTCACTAATAAGGAGCTGAGGGGACCGAAAGACGGCTACCCAGGCACCAAGTTCAAAATCGCTCCTCATATTGACCAAACTGAGGTCTATAAGGCTGTCTTCAACCGCCTGAGCTCGGGCGGTTGTATCGGAATCTTCCCTGAAGGAGGCAGTCATGACAGGACGGAACTTTTGCCCTTGAAGGCTGGTGTCGCTATCATGGCGTTGGGCACTCTTGCGGAGAACCCCGACTGTGGCCTACAGATCATTCCGGTCGGGATGAATTATTTTCACGCACACAAATTCCGGTCGCGGGCTGTGGTCGAGTTCGGGGCACCCTTCCAGATTCCTAATGATCTAGTCGAAAAGTACAAGAACAACCAGAGGAGGGACGCCATCGGTCAGACTCTTGACATGGTCCACCAGGCCTTAAGCGCCGTTACCGTGTCAGCACCTGACTACGATACTCTTATGTGCATCCAAGCAGCCAGGAGACTCTACAATACAGGGAAGAAGCTACCTCTACCCATGGTGGTCGAGCTCAACAGGAGGCTAGCTGTGGGCTTCTCTAAATACAAGGATGATCCTCGCATTATCGACCTAATGGACAATGTAAAGGATTATAACAAGCAGTTACACTACCTCAACATTAAGGATCACCAAGTAGCCTATGCCAGGATGACCCTTCCAACGGTCGTCTTCACTCTTCTATATCGGGTAGCCAAGCTCCTTGTCCTTTTGATCGGTGTGATTCCTGGCCTTTTCCTTTTTGCGCCCGTCTTCGCCGCTTCTAAAATCATCAGCCACAAGAAAGCGAAAGAAGCATTGGCGGCTTCGTCGGTCAAGATTCAGGGGCGAGACGTCATGGCGACGTGGAAACTCCTCGTTGCCATGGCATTTGCTCCCGTGCTCTACAATTTGTACTCTGTACTGCTCTCGATCAAGGTATACCAGGACCATCTCTGGGGCTACGTGCCTGCCTGGGTGCCATTCTGGCTTGTCTTTATCGCGGGATGGATTGTCTTCCCTGCCATAACATTTGCCGCGTTACGGTTTGGCGAGGTCGGCATGGATATTTTCAAGTCGCTGAGGCCGCTTGTCCTATGCATTAGTCCGTCGTCCAGCTACAACATCCAGAAGCTACGAGAAAGAAGGGCAGAGCTATCTGAAAAGGTAGTGAAGGTCATCAACGATCTCGGCCCCGACATGTACGAGGACTTCGAACACACCCGTCTCATCGCGGACCCGTCCCGCGAAGACGGCGCGCTCAGCTCGCCGAAAGAGGCCGGAGTCTCAGAGAAGACACCTCCGGACTCGCCTTACCTGTCCAGGAAGAACACCACCAAATCCAGCCAGGCGATCCCGCGCAACGAGTCCTTCAGCAACATCGGGGCCATCGGCATGTTCGCGACGCGGCCGCCTTCCCGGTCCAGAAGCAGGAGCAGCAGCAGCGGCGGCGGGTTTGGGTCTGGCGGGTTCCCGGTGTCTGCGTTTACGACGCTGGATTCCAAGGAAGGGTTTAACGAGGCGACGAATAAGATCAGGGCGGCGATGAGGCAGAGGGGGCAGCTCAGGAGGAGGAAGAGCGGGTTCTCGTCGGATGGCGAGGCTAGTGAGGGGGCGTAGGGTTTGGAATAACTAGGGGTTAATGAATGATGTGATAGTTAAGGAGGAAAATTGGTGAGGTTTAATGATGTGATGGTTAGAAGAGAAAAGTTGGTGAGGCTAAAGATAAAAGAGGTTAGAAGGTCAATGGATACCCGATTGTATGGAAAGTGCAAAGGTGAATTTGTCACTTTTACGGTAATAACTTGGCTGGCTGCTATATTTTGATCATGAGGCTTTAAGGGGGGGGGGGCAGTGACATTGATTTTGAAGACTTGAGCTTAGGTACTATGGGGAAATATTTGGATTTCCTTAGATGGATAAATTTTTGTAACACATGAATCGTTTAATGTTTCTTACTCGTCTGAGCAGGCAGTGAGGTATTCCCATATGCATTGCAATGTGATCCTTGGCAGGGGTTAGTCAGCTAGTCACGATTCATGGGGGCGATCTGACGTAGGCGTTGAGGCTGGTTTTTGGAGACCTCGTAACCTTGTTCCCTAGGTACCTCCTACCTAACATATGACATCCCTGACTTGGATGCTTGTCTTATTAGTATGTACAGAATCTGCGCCTCACAAGCGCGAGGCTGCAGTAGGTACCTAATGTGAGAGACGTGTATGGATCCATTAGGTACAGATGGGACTTGGAATTACGAAGGCTCGGAAGCCGAAACCTTTTCTCCGACCGAAGGAGCCACGCTTTTACTCTCTTCAGTCTGATACCCCGTCGACCGAGTGGGAAGCCATATAAGGGGGGAGGATGTCTGCCAGGGATATTCTGAGTTTGTCATCCCTTCATTCTTTTCGAAACATTGGAACTTATAAATCGTTCTCCAAAAGTCAGTGAAAAAGGGGTCACTGCTTTACAACTAGGATGTGTGATGGTCTTGCATATACGCGGATATAAGCGAGAACAAACTTCGACGTACAAGAGTCAATCGCCAATTGAAACAAGACAACAAACAGTTTTATCGAAGAGACATTTTGTTGAGGACCTCAGGTACGAATTCACTTCCCTCATCTCCTCTCTCTGCCCCTAACGTGCATTTATTACACCATCCTCACCAATCTTTCGTTTACCCATCGTCTATATAACTCTTATTTCCGACAACCCCACCAACCCTGCTCGGCCGAGCCTAATGCACCGCTACCTGAACTGATATCTCGGATCAGATAAGATATAAACTTCGGGCGACCCCTGCCCCGCTAAGATCTGTTTAACTCGCCTTTTTTCGTCGCAAAGCCCAATTCAATTGATCGACGCCTTTCGGGCCGATAACTTTCTTTCTTTTTTTTTTTTTCTTTTTTTCCGTCTGCTCTTGCTCGGAGGAGGGACAAGGGGATAGAGAAGAGACGTATAGAAAGGGGATAGTAGAAAAGAAAGGAGACAGAAAAAAAAAAAAGAAAGATGGCGGCCGCCGGCTTATTATCCATCTTCGGCGGCGCCAAGCGGGCGCTGACGGGCAGCGCCAAGGCGTCACAGCTGTTCGCGCAGACGAGTCCCGAGGTCGACGGCGAGGCCTGCGAGCACGATTGCGACAGCTGCACGGTTAAGTACCCGCGCAACTTCAAGATCGAGCAGACGCACCCGCTCTACGGCAACATCAAGCCCTGGAGCACCCACGTCATCGTCGCCACCAGCAAGTCCGACTGGGTGCGCAGCGTCGAGGACGAGAAGGGCAGCGTAATGGAGGCTTTTGGGCACGCGAGCAAGCCCAGCAATGGGGTATGTTTTATCTCTTGTTTCTCTTGTTTGTTTGTTTTCTACTCCGGACGAGACAGGCACACTAACCAGACTGAACCGCAACAGCGCCTCATGCTCTCCGCCTCCAACATATCCACGCCGTCCAACCGCCCCGACTACTCGGAACCCACCTCCATCCTCGTGCTGCCCGCCTTCACCATCGTCGAGAACGTGACGCCGCCGGCTGTGCCCTCGCTCGTTACTAAGTACATCTCGAAGGCGCCGACGACCTCCGACCCGCTGACGCCTTCCGCCCCTTTACCGAGCACGATCTCGTCCAGGGCCGGCGACATGACGGCCAAGCCGTGCCCGCACCGGGCCGTCGTCCTGCTGTGCTCGCACCGCACGCGCGACGCGCGGTGCGGGCAAAGCGCGCCCCTCATCAAGAAGGAGCTCGAGCGCCACCTGCGCGCTTTGGGGCTGGACCGCGACCTCGACGACGAGCGGCCCGGCGGCGTCGGCATCTACTTCATCAACCACGTCGGGGGCCACAAGTACTCGGCCAACATGATGGTGTACCGCCGGCCCGACGCGTTCGGCATCGACCACGTGGAGCGCGCGAAGCTGCCGCCGGGCCAGGAGCCGCAGCTGGTGAAGCCGACGGTGGTGGGAGAGGGGGGAGAAGAAGGGGGAGAAGAGAAGGGAGTGGTGGGGGCCGCGCAGTGCATATGGCTCGCGCGCGTTAGACCCGAGGACTGCGAGAATATCGTCAAGTACACGATCCTGCAGGGCAAAGTGGTCAAGGGCGACAAGCAGCTGCGCGGCGGGTTCGACCGCGGGACTGGCATGATGAGCTGGTAGCCCGGTTCCCTTGGATCCTTAGATATCCGAGGCGGAAGCTTTCCGCCATTGGAAAATCAACTAGACTAGACTGGGAAAGGGAGTAGACAGGAGCCAAGGTCATTTGTTGCGTTTGCGTTTGCGTTTCGCGTTGCATACCCATACCCATACCCATCGCGGTTGCAGGGCATTTACGTTACATGTGCTTTTTCGGGAAGATGGACAAGGGGATGGATGACAAGCCGGCGCGGTGATATATATATCCTTTTCCCTCGAGGCGAGCATTGCATGGGATAGTGAGGATATATACCCCCCAAAGTGTACACCGCTAAGAGGAGGAATAGAGTTGCTTTGACTACCTATCTATTCAATTTGTGGAGATACGATATTATTGTGAATGGATATGGGTACCTGTTTAGATCAGTAGGTATTCTTGGCTTCGGTATAAATTTAGAATACGAGTAGACGAACAGACGAACAGACACAAAATGACAATCACACACAGGTGGTGTTGTGTCGTAGAAAGTGAGTCGTCTAATTACCTAGGTGCCTAACCTAGCATTGTGGATATATGTTAATACTGTATGCCGTACCCGGAAAAGCTATATCTATTCCGTGCCCCTGAGACGAATTGAACTAAGAATTGCGATAGATGTTTGGCAAATATTTTTAGCACTTCTGTGCTATTATCCAGCTTCTTGCTATGTATACACAAATCGGATGCCCACCTCCTGAATCTCCAGTTTACGGACTGTGGCCGTAGGGTAAGGGTTTCTCAAGACAACAAGATGCTGGATGATGGAGGGATTCCATAATTAAAATGCAGATATCCGGCGGTGTCATACTGCGAGTTGGTACCAATAGTCAATGGTATTTGGTGTTGTTCGAAAACCACGAAGACCACCCACACACGTGTTATGCAGAGAAAGGAACGAGGAATATTCCAAGTGCCACTGTGCCACACGTGATAAGCCTAGGTTACCTGGTAGGACCTGGCCTACCAGGTAGGTACCTAACCTTACCTAGGTACCTAGGTAGTAATTGGCCACTTATGTAATCGTAGACGGGACTAGCCGCGAGCCTCGGCCCAATCTTTCTTTCGGCAGGGATTCCGTCATTGGCTTTTCTAAGAGCCAAGATTGGGGACGTGCACGACCCAGCCCTCGGCGCGACAAAATACGCATCCAGTAGGAACGGGAAGGGTACTTTGTAACAATCACGACAGCTCCATTACAACGAGGCCACAAAATACGAGACCGAATTTCCATTCTCGTCCTTCACCTGGTCTAGCCAACCATCCTACCATGCCTCTTCGCTGAGGCCTAATCTACTCACCATGCCAGTACGCGAAGATGCCGTGGCTCAGGCCGTCAGTTGTAAGTAATAAAGTACCCAGCCCAGCCACTCCCCTTTGGACGTCTTCAGAACAAGACAACAAGACAAGAGATGAAGCATAGGTATAAGTCTGACCATGTATCCAACCATAGTCCTACAGGACCCCAGCGTCCAAGCACCGGTCGAGAACAAGGTTTCCTTTTTAAGGTCGAAGAACCTCACCCAAGAAGAGATCGATACGGCCTTCGCGCGTGTGGGATCATCCGGTCCTGTTGCTACCTCATCCTCATCATCACCACAACCTGCTCCCCGACAACAGCCGTACTATGATCAATACCCACCACAGCCCTATGGATGGCAGCCGCCGCCTCCGCCGCCTCCTCCCAAGAGAGACTGGCGGGATTGGTTTATTATGGCTACCGTGATGGGCGGCGTCGGCTACGGATTATACTTCGTTAGCAAGGTATAAGCCATTCTCGTCTCCTAAACAGAAACAGTTTAGAGATGCTAACTCGATCATAGCGATATCTATATCCTCTCGTCTCACCGCCTACACCGGAAAAGCTAGAGCAAGATAAAGCGACAGTGGACGAGCAGTTCGAGAAAGCCTTCTCGACTCTAGAGCAGCTCGCGAAGGATACCGAAGAGCTAAAGGCGTCAGAGAAGGAACGGACGGAGAAGCTAGATAAGGTGCTAGACGAACTAGAGTCTTTCATGAGGGATACGAAGTCGGCCAGTCGACGACACGAGGACGAGACGGACCGGCTGCGGGAGGAGATGAAGGCCCTTAAGAACGTCATCCCCAAGTCCATGACGGCGAACAAGGAGTTCACGGACAGCCGACTCAAGGAGATCACCAGCGAGGTTAAGAGCCTCAAGGCGCTGATCAACCGACGGATGACCAGCGGTCCCAGCCCGAGCCCTGCCCCCGCCCCGGCGTCGACTCCGGGCCCGCTGCAGATGCCTACCAATAACATGAGTAACGGTAGCAACGACTACCTGAAGCTGCACGCGCCCGCCCATCCGGACATCGCCAGCGCCGTCTCGACCCCGGGAATCGACCTCATGGCTAAGGAGCTTGGCGAGTCGAGACGGGCGCTCCAGGACGAGACCCTGCCGCAGAACACCAGGCAGGACTACCTGTCGGCCCTTAGCAACCGTTCCAGCCCCTTCAGCGGGATGCCGGCGTCCAAGGCGGCTATCCCGTCGTGGCAGCTAGCGGCAGCCGGAGGTTCTGACGAGGCTGGTGGATCTGGCTCCGGGTCTAAGGAGTCCAAGGAGCAGAGTGCGGGTGGTGGCAGCAGCTCCTCTTAAGGAGGTATCGTACGCACGCACGCATAGCAGCATCGATTCATTTGACACCCGGCATTCTTATATGGCATAACAAGGAAGCTGTGCCCTGAGATAGGGAGAGTGTAAGATGAGGTAGGATTCTTTCTTCTACATACGACTTCCCGAGTCACGTTGTATACACACAACTACTTCCATTACACTTTTATATAAATACGCATATGACGCCTTTCCCGCCGTGAGGACGAGTGAGGTGGTCGGTTTGAGAGACGAAAATGAGATGGGACGAGCGGGTAAAATGTTTTGAGTTCTAGGGATGCGGTGGTTTATGATAGTAATTTCAGACCCCAAACTAATGCAGCTTTTTGTTTTGTCTGGTCTTGTGGTTGTGGTGATGTAGAAGTTTTATGTTGACATTGACTGTAAGTTTACTCGTTGATCTATTAGCTTTGGAAAGTTATGATCACGTTACGATATATGATTGGAAGGGATATATATTGCATGTCATAGCTGTGCCGCCTTGTCTTTCCTTTGGACCACTGGACTGCTATGTAGAAAGGAATAAGGGGTGCGTTCTGAGATAGCTTATAGTCACACTAATGTTCGCCGGTGGGAGATTAACAGCTGATTCATCTACACGGAGCTGGGTACCTAATGGAGTCTAGAGTACGAAGTACGAATACCACCATGAGATCCCATTAAGAGATTAATCTCAGAAACATAGGTGATAGGTATACTCATGACTCCTATATACAGATGATTACTCCGTTTGGCGACACTGAAATCGTCTACGACTCAGGACATTCCAGATTCTCTAATGAGCGAAGTAATGGCATACGATATATTCTGCACAAAAATTAGTAGTAAAACCAGTGTCCTAATAAACCAGCTTTTCGTACGTATACTACCTGACCACTCGCCGCACGTGGCGATTCTTACTTAAGATGCCGCGGCTCAACTCCGCTTGCAGTCTTCCGCAGGTGTTCCTCCTCGGAGCATTCGCTACTTTTGTGCCCATCATGCGTGAGCCGTACATAGTAAGTCAGTCCCTCGTAAACTAGTTTCGATCGGGGACAGATCTTAAATTTTAAGGTATGTTTTAGTTCGAACAAGGAAGCGCCGGCTTAATTTAGACCGCACTTCGTCTGGCTATCGATGATACCTACGAAAATGTATATACTACCTAAGGTAGGTAGGCACATCCGAAGCTTGCGCGGGCGACATCGTGATATGAGGAAGCCGAGGACTCCGTGAAGTTTTTTATTTCACCTTCTGGCATTCATTTCCCACCTTTCGTTATTTTTGTCTCAGTCGGTATACTGTTTTCGCGCGGTTCCGAATTACTGTTTTTTTTTTTTTTTTTTTTTTTTTTTGTTAACGAGCGGTTGCCACCTACGTATCCGTTCGATATTATTATTACCTATTACGATAAAATAGTAGCTTAATTACCGTCCAATTCTCATGTCTACGAACAACAACCCGAAGCGCCAGTCCGGCGCCGCGGGGCCGCTCGAGATCCTCTGGACCGTGCTGCCCAAGATACCCCTGATCCTCAAGGTGATCCTGCTGCACGTCCTCGGGCGGTCGGAGGGCGCGCAGTATCTAGACCTCAAAAGCGACCTGACCATCTCGGTGCTACGGTCGATGCTGAGCCCTGCCAAGTCGCGGTCCATCTCCGAGGTGCAGACCATGACGCTCCGGGACCCCGGCGTCAAGGGGAAGATGTGGGTGAGCACGATGGCTTCCAAGATACCTCCCGAGGAGGGGATCCGCGACGCCCTCTTCGCGGCCATCGACGGCATGAGCGGCCCCGAGCAGGAGGGCGCGCCGCCGCTCGCGGTGCCCGACATCGTCGAGGTCGAGGCCGAGTGGACGGGGTACAGGGCCGCGGCGACCAAGGACTCGAAGCCGCCGATGATTCCGGAAGAGGAGAAGTACCGCGAGCTCATGAAGGAGTGCACGAGCAGCACGACGATATTGTATTTCCACGGCGGCGCGTACTATCTCTGCGACCCGTCGACGCACAGGCCGATAGTCGCAAAGCTCGCCAAGTTGACGGGCGGTCGCGCGTACTCGGTGCGTTATAGACTTGCGCCGCAACACCCGTTTCCCGCCGCGCTCTTGGACGCTTTGGTATCCTACTTCACGCTCCTGTACCCCCCGCCGGGATCCGTGCACGAAGCCGTCGCACCCAGCGACCTCGTAATCGCGGGCGACAGCGCCGGCGGCAATCTCTGCCTGGCGCTCCTCCAGACCCTGCTGGAGCTGCGGCGGCAGAAGCGCAAGGTAACCTGGTTCGGCGCGGAGCGCGAAGTGCCGCTGCCCGCGGGCGCGACGCCCATCTCGCCGTGGCTGGACCTGGTGCAGAGCATGCCCTCCTTAACGAAAAACGGAAAATTCGACTACCTGCCGCCGCCCCGGATCCTGTCGTCGGCGCACCAGCCGCCCGCCGACGGCGCGTGGCCGGCCAAGCCGCCGCGCAAGCACCTGTACGTCGCCGACGCGTACATGCTGCACCCGCTCGGCAGCCTGCATCTCGCCAAGACGTGGGAGGGTGCGCCGCCCACGTACGTGTGCTGCGGGTGGGAGTGCCTGCAGGACGAGGACCGGTACCTGGTCGGCAAGCTGACGCGCGACGGCGTGGCGGTCGTCTTCGAGGAGTTCCAGGCCATGCCGCACGTGTTCGCGGCCATGCTGCCGCGGAGCGCCGAGGCGCGCCGGTGCGTCGACGGCATCACGGGGTTTATCCGGGCCGTCTGCGAGGATCCGAAAAAGATTCGGCCGTCGTACAAGATGATCAAGGCGAAGACGCTCGAGGAGGTGGCCATCGACCCCGAGGAGCTGACGCCGTTTACGGACGCCGACGTAAGGGATATGGCGCTGCACGCGGTGTCGGGCCCGCAGCCACCGCTTCCTGATGTTGATGTGCCGGCGAAGTTATGAGCTTTTAGTACTTCTGACTCGGGATCTTTGGGTTTCACACATAGCTACCTATGCATTGTTGCGGAGGGTTGTCAAGGGGCATAAGCGGTAATGGTTCTTTATAATGTATAGAACCGACGAGCAGAAACACGGGGCGGGCACGTATTTTTCTTTATATAGACCTACCCACGCATGTCTATATTTCGAGGAGCGAAACGGAGTCAACTTAGAGTTCAGGGGAGAAGTGTCTTATACTTTATCTTATGTAGCTTAGGTACATATATAATAGCCATGTTTATATCAAGTAATTATCATGAAGAATCAAAGCAATGACTCCTATATCTCACCTGTTTGGTCCACGACAGGAGCATCTGAGCGCCTATGCGGCTCACTAAGCCCAGCGTACCCACAGCGTCCGAGCCCCCTGTATTCGCGGCCTTGTTAGCGGCAACGAGACCCATCAAATTTTCCTCGTCCAACTGCGGTGGCTTGCATGGAGATTTCATATACCATATATATCTCTTATATATACCTATATATGAAGGGCTGGGAGCACAAAAAGGGAAGAAACACTCCGAACACCGGCTCTTGGTGTACTTAAATCCCGTTGTCTATCCTCTATCCTCAGAATAAGTAGCTACAAGACACCCCGGTTGTCTTCTCACATCTCACAAGAGGCCGACTCCCACACAACACGGAAAGAATCGGATAGACCCAGCCGAATGGAGCGTCACAAACAAGCCGTGCGCCTGGTCTCGGCGACGGTGCGCTCGCTCTTCGAGCGCGCCGAGCCCTACCGCATCTGGCACGGCAGCACCAACTCGACGCGGCCGCCGCACCAGAAGGCCGGCGCGCGCGTCGTCGACATCAGCGGTCTGCGGAACGTGCTGTCCGTGGACGCCGCGTCGCGCACCGCGCTCGTCGAGCCGAACGTGCCTATGGACCGGCTGGTAGAGCACACCCTAAAAGACGGTCTTGTGCCCCCCGTCGTCATGGAGTTCCCGGGCATTACGGTGGGCGGCGGGTACGCGGGAACGGCGGGCGAGAGCAGTAGTTTTCGCCATGGCTATTTCGATGAGAATGTTGCCAGTGTGGAGATGGTGCTGCCTAGCGGTGAGGTCGTGCTTGTGAGACCCGAAGAGGGCAGCGAGTACGCGGACTTGTTCCGGGGCGCTGCGGGCGCGCTGGGGACCCTCGGGGTGGCCACGCTGTTGGAGCTGCGGCTTGTTAAGGCTAAGCGCTTCGTGCGCACTACGTATCGGCGCACGAGCAGTATTGCGGAAGCTGTGAAGATTATTAGAGAGGAGTGTGCGGAAGAGAAAGGGAACGATTACGTGGACGGTATCTTATTCTCTAAAGACCACGGCGTCGTAGTCAGCGGAAAGCTGACGGACGACGGGCCCAGTGGCGGCGAGAAGGTGCAGACGTTCAGCCATGCTTGGGACCCGTGGTTTTATATGCACGCGCGAGGGCTCACCGAGGGGCTTCCATCATCTACGTCTTCCTCATCTGCGACGGAATACATCCCACTAGCGGAGTACCTATTCCGGTACGACCGCGGCGGGTTCTGGGTCGGACAGGCAGCCTTCGACTACTTCTCGCCCGTACCCTTCACGCGCTTCTTCCGCTGGTTCCTCGACGACTTCCTGCACACGCGCATGCTGTACCGCGCGCTTCACGGCAGCGGCGAGAGCGGGCGCTTCCTCGTCCAGGACATCGGCCTCCCCTACGCCTCCGCCGAGCCCTTCGTCGACTACGTCGCCGACAACCTGAACATCTGGCCGCTGTGGCTATGCCCCCTGAAAACGCCCAAGGGTCCAACTTTCCACCCGCATCTACGCGCCGGCAAGGAAGCGCAAGGAGAGCAGGGAGTGGCCGGCCAGATGCTGAACATCGGCGTCTGGGGCTGGGGCCCGAAAGACCCGATCGAGTTCGTCAAGGCGAACCGCGCGCTCGAGCGCCGGGTCGCCGAGCTCGGGGGCACCAAGTGGCTGTACGCGCACACGTACTACGATGAGCCCGAGTTCTGGGCCGCGTACGGCGGGCGCGCGACGTACGAGGCGCTGCGGGCTAAGTACAAGGCGACGACATTACCCAGCGTGTACGAGAAGGTGCGCGTCAAGGTCGATCAGGTGGCGCCGCGCGGCTGGAAGCCGTGGCTGAAGAGCCTGTGGCCTATTGGTGGGCTCTGGGGGATCTGGAAGGGGATTAAGAGTGGCGATTACATGCTACACCGCAACGCGACATGGAAGTGGAGGGGAGATGTTGAGGGGAAGAAGAAGAAGGAGGCTTAGATCGTATATATATAGAGTATAGGGGGAAAGGGGGGAAGGGGACAAGTTTAGTGTACATGTATTTGCGGATACTCAGCATTACAGTAGATGGATAGATGGTCTACGACAGACTTAGAGGCTAAGAGGCTAAAGGAAAACTACCTAGTATATAAAAAGCAAATTTCACAATTCCAAAGGGGGGATTTCATCAACATAGAGATTCGCCAAGATCATGAATACCATTACCAGGTATCTGTCATACCTAACAAACATCTATGGATTTTCGATTACAACACGACCCCTGAATCTATTATATAATTGAGAGTATCTTCGATACTTGCGAGCATCGTTTCACATAGTGTATACTGGTAACAGACTCTTTCTTTGTTCCATAGCTCATCCAGACCTTTCATAACTCGTGGGTACATGTCATTCCCCCTCCCTTACATCGCGAGCCTCAAACCCTAAGGCGACGTACATTTATACCCATACCTTTCCTTACTCTCCTGCACAAACTTCCTTTGCTCCTCCGCCACCCTCTTCCCCTCCGGATCCTTCTTAATCGCCTTCGCGACCACTGCGTTGCTAAACGGGCTCGGCGTCGGCACCGCGAACCCCGTCCGCACGGCGGTGTATTGTGTATATACACTACGAAATAAAGGGGCAAGAAAAACCTACCAAAAGTGAGTAGCTCAATACCGCTCTTGGCGATGAGACCTGTAAGTTCAGCAGGCTTAGCAGCCATATCGACATCCTGCTTCGGGGGTGTTCTTCTAGATGTCGAGTATAAACGAGCTCTACATACCAAGGCGGTGGTAGTGTATGTATTCAAATGTTTGATATTATGAGAAATTGAACGGGCAGACCCGACTCTTACACCCCGCAGTGACAACAAGCCACGGTAAGTATCGGCTGACATTAAGAAACAGTGCGGGTAGTAGTCTGGTATGCAAGAAGCAAGCGAGAGCTTAGAGAGCTACCTAAGGCCTGGAAGCTTTCCGAGTTACTTGGATACCTAGGTACCTACGAAACCAGGATCACTGTTACAATCGGTCTTTGCTTTGACCCGTGGGAATAGACACACATACACCTACTGCTTATGAATCAGTTATAGAACCAGACGGAGTTAGTAATATGAATATGTTTACCAATTATACACTTGGTAACTGCTATATACTAATGTAAGTAACCCAGTAAACAATATGCAGTGTCAGATACCTACCGTCTTTAGAATATGTATAAGCTTATTTAGAACCCAGACTGACGACATGAATAATTCTAAGCACAACATTTGCTTTTTTAGTCGAAAATGCAACCCATCTTAACTCGAGACTATCTGCTTTAGGTCTGCGCCAATTTCGTGCCTCCACCTTTCAGTATATCACATTGATAAGCATCGACGCTTCGTTCGTTCGTCGACGGATCCTGAACCATGTAACTACAACCCCTTAGCTTTATACAATAGTTGCCACCCCTACGTAATAGCATGCATGCTAAATAGAGCTAGAGTCAGGTACAGAGTAGTATACGATATAGGACTAGTTGATCTACATAGGAGGTAGGGGGCAGCGGGGGGTTGACGGACGATGCTCTAGCTCTAGATCAATTCCATCGGCTCCTGCATTAGGCGCTTTGGTGCCCAAGTACGCATGTGAACGTGTCAATTCATGAAGGCAATTGGAATTCATCTCTTGCATCGTCATACAGCAATAAACCTGGAGCCGAAACCACACACCATGGCTCAACCCAATGTTGAAAAGAAACTGTTCACGTATCCTGTCCCTGTCGCCCTCATCAAGACTTCGAAATGGAACCATCAAAACTTGTCGAATCTCATGTACAAAGCTACTCCTAAGCCATTTTCACTACTCCTTTTTTCATTACCTCTTTTGTAGCTCTGCTCTGCTTCCTCAGATCTACCACGCTGGCACGGTACGATGAACCGGACATACGTGGAGAATCGGCGCGGTATCTAAACAACGTAAGGGGGGTTGTTCAAACAAAGGTGAATCAAGATGGTTACCAGTAGCCCCCGCCACCACCGCCTCGACGGTAATCCTCGCGAGGATAACCGCCGCCTTCACGAGGTCCGTAGCCACCACCCTCTCTGGGCGGAAAGTCACGTGGAGGTCGGTCGTACGGTCGACCGTTGGCATAGGGGTCAGGAGGAGGGCCATAGTCGCGTCTGTACGGGTCCTCGTAGCGTCCACGGGGTGGTGGATAGTCATCGACGGGTCCACGACGCGGCGGGGATCGATACCGCCGGTCCTCATAATAGTCACGTCGAGCAGGGCTCCGGTCGCGGTAGTCGTCGCGGTAAGTGCGTGGGCTGTAGCCGCCACGCGGGGGGCCACGTCGGTCGTATCCCTCACCCGGCGGGCCACCATACGGTCGGCGTCCCATGGGAGATCGAGATCGGCCACCGCGGTCACCACGGGGGAAATCCGGTTGGGTCTAGAGCATCCAAGGTCAGTAGGCAGAAAACCAAACTGGCGTACAATACCTACATCAGCGATACAATTGACTCGCTGTCCCTTAAATTCGCGGCCGTCAAGTTTCTCGACCGCAGTCTTCAAGTCAGCTGCGGTCTCGAATTCGACAAAACTGCTTCTCGTTAGTATTCTGCAGTGCGCCAGAGGGACTAAGAAAGCTCTACATACCCTCGACCATTGCCGTCACGGCCAGTTTCCGAGTAGACGACATCCAGGCTGGATTGGCGTGCAAAGTCTTTCAGGTCCTAGATCCAGATTCCATGTAAGTGGGAGTCCGAGGAGCGGTGTAAAACATGTACGGATGAGGCCAATATTTCCAACTCCAGAAGCAGCGCCAGCAAAGGAGTTCGGTCAAACCAATCCAAGCGGGCGGTTGTGTCCAACATGGAAAATCCGTAAGGCACATTGACCAGCTCCCAAGACCTGTCCGCCAGAATTCGGAAGTACTGAATCGATGGTCACGACATCACAAACAACACGTTGGACACCAGCGTCCTTGCTGCGGAGGCGACAAAGATAGCACACGGGCGTGAGACGGCTCGCTGTACCAAGGAAAATCATGATCTAAAGCCAGAATCCGGGGGCGAAGAACGGGAAAACGGGAGTATAACAGACCTGCCAGCTAGTGTCATTGGGAAGACCAGTAATTTGCATGCGGTGAGGAGTGCGACGAGGGCGCGGGGCGCTGCGCTCGTGGCCACTGAAACCTTCGCGGTGACGAGAACCTCGGGCGAACTGGACAGTCAAGCGCTCGCCCATGAAGTCAGATCCATCTTATCGTCAATATTAGCCAGGGATACTACGGGAGTAATCAGGAGAGACGGTAGCCAGGAACGGTCCGAGACGTACGGAAAGCTGCGGCGCCATGACGTGTTAGCGAGTGAATTCATAATTTTAGATTACCCAGGCGAAAGGCGCGAGGATTCTAGGTGGGTGGATCAAGCTGCTTACCAGGGACAACATCGCGGGCATCCATAGGGTCCTTGTATTCGATGAAGCCGAAACCATTCATCAATTTGACCTCGGTGATTTCGCCAGTGCCATGGGTCGCAAAATGAGCCTCGACATCGGCCTTGGTAGCTAGACGCTAGGTTAGCAGCCACAACAGGGCGACACGAGGCTAGCTCGAGCTCTGTCACACGGCAACACGAGCTCGCACAAGCGATTAAGATGTGAACTTACCACCCTTAGGCAGGTTGCCCAGGTAGAGCCTAGTCGCGGAAACCTCGGTGGATGCCATAGTCGCGACAGGTAACCGCCTATGTTGAGGTCCAGGTTAGATGGTCAAGTCAAGGCTGGATAATATCCAGGTCGCGTGCGGCCTAAGACCGTAAGACCTCAGTCTGCAGGATTTCGCAGGAAACACGAACCAGGTAAACAAGGCCGAAGGATCTTGTTATCCCGACCGGGTGGGTGATGGCTGGCTCGTGAATCTTAGAGCGCCAGAAAATGTGAACCCCAGCGGATGGGGAATGGAAAGACGAGCTATCACAAGGTTGCGGACTCGGGTTGTGATGGAGGGTAGATAGACCAGCTATGGCAGTTTGGTCGGGGAGAAAAAGGAAAATTCAAGAGTCGAAGAGGAGGTACGGTGGCGAATGCGTTGCGGTGTTGCTATGTTGCTATGTAGTAGTGTGTATATTATTACCGCCCAATACCAATAAAGTTGATAAGTAGTGGGATGCAGATGGTAGATGCAAGAGATTGAGTGTGACGGGCGACAGGCGACGGGCGACGGGCGACGGGCGACGGGGTACTGGGCGAAAGAGATGAAAGGGTAGAGGCGTGGATGGTGAAGTATGGAAGTGTAAGAGGCACCGTGCGCTTTGGGAAATATGGAGGCTAGCTAGAGTACCCAGGTACCTAGGTAGGTAGGCTAGGGTGATAGACTTTGCATGTTCGTCTCGAGATCGGCACCCCGCACGGACCAGATGCACCAGCCTACCTAGGTATGTACATAGCCCGCCGAGCTGTGCTAGAAGTGGGCCAAGGGATCGAGTACCTCCCCGCCATCTACTATCTGCTACCCTCGAGAAAATGACTGCACTTCTATCACTTCTATCACTTCTCTCATGGACAAATTAGCATTCAAGGAACCATTATCTATTATCAATCACATAGAAGTGATAAATCTTTTTCGAGGCTGAGAAGTCTAGACTCTCTGATGCATATTGCAAGGTCGCAATAAACCCTCCAAGAGGCTGAACCTGCATGTATATGTATAAAAGCTCGCCAGTAAACACAGGGGTCATCGCATCATGGAGGTACGTAGTATGTATGTTATGTATGTACATACATGTATGTAGGTAGTTTCTGGATTCTATGTACCTGCCTCTGTCCGTCCGACAAACTGACAGGGTGTGCTTATTAAGTAACATCCTTTTAAGCGCTGTTTCGGCAACAAAATTTAAAAGGGTAAGTGGGGTATCACTACAAGCTTTTTTAACCAATCAAATATAATAAATCATTAAATTATAGAATTAGGCCCATTTTCTTTTCTAATCGTAAATTCAAATAGTAAAGCCGTAATAACAAATATAATAATAAGCTATATATAAAGAATTATTAGAATTATAATAATCATATTAAATTTTTTTGAGTTTTTTCCGTTAGAAATTGGCTAAAATCTCTAAATCCTTTCTTATATGCTAGAAATTCTATTGAATATGATTGGTTAGCCCGTTCAAGACTCGCCTCTACTAATTACCCTTTTAAAATTTGTTGCCGAAACAGCGCTTAAAAGGATGAGAAGCTACTATAATCGACAGGAACATGTACTAATGTCTTATTAGTACTTCCATGCCGAAGGCGAAGGGACGCTAAATGAACAACAACGCCAAGTTATGCGGTATCAACTCAAATGTTATATGGTATTTATTCGCGCCTTTCGAGAATACAATCCTGAAATTCCACAGGTCCGAACGCCGATGCTATGCTTTGCAGAAGAACGATATCGAGGGTTATCTCTACGAAAGACCACTTAAGCCTCTTCGAATAGGATGTCTACCAATTCATCCATGATAGTAAAAACCAAGTGCGAGCTGACAATTGTCTCGTTAGTACCACCAATACAGCTTGGGGATTCGTAAGCACACGTACTTTAGTCTCGAGTTATTGAGAGTGGCAAATATCCTGCGACTCGCAGCTTGCGCATTCAGTCGTCCTACCACGCTCCCAGCCAGGTCCGGAATAAGCGTGGCTAACATTAAACTCGCTTCTCTACGAGTTCGTGCCTTTTCCGATGTCGTCCGTGGCTGCTTATTCTTATTCATCTGTCCACCGGGCCACATGCTGTCTCTTAAAAGGCCCGTGTACTTGAGAATGGCATCCTCCTGTACCAGCACTTTAAAGTTATCTCGCACTTTTCGTTCGATCGTACCACCCAGCATTTGGTGTAACACAACCACAACAGCTCGACCTCGAAGCCAATTGTTGCCTCGGTTGAGTCCAAATACTTCGAGAAAGATATCGCAAATTGGTTTAATAAAGGGTTCAAGTTCCTTGTTCTCAAAGGCGTTTAATTCGGCTTCAGCTTCCTCATTCGTCATAACGTCTTCGCTGGCGCCTAGGGGTATCGTGCTCATCTGGCTGGTTGCCGCTGCAATTAAATTTTGCCCTGCCACTGAAAGCTGATCTAGAACGGGAATATTTCCCAAGATATCTTCCATCCCATCAGCCACTGAATCGTATAGGCGGGTGATCATGTCTTTCTTGTCTTCGCGACTCATTAGATCTTCTCCTTGCGTAATCACACTTTGCGACAAAAAAGCTCGCAGGTCTCTACTGCGACACACATCCGGCAGGAGAAGTAGCTGACACAGGTATCGTTCCAAAGCCTCACTCCGCTTGCGCAGGAAATCACTCTGAAGCTTCATGACCATTCTCCGCCGCGGAAAGTCGAGGGTTCGGACCGATGGATACCTATTTCTTAGGTTTTGATGAAGCTCGAGGAATTCGCTGTACCTTCGGGTCACGTTCCAAGTAGCTGCCGGCATCTTCTCGCCCGCGTCTCTCCGTACCTCGATCACATATACGGCAAATTCTCTGCCATCATCTTCTCGGCCAACTTGAATGGACTTGATTTTGATCGACGCACGTCCGTAGAGACTATTGTCGCTCTCTTGGATTACATATTGTTGTCTTTGTAATTCTTTTCGTCGAAGCTCCCTAAGCAAGCTTGCTTTTGACTTGCGAAGGATACGTAGTTCGGCAGTATTGTTGGTCAACTCTGCCTTTTTTGTTAGTGATTCAATGATAACCTCTTGAGCGGCAAGTCGCTCGATATCGGTTGTAAGAACTGTAATGGCTTCTGCAAGACCCAGATCGCCAGGCGCAGCTTCGTGCACTTCGTCCTCGACGTTATCGGTTTGATCTTCGTTGCGGTCTTCCTGTTCGTCTGATAGAAACTTCTCTTCATCCCCGAAGAGATCATCGTCCATGAACACGCCAATTCTTGATGCTGCACTCACAAGACCAAGTGACGCTAAGCTGGGCTTATCAACCTCCTTGCCAGAATGCGTAGCACGTTGTTGGTCTAACGAGTCCCGAACTGAGCCATTATCCTGAGCCGAGAATAAACTCGATGCCCCATCGTCATTACCGAATAGAGACTCGCGAAGATCTTCTGCCGTCTGTGGCCTGTCGTTTTCCATAATATTATTAAGTGCTTCCTCCATCGCTTGGACGACTTGAGTATCCGGTACTGGCCTTACTGGCTCTTGATCGAGACTTATTATCGAATCTCCCATTGGATCATGGTCCACGTCATCATCGTCAAATAGAGGTGAAGCTGAGCTATCGAACGAACGCCGTTGGCCCATTAATGGATCTGAGCTATTATTGACACTCGGAGACATGGTACTAAGATCCGTAGCGGACAACCCTCGTCTAACCTGACCATTAGATGCATTTAGTCTCGGATTTAACTTTGCCACAGATGTAGGCTTTAACGCATATGACTGCGAAGCACGAAGTGGCGGTGGGTTGGTGGATGGCCCCGGCTGAGACTGGAGAACCTGGGGAATATTCTTCGATGCCTCTTCTGAAGCTAGAGCTTTATAGAAAAGATCCGACTTCTTGAACGACTCAAGATATTTGGACTGCATGCTTTCCAATACGGCACTTTGAGTCCGTAATACAGCACGGCGTGCCTTATAATATTGGGCGGGGGAAGCTGCTTTCCCGGCATTTAGGAACTCGCGTATAGTCTGCCGCGAACTGAGTGAAACTTTCAGCTCTGGTTTAGACAAGTAAGCCTGGTCGATTTGGGCGATATCAGTGCGGTCAGATTCGGTCCAGGGGTTTAAGGTCGAAGGCAGCTGCTCATTGTCGGGCCCGTCGTCTTCGAGGGGGTTTCGTAGTCCATCTACAACCAGCCAAAATTGTACAAGGGGCATCAACCCTTGTCTGTCCATGTATTCCATGAAATAAGACAGGCCCAACGTATCGCGCAATATGTCCACTAACGCCGCATTCTCCAGCCGCGATGATCCTGTATTTGGAAGAGGTTGACTTGATAATGGAACGTTCCGTCCGTCGCCTCCTGCGGCTAATTGTTGAACCCTCTGATCCAAGAGCCGCTTACCCATTTCCAAGCGGCGAAGGTATATCTGATCTTGTCCCACCTGTTGTGAATCCTTCTTTAGCTGACTTGCCACTTCACTTCGAAATCGTCTCGCATCAGATAAGTTGTTCAACTTCCGAATGGTGCGGATGAACCTCTCAAATCGTCGTTCGCTATCCCCTGGTGATAATCGTGGAAACGCAATCGGCTTAGAACTCTTCGGGGCTGGCGACGCATGCGCATCCAGGGCCGCACGGAGCTTACGCACCGTGGATCGATCCTGCAACATACTCCTCCCATAGTTTTCCATCACTTGATTCCAGGTATCCGGTTCCGACAACAGGTGTAGAGTAGGGAACAAGACGGCACAGGAGACGATTTCGCGGATAATGCTGAACACAGCTCGACTATTGAGTAAATTACTAGGCAGTACTTTTGGAAGGATCTTCGAGACCATATTCCGCAGGTGATCTTGCCGCACCAGTTTCGTGTCCGAGTAGGCTAGAGATGCCGCTGGGTGTATCTTGCCATCCTTATACTTGGCGGCGATGGCCAAATCCAATTCCTCCGATTCGGTGACATCGCGATTTAACTTGCGACCGCGGACGGCTCGCTCGGCGTCGTAGAAGTCTCGGAAGTGGGCTGTTAATATCGGGACAATCCTGCTCGTCACCACTTCCACAAGGTCTGTCTCGAATAGACGGTCCCGAATTGCAACTAGTGCATGTCTTACGGCTTTGTCGACTTCGTTCGTAAAGGCCGGGTTCTTGCTTATATTCGAATACCATGACTTGACAAAATCTCGAAGGATTAGTTCCAGTAAATCGTCTAGGGCGTGGGATACGGCGGGGGACTCGGCATATAGGGGAGTCTTTATGTACGTTTGTCGAATTCGCAGAGCGGTTGTCTCTTTTTGCCAGGATTTGGCACCCGTAAATTTAGCTGCGTTAGGTCGCGATGATCTATTTCGTCGAGCGTACGCAGAGCCCCGAGATGTAAGTAGCAGGAGAAGACAAGCTAGAAGAGATACGACAACGCCGCTGACGAAGGCGTGTCCAGCCCATCGGATAGCTGGAAACCAGCTGGTGGCATAGCCCCATGCGATGAAGCAGACGACGCCAGCAATAGCGACATCTCTCCCATTAAGGGCCATAGTCTGTTCCAGGGTCCTTCGATCCCGGAATCATGATTTAACGGTGGGGTGTTGAGAGGTAGGTACCTAGGTATGCATAGGAATCGCGAAATGGCGGCCGAGTTGGAAGCCAAGGTGATTATCGATTAAGATGTACCATGTAACTTGCAACGTAATGGGCACGGACCATACCTAGTAGTACATACATTACATGGGAGGTAGGTTCCCTCTGACACTCTATTCTCCATTTTTCTCTTAATTGGTTTTTGTTCCCAAGCTTTGATGATAGGTAGCTGATAAATATCTAGATATGTCAATGCTAGTATTATAAATCCAATTCAGAGTTTACATTAGTTTAACTCTTGTTTAGCTATTGAGGTTGTGGGTTATCTTTTGATGAATGGAAGAGCTATGAGAATGAGTTCATATCTCTCCCAGTATATATACTATTCATTCTCATTTCGCACAAGGTTGCAGACTATGGAGCTTTTATAGCCTTGAGTTAGTTGCCGAGATGTCTTATTCAGGCATTACCATGGAGGATCTTCCAATCGTCGAAACAAAGCAACAAATTTAGGTCCCTTATTTCTTTCGACCTTCTTCCCTTCCTCGGTTTCGGTCCTCATAACCCCTACGCAGGCATCCGTCTCCTGTTCCTCTTCAGGTATCCTTTCAAATGAAGGATGCGCTTCAAGATGCTGCACCATCCACTTATGGAGGTCTTCCACGTCTGTGATGGTATACACAATCCCACCTGGTCTTAGAACGTATGCATACTCCGAGTTGAGCGTGGTAGATACGATCCTGGCCTTGTGCTTGCGCTGCTTGAAATGCGGGTCGGGGAAGCAGACGAAGATCTTTGATAGTTGCGCTTTTCGAAAGAAATTAGGGAGAAACTTCATCGTGTTCGCCCGCAGGCAGCCAATATTTTGATATTGCTTCTTCTCTGGATCTTTGATGCGAAGGGCCTTTATTCGGTCTTGTACGAATTCCGATACTTGCGATCGGATCTCCATTCCCAGCAGTAACGTGTCTGGCATTACAGGCGATAGGGCAACCAGCAATCCTCCAAAACCGCAGCCTATATCCACAACTTCAACATCTTTTGTAAGCTTCTTCGGTTGTAGTTTCGCTAGTGACGCGGTGCTTTCGGTGGCCTCGGGAAGTTGGCCTGGTTGCGCATCTACCACAAATGCTGGGAAAAATGTCGACCAATCCATATCTTGGGGTCTAGTTGGGCTATTATGGCTAGGTAAGTTTGGAATAATTAAGCGAGTATTATATGTTTGTAGGCTTACTATGTTAATCTGTGGTCTGAGAAGGGATTCGCATGCGCTCGCTGACGATAAAACTTCTTCTTGGGCATATTGGTGATGCCATCTTCTTTTTGAGCTTGCCGGTAATCCAACCGCTTCTGCTTCTTGTTCGCAGGTCCAGGCATGATATACGCGTTGGGTAGTCAAGTACCACCTAGGTAATTACAAGCAATGATTATCACGATGCAGCAACCAGGAACTCGTAGATATTCGTCGTTGTGAGACTGAAAAGATACCTAAGCTTAGGTAGGTACTATAAGGGATGGTGATGGTGGGGTTGATCTTGGAGCTTCGAAAATATGGCCCAGATGTGGGGTGAGCTGGGTGAGGAGCAAGATAGAAGATAACGATAAGCGATAAGCTGTCGTAATGCTCCACATATGGCTTTGTTGCCGGGGCAACCACAGCTCGGGTTACTAAGAAAGGGCGGCGAAACAACCTTGGAAGGACTTAAACAAGGTCTCATAGATCTGTCGACGAGCCCAAGGTAACATTCGCCGCCCATATCAATTTCAGCCGTGACTCTCAACCTTCTTCCCGGTAAGGACGAGTCTCAAATGCGCAGGCCTCAAATATTTCTTCGTTAAGGATAGACGTGTCCCTGATAAGTCATTATGTATTGAGCTTGCTTCATAGAACGCACGGCGGCATTGCGGCGATCCACGCGTAGCATCCATTCAACTTGCAGCGTCTATTGTTCTGTTGTCTTACAACCAAGCTTAAGCATCTTCGTCTCCATCGTCAAGCCAACACTAGTATACAGCATCGCAGCACGACATCGCCGAATCCTGCAAACCTCCCCATACCGATACAATGGCCTCCTTCGATGATTTGCGGATCCCTACTGGGACCAGCCCCAGCGCTGGGCGACCACAACACCAACCCCATCAGCGATCCAAATCCAGTGTTTTGAAATCTTTCATGCACAGACGCAACAACTCTGATGGATCTGAACTACCACCTTCGAACCTCATAATTCCCCCGAATACCACCACTGTATATTCCCAATCCCCCACCAAACAAGACGAGATGTGTTTTCCTGCTCTCGGCGAGATTAGGCAGAACCAGAACGGTGCCTCTTCTCGATTACCCAAAAAAGAGAGACCCAGTGCTCCTTCTTCCCCGACGAAGAAGGGATTCAATTCCATGTCAAGAAAAGAGACCGAGAAACTAGCAAAGCAGGCCAAACAAGATGAGGGCAAGCCCAAGAAGTCCAAGTCGTCTACTAACCTTGTTGGATTTCTGAGCCGCCCCAAGAGTTCGAAGAATCTGCAAAGGCAGGCTGCAGAGGATGAGCTACGCTTGAGGAAGAACAAGGAGAATCAGCCACCCCAGGAGGCGACTCGGCCGCCTATCTACGCCCAGTTCTCCAGCGGAGCGCTAGAGAAACAGACCGAGCTGGACTACCCCCCTAGCGACCGAGTAACCAAGGAACGCCCCAAATCCTACCAGCCCACTAGCACACAGTCAGTCGATGTCAAGTCCGGTCGAAGTAGCACCAAAGTGTCATCTCCTTCTAAGATCCGGAGAGGCCTTGGTGTATTCACCGGGAGCTCTAGCTCTCAAAATGGACCCCAAACTATCGAGCCCGTACTAGACCCCAAGGACGTCGACAAACACCTCGAAGCCATGTTGGACCGCCGCAACATCCCCGAGCATCAGCGATACAAGATGCGCAACCTGGCGGACACCATCAAAATGGAATTCATCCGACAGGACTGGGCCGAGAGCCGAGGCCCCAACGGCGGTAGACCAGAAAGCCACGATAGTGACTCTAGCATCAACGTCGCTCGCATGAACAACGAGCAGGGCAAAGAGAAGAAGTCCCGCGGTCGTAGCTTTACCCTAACGCGGGGCAAGAAGTCGGGAAGCACTTCTCCAACCAAGAAGTCCAAGGGCGAAGGCTCCATAGGACGGCACTTCCGCAGCAGATCCACGGACAGCGTCGCTAGTGAACGGCCCACGTCCGCTGGCTCGAATTCGGGAGGCGGTACATTCTCCAAGGTGAAGTCCCAGCAGGGACCCATGGAATTTGTGAATTATCTACGCAAGGTCTCGCAGCCGGAACAGGTGGAAGTAGGCAAACTACACAAGCTGCGGTTGCTACTACGAAACGAAACGGTGGCTTGGACAGAGGAATTCATACGCCAGGGCGGAATGCAAGAGATTGTAGCACTGCTACATCGCATTATGGAGGTTGAATGGAGGTATGCTAGCCATCCAGTTTCTTTAACTTCTCTTCTTAAACATGGCCATCGCACTAACCCGATGACAGAGAGGAACACGAAGATGCTCTCCTGCACGAGAATCTCCTCTGCCTCAAGGCACTATGCACCACTGCTCTGGCGCTGCAGTACCTCAACTCTATCCAATCAACACTATTCCCAGCTCTTCTACATATGCTCTTCGATCCGGAAAAGAAGGGCCCCAGCGAGTTTACTACTCGTAACATCATCACCTCTGTATTATTCACCTACATACAGTCAGCTACACCTAGCGATCGACCCATCCGTGCTAAAACGGTGCTTAGCCATCTGCGTGACCCCGAGCCCAAGGAGCAACATTTGACTTTCGTACTCGACATGCACCGAGAGCGGCCCTATCGCGTATGGTGCAAAGAGGCCGTTGGCGTCACGAAGGAGGTCTTCTGGATCTTCCTACACCATCTGAACGTTGTCTATCTACCACGCGAAAAGGAGGTCAAGGTAGGGGATGGTCCATCCGGAATGGACGACGCAACTTACATGCAAACCCATTTCCCGCGCGATAGACCTCCGGTTCCTGCTGCTCCCTACGTTGGCGGTGTAGAATGGGACGCTACAAACTACTTGGCTTCACACCTGGACCTCCTGAACGCCATCATCGCCTGCACACCGACTGCAGAGGAGCGTAATCGCCTTCGCGGGTTCCTCCAAATCTCGGGGTGGGAGCGCTGCATGGGAGCTAGCCTGCGCCTCTGCAAAGAGAAGTTCTACCCCGGCGTGCATGATGCCCTGCGAACCTGGGTCGCGGCCGCAGCTGAAGACGGCTGGGATGTGCGCGATGTACGATACGGACCCCCCGCCGAACCCAAAAGCCCTAGGAAACAGGGAGGCGGTGGTAACAAGGCCAAGAAGGACGAGCCGCCGCCCAAGATTGAGATGCCACAGCTTCATCTTGGGTTGGATGCTTTACGTGGGCCGGCTTCCCCAGCGGGAAAGCCGAGCGAGAACTGGCTCTCGTAGAAAGAGGCCTTATAGGCAGAGGCCCTGCTGCGGCGTTAAGGGTTCGGGTCCTGGTTATCTGCGGAAATGGTTCCGCAGGGGAAAATGAACGACGCCCGCCTTTCGGAATTTATGGGTTTGCTCGCTTGCCTTGCTTGCCAACCTTGGAATTGCTGGCCGAGAGTTCGTCTGCGTTGAGCTTGGATGCCGGCATTCCTCTGACAATGTACTGTATTTGGGAGGAGAAGGGAGGGGATATGTCTTTTCGTCATTGGGCTTTTCAGGGGTGGTTTTTCGCCGGTTTCCTTGTCACGCCATCATGATTTTAGGTTTCCATCTTTCCTCGTCGCTTGGTAATGACATCCGGTTGGACCAATGAAGCTACACATGCGGTTGTGTGGTGCCGGTAGATTGAAATGATCATGAACGCTTATGACTACTGTACGGCTCAATGAATCAAAAAAATGAACTTAAGAAATAGCCTTTTTTTTTTCTTTTCCGGTCTCTTGTGTTATTTTTTTCGACGATCTATACCAAAGGCATCTTAAAGGCACAGCACAAGCACGTGAGCTCGTGCTCCCTTGCCGTATACGTGCTGGAGAGCGATCCATCTTTGCTTACCTTTTTTTACCCATACAGGATCAGTGCCGAATCGGCAACTTTCTATAAGCAGGCGGCCACGGCGCAGGCCACTTGGAGCGGTGACAAGCCCACCCCCCGGCAACGAATGTCCGAGTGCGGTTCGCGATATCTCGGCTTACCATTGGAGCACCCCAAATCAACCTTGCCCACTTATCGAACCAACTGCTTGCTCGGGCGAACCATCGCAGTTGCTTGGCTCATGTCAGCAACAGGGGCCTCCCCAAAGCGATCTCCAAATTCTGATCGGCCCTAGAGACCGATCTTCCTCATGCATCGCGTCTGCTTCCTCGGGGGAGCGGCGACGGGGATGGACAAGGGGACAGCGCCGCGCATTAGGCATGTAGGGACAGGGACAGAACTGCAAATGTCAAACGCACAGCTGATAATAGGAGGCTACTTTGTGTGACCGCAATCGGCGACGTACGTTGACGAACGGCCTCGCGCCTCGCTTTCCATGCTCTCTTCGGAGTGGATATGGCAGGGTGTGAGGACATGAAGCATAAGCATGAGGCATGAACATGGAGCTGTGCGTAAATCGCACACGCACTCATACCGCGTGCTTTCGTTTCTGCCGATAGGACTGCTGGATTCATGTTCAGCTCCCCAGAGAGTACCAGTTGGTCCTCCTCACCACAACGCTGCCGATGTTTCGATCGGCAAGCGTAAGGTTCACGAAGCTTTACCAAGCCGCCACATCACCACGGCGTCCCCGTGTTAAGAGGGACCATAATACACCCTAAGGCTGTAGGTGCGCCGCATGTTGGTGGCTGAAGGCGCACTCGCATCCGACGTAGCGGAGACATAGAGGTGCGGCCAGCTCAAGGTTTCCTAACTCCCAATGCGCCGAAGGTATCCTTCACGATTCGCACAGGTGCGATGACAAAAGCAGATCGTCGCGCCCGCGGTCGTGGGTTAAGTTCCGGACCGTCTCCGCTGGGTGACGTGGTGTGAGCTAGCCACCCGAAGAGGCTTCTCACGATAGGCCCGACATCTGAAAGTAAATGACAAGAATGCGTTCGACTGAAAGTTCGGTTTAGGAAGAGATTGCCCCCCTTGTTAGTTGATGCAATGCACGCTAAGGCGGACAGGGCGAGGGCAAATTAGATCTAAGCGAACCCTTGGTTTCATTTCGTGGGGAGGATTACAAAAGTCGGAAGGGGGTGGGTGTGTGGGAAAAAAAGGAGGAGCTGTTAGAAGAGAGTGGGAAAAAAAAAAAGAGTCGAGACCAAAAGCGGTATCTAGATTCGATTAACGTAATGTCACCCTCACTCCTCCCGCTCCAGGCTCCGGGACGACACACAAACCCGACGCTTTCCATTCCATCATCATCACCGTTAGATTAACTCACGGCTGTCGAAGGGGCCACCATACGCCAGACGTAGCGCTCAGCGGCCGCCACGCATGACGATGAAGCCCCTTATTTGCTGCGGAGCCGCAGCTGGACGGCGGGCCAATCACGAGACATGCCGTCCGCCAGAAAGCAGATCCCGCAGATGTCGGTGCAATGAGGTGGGCGGTGGCCCGGCAAAGTCGCATCGTATGTGTGTGAACCGGGGAATGGAAAGCACCCGAAGCCTATATTCATGGAGTCGGGATGCGCTTCTGTGCCAAGCTTGGGCGACGGGCGGGCATGTGTCCCCCGCAGGTCTAAAGTCTCCTCCATGGTCTGCGCAGTGATGGCCTCTGCAGGAATATCGGCTTGGGTCGGTTGGGCGGCTTTGATAGGCCTCGGAGGATGGCAGAGGGCCAGGAGGCTGGTCGAGCACGCAGGCTCGCAGCCAATGGCCGGCCGCGCGCTGAAGCAAAAGATGGGGTCTGAAGTTAGGTACCTACGGCAGGTAACTGATCGATATGCCGGCAGAGGAGTCAATCTGCGCTGCGTAGACAGCGAGAGACGGAACACGGGATCGCAAGGAAGAGGGGAAAGTTGGAAATAGGGGGGAAAACGGCATAAGAGAATTCAGAGTTTAGAATAACTCAGGCATCAGGCCTTGGCGGTCGTGTCTGCTCGTCAACGGCTTGGGCGATCCCTATGCGGGGGAAGCCGATTATGACCAAGTTGCGAATATGGGAATTCTGACCGCATGCCACACGGAGGAGAAGCCGGAGTTGTTGGTTCGACAGGTGTAAGTTAGGTTTGGGAATGAGGCCCCGTTACTATTGAGATTGCTATGGCCTTGATGGCGGTATAGTCCAATAGTGCAAAAGTTCTATACACGATATCTTCTACGTAGTATGTTTGTAACCCCTATATAGAGAGATGTGAGTCTAAGAGCTATTGATACCACGTTGCGTATGATTTGAAGGAACCTTGATATTGAAAAATGTCTTGATAGCTGCTTAGTTTCATCTCCAGGGTACATACCTCTTGCTGAACATGCCGACTTGCAGACAGTTTAGTCGATTATAGGTTAGTCGAAGAAGCTAGAGTCAGTTACGTAATCACCATGCACACTGCACGCTTGCTGCGGTGTTCAAGCAATCTTACTGACATGAGGCCGAACCCGAAACGTGGTAGGCCCGTAGTCTGCTTTTCCTTTCTGGGCCATATTTATTGAAACCCACCAATTGTGACATCGAGCTAGAAGGAGAGAATATGAGCGACCCCCGTGAAAGACGATGTTGGTGGCATGTGAAGGCTGCAGGTCTGCGGGCGAGTTGCCAGGAGCCGACTAACGCGGAGAGTTAGTAGCAATGAGATATAGGGTTACTTAACAGGGAATTCCGGGTAGAACCCTTCTACTTTCACATCGGACTTGAGATGTTTATACTAGTATGATTTATACGGCTCCGACATACGAGTAGGTTTGGATGTAGGTTAAGTAGGTATTATTTCCTATGTATAATTTCCCTACGATGTGGGTCATCTCATAAAGGCTACCCCTCCTCTTCTGGTATAAAAGACAAAAAAACTTTGTGTTACCGACGTACCTACATATGTAATCAATCTTATCAGCCAGGGTACTTCTAATTGCAACGTAATTTGACTGTCGGGCTCAAGTATCCGACTTCTCCAGTCGGCGCCCGAAGTACGCCAGCACCACCTGCCAAGTCGAGTTAGTCAGTTCCATTCACAGCTCCTTGCCTTAGGGCTTTTCACACCTGGCTCTTGGCACGCATAACTCAACCCTGGTCTAGAGCCCTGGAGCTCTGTCTACTACTGGCCATTACCGGTACCTACACTTTCCTAGACCTAGACGCCTAGACGTACGGCGCAAATCGCTTACCCATTCCCTACCACGTTTGTCCGCCTTCGTCATCACCAGCCTCTATCGTGAATCGAAAACGACAGGGCCTTGTTCGACCTTCCGGTACCTAACGTACTATCCAGGAACAAACTTGTGGTTGTTTCATGTAACTTCGCCACTACCGCTACTCACCAACTACCTTAGCTCCTTAGGTATTGTTGCGTTGCTACTACACACTACCAACTCTCAGCTGGCGGACGAGATTCCCCGAACTTAGGTCCTACCTAGGCAGATAGAGAGGTTGGAAAGGGCTAAGCTACCAGTGCCGGTTTGTGCAATAGGTTAGTCACGAACAAACCGGTTTGCACCTTGCAGTAGAAGGCCAGGAATACTCCCTATTGCACCACCACTGCTCAATATCATATCTCGCTCTCCACTAAAGGCATCCAACCGCCTCCACACCTGCGAGACCTTGCAGCGCCCTGTCAGTCGTCCCGTTCTACTACCAGTTCCGGCAAGGCAGCTTAAGCGGCTACCGTGTTAGTGGCCCACATTACCAATATCAACATCTCCATCGCTATCTCAAACTTCCTGCAAGCCGTGCCGCTCCGAGACCAGCGAGAGTCCACCGAGCCACAGCTCTTGACACCAGAATCGTGGGAACCCTGCCTGTTTTCGTTGTGCCGACGAATCCCAGGAGCTCGGTTGACACTTAGGACTCGTGCACAAGACCCGAAAGCTGACCACCTTCAAATTTGCCCAAAATGTCAATAAAGTATGTAAGAGCCTCTCTTCGTCTGTCCTCCTTCTCGTCGACCTGAAGTTCCGACTAGCCTTTTAGCACTTCAGCCCTTCCTCCCCCTGTCTCCCCCTTTTCGCTCTTCTCTCCCTCTTCCCCCTCCACGATTTTTAGGATGTGATATCCGTCCCTGTTCTCCCTGAGAGCCTCGCTCTTCCCATTCCGCGCGGCCCTATGTACGTAACCGACCCTGCCGCCTTGGTATCTAGTCGTCGTCATTATGGATTACGGGCTTCACGACCAGCATGCGTCATACATTCTTAGTCAGAGTAACCGGGGTGAGGAGGACACTAACTTAGACGCCAGCTGGGTCATGCTATCTCGGACCGGAGATATAGAACCGCTGCCGCATGAAAGCATTCTACACAGAACGAGAGGGCGGATAGCTCTTAGCATAACTGCGCCAAACCAGCCGCAGGGCGTCTCTCCTCTCAATATCAAGAGCGAGAACGGAACGGCGTACATAACAAACCAAAGAGTAAGTAATGACATATGCTGTACCACGCTACATGAATTAATTATGCGGCTAACGTCCGTGCTCAGTTAATTTATCTACCCTCCAAACCCACGGACCAGTTCAAGTCTTTCTCGTCCAAGATTCTAGGGTGCCAAGATACCCGTATGAATTCGTCATGGATCGGACCATGGTATTGGGAAGCTAGTGTGCGACCGGTACCCGACGGCAACATCCCGCCGGAGTTTCCCAGAGTAATTCTGAAATTGACATTCAAAGATGGCGGCTCTAGCGAATTTGAGTCAAAATTCGTGGAACTAAAAGGCCGTCTACACCACGCGGCACAGATCGCGGAGGAATCGGGCCAAAGTAATTGGGCGCAAACCGTCCACGACGAGCAACTGCCGGAATATAGCGCTCCCCAGGGTAGTGACAACCCCAACCAAGCCAGCGAGGTGGCCCGGCGAGCAGACGAGGCGGTACGGGAGGAACAGGCCCATCATCAGACTCCAGACGAACCACCGCCGAACTACGACGAAGCTCAGGCACAGGCGGTGAGCATGCGCTTCGACGAGCGCATGCGAGAAGAGGCAGAGAGGCAATGAGTGCATCAGCAATATTAGTCAGTGTGTAACCTCAATACGCACGTACGAGGAGTTTATAGGTCACTTTCAGAAGTCGATATAAGAATTTGATACCCCTGTCACCGAAAATATGACCCTCATAAGCTGACCTTGCCATCCTATGCATGCCTGCGTACCGATTACACTCGGGTACTATGGAGTTAGGAGTTTTTATCCTATAGGCATACTGAAAGTGAGAGAAAGCTACTGAAATGTGGAGGACGGCGAGGGAAGCTCTCAGCTGAAATTCATAGCTTCGACAAAGTCGGTCAGAATAGGAGGCAAAAACTTGCGAAGTTGAATGGAGCTCACTTATAAAATTGCCACCCTTATTAGTGAATGCGGCTGTAGGCTATAAACTGTTATGCAGCAAGATTATAGTGTTGCTGGCTCATACACACAATATTATTGAAATGTCGGTTCCAGCGACGCGAGATGATGGTCACCAATCTAGAATTTTGTGATTTGAATGTACAAACATCTTCAAAACTCAGGGGTAGGAATTATACAAGTCTCTATTTCGTGGCTTGCTTTCCTTGAAAAAAAACGTGGAGGCCATCGGGTTTTTTCTCAAAGCTCGGACGACGGACGACGGACGACGGGCTGATGAAAATCACGTGACCATAACTAAGAAGGCCTCGGGCCAATCAAAATGGCTCAATTGGCGATGCTCTAATTTTCTCAGCTGCCAACCTTGAAGACTGCATTTCATCACCAAAACCTCCAACCCCTCCGAAAACAAGGCCATTGAAACCGCCCGACGTCCGCCACGAGCACAATGGGTATTTGGGATACGATCACCGACCTCGTAGAGGCTGCTACGCCATGGAGCACCGCCGAAGCCGAAGCTCCAGCTGAGGTACGAAACCCCTCTTGGAAAAAGCTCCGACTCGGCTTTCCATTCGATTACTGCCGGTTTTCTTGCTGCTCCCGGCAGCCTTGGAAATAGCTTGTCCGGGTTATCTGAGTCAATCGGTTACGGAATGCTAATTGGTTGTTTCTAGGAGCCCAAGGAGGAGACTCCCGAAGAGTCCAAGGAGTCCAAGGAGGAGTCCAAGGAGGAGTCCAAGGAGGAGCCCGAAGAAGAGGAAGCTGAGGAAGAGGAGGAGGATGACGAGGAAGAAATTGAGGACCCCAAGGAAAAGCTCGAAGAAGGTTCGTTGCAACTCCTAAGACCCTTACATACTCGGGATTCCATGAGCGGGATGGCTTCACTACGCAAGTGCTGTTCCGCCGAGCATATAAATTACGAACCGCACAACGACATTGAATATCCACTAACGATCACAATGCAGAGTGCAAGAACGCCAAGCAATGCGCACCAGCCAAGCACCACTACGACGAGTGCGTCGAGCGTGTCACGAATGCCTCCGGCGACGACGAGGGCAAGGAGGACTGCGTTGAAGAATGTAAGGGTTATCTCCGGGTTGGCGCTGGTTTATATCCACCAGCCAGAAACGTCTCTCTCAAGTATCCTATAAAATATGATCCTACCAGAAATCTAACATGGTTATTCCTCCGTACAGTCTTCCACCTTGCGCACTGCGCCTCCCAATGCGCGGCTCCCAAGCTGTGGTCCGTCCTCAAATGATCGACGCGAGCGAGCCCCGAGAACTCAGCCGGTACCTGGCACACGATATTATATCTATAGACATCCTAGAACGGTCGTTGCCGGAGAGTTTTCGACAAGATGAATCCGATCGTCGCCGGCATGATCCCGATCGTGCGGCGATGGTTCTGTAACACGAAGTGCGGCTCAAGCGGGAAATGACCAAACGCAGCCGGGGGGTGCCTTCAAAAAACCTGTCTGCCCTACTTATGTACCATACAGCACTGCATCAACATCAAGATTCTTATAATAGATCTCTCTGTTCCTCAGTTCTTTCAGATCTGTCCCGTTTTTCTTTTCATTGCCAGCCTCGCCCGTTTATTCATGAAGGCAATGTATACCACTAACCTTGAGGGAGAGTTTACGAGACCCATGCCGGTGATCTTAATCGATGCGACATTGAGAATGAAAGTTATGTCAATTAGTAAGTTAATACTCGTAAAAGATCTCATTACCTGACTGGATTGTGTATTGCGTACGTAATCCAATTTTTCATAGTACTATAGTGGCGTGAAAGCACATGCGGTTGTAGCGGGATCAATGAGATATATTGGGATATGGTATTGTTATTGATACCTAATTCAACGTGTGTGACCGCATCTGCCGCACGACATATGCAGATATGTGCGACATCTGTGGTAGATCTTTATAATCCATGTCGACACCACCTATAGCATGATGACAGGTGACATGTTTTGGGGTCTTGAAACGAGACCCTATATAATGAATCTCTATATAAAGGTGTGTTACGTGCGCTCCCAACGCTAACTCAGCATACGACGACCACGTTGTATAGAATAAAAAGAAGGGCCGGCAGAAGACTGATTGTCAGCTGTTGGCTCTTAGTGTTTGTACTTGGTCACAGGGGGTGTTACAGTAGCATAAACTCTTCGAGACTTCGAAGAGACGAACTTGAAGTTGAAGGCGTAAGGATGGTGTTACGCGGGCAGGATAACCGAATGCAGTAGGTGTACACCCCCTTGAAGCCACCAATCACAGCCCAAAGGGGCCGGGATCTGGAGGCGAATACTACATAGTACGGTTTAACAGCTAGCCGAAACGCTGAGAACGCCACGGGCTGTACGGCTAGGTTAGCACTCTCAAGCAATAACCTCCCTCACAGAGCGCACCTTTCCACGCCGGAGATAGAAACACATGTTCGGTGGGTGCTGTTCAGGGACGAGGCCCTTGAAAAGATACAGGGCTTAGGTTACAAGAACTTAGGTTACTAGCAGAATCGGGTCATTTCCTTGCGGTCTGACGTATCAAATGGCTGGCTTCTGTTTCTTTAGCTTCTTGGCTTCAGTGTTCTAGCTCCAGTTCAGCCTAACAACTTTTGTATTTTCTAGCCTTTTTTGACGATACTACTATGTATATACCTAAATGAGTAGAGAGAGGGCCGCGTAATTATCTACACTATTAAAAGACGCTGTAGCTTTATCGTTGATGCGATGCTACTATGTTAGAAGGGGAAAAGGTAGAATAGTTCGGTTTTATTTCCCAAAGTTGGCATCAGTGCTACATCGCCTAGCACCAACATTCGTTTCTTGTCTCTCTCTCTCTCTCCCAGTCTCCTGCCCCTTTGCGACGGTCCGTAATCTGAATCGCTTCGGTTTCCACGATGCGAATTTGAGAAAACGAATTTCTCCCCAAGACAAGACGTTGAAGGACGTCCACGATACGCTCATTCTTCCGGGACGAACTCTTATCAACCTTTAATAGGTAGTCAGCTGGGCTTGGCTGGATTTCTCGGAAACTGGGCATTGGATGATCGACGCGGGGCGTACTCCCATCCGGCTAGCCGAGTAACCTACCACCATCTATCAACGTCTGGGCGAAAGGACGTGATAAGACTATTGGGATTTTCAGCCAGCCGCACCGCAGGACGGGACGGAAGGAAGGAAGAAAAAAAAAAACGCACGAGTAATAAGCAAAAAAACGGCACGATGACTCGCAGCATCGGCAGCCGCACATTCGACGACGACGATGACGAGGTGGCCAGGACGCCGACGACCAGCGGCACCGACGGCGCCGGCGCCGGCTCCGACATCAGGAAGGCCCACGACGAGTACGCGCTGAACCCGGTGGCCAGCGGATCGTCCGAGGCGTCGCACGGCAAGAATGGACACCTGCGGCTGACATCCAACTCGACGGACGGGAACGACGACGAGGTCGACTCCGCCGCGCGGATCGCCGGCGCGGAGGTCGAGAATGCCTCGATCGAGAACGGCGACCGTGGTGCCGTCGTCTACAAGGTGTACAAGCGGCGGTGGTTCGGTCTCATACAGATCACCCTGCTAAATATCATCGTCAGTTGGGATGTAAGTTATTGGTCCTTTTCCTCTGAAAATGCAATAACTGCGCCGCTGCCTTGCGGTTCCCACTGCAACCACCTGCAAGATATATGAAGACACAGATCGAGAAGGCTGCAAGATCCTACCAATCGGTAATTCTTCTGTCGCATGACGTTTCTCTACTTCCTCTACTTCCTCTCACTACCTTTTGCTCTTCCTGCATTTTGCAGCCTCGCCTTGGCTGCAGCGGGACGTATGCTGTATTACTACCAATTTAGCGTTCGTTGCTACTCTGTCTGACATCGATATGATTTGTAACTTAGGGAAAGCCAAGCTGACGTATCTCATCAATCACTTCTAGTGGCTGACCTTCTCGCCCGTCTCGCAAAATGCGGCTATCTACTACAACACGACCGAGTCGGCCATCAACTGGTTCTCGACGGCTGTCCTCTTCTCCTTCGTCGTCATGATACCCGTCGTCATCTACACCCTGCACTGGGGGCCCAAGCCCAGCGTCATGGCCGCGGCCGTGCTGATCCTCGTCGGCAGCTGGATACGGTTCGCGGGCTCGCACGCGCGCGAGGGCGGCCTCTTCGGCGTCGTCATGTTCGGCCAGATCTTGATCGGCCTCGCCCAGCCCTTCGTGCTCAGCGCCCCGACCAGGTACTCCGACATGTGGTTTACGAATCGCGGCCGTGTCGCGGCGACGGCGCTGGCTAGTTTGGCCAACCCGTTCGGCGCCGCCCTGGGACAGCTCATCGTTCCCTTCTGGGTTTCGGGGCCGGCTGATATATCGAGTGCCGTGCTCTACGTCGCCATCATCGTACGTGCACTGTCAACATGAACCTGTTTATATTTTACGCGTTACTGACTAAGATTTGTAACCATAGTCCTCGATAGCAGCGATCCCATCCTTCTTCATCCCAGCCTCTCCGCCTACTCCCCCCGGCCCGTCGGCCTCGACGCCCAAAGCGTCTCTGCGATCCTCGCTGCAGCTCTTCCGGTCGCTCGAGATCTGGCTGACCATGATCCCGTACGCCGTGTACGTGGGTTTCTTCAACAGCGTGTCGTCGCTGCTGAACCAGATCATGATGCCGTACGGCTTCAGCTCGGACGAGGCGGGCATCGCGGGCGCGGTGCTGATCGTCGTCGGCCTGGTCGCCTCGGCCGCCTCCTCGCCCGTCATCGACCGCACCAAGGCCTTCCTGCTCGCCATCAAGGTCGCCATCCCCCTCGTCAGCCTGTCCTACCTGGTTTTCGTCTGGATGCCCGGCACCCGCGGCCTCGCCGGCCCTTACGTCGTCCTCGCCGTCCTCGGCGCCTCTTCTTTCAGCCTGGTCCCCGTCGCCCTCGAGTTCCTCTGCGAGCTCGCGCACCCGGTGTCCCCCGAGGTCACCAGCACGCTCGCCTGGGGCGGCGGCCAGCTGCTCGGCGGCGTCTTCATCATTATCAGCGACGCCCTCAAGGCCGGGCCCGGGGCGAACCCCCCGGAGAACATGGACAACGCGCTCATCTTTACGGCGGTCGTCGCGCTGGTTACCGTGCCCTTGCCCATGTGCTTGGGCCTGTTCGGACGCCGCGATAAGATCGCTATGAAGCGCGTGCGCAGCGACGAGGGGAGCGCGAGTAGCGTTAGGGCTGTGGATGCGTAAGGATGCGTTGGGGAGATACCTGGGTAGGTGTTTAATGGAAAAGGGGAGGATGGTTTGGTTGAATTACGAGGTTGGAGTTCAAAAGGGCTACGGGCCTATGGGAATGAGCAGCAGGTGTTTATGATCGGCAACTCCAGTGATTGGGGGGTATTCACCTCCGGTATGCGCATTCGCTGGTCACCAGAGCTGTTTTGAGGTGGCTTATTCTCGCATAGAGCCGCCAGCCCGGGATGTGAAAGATATTTCTTTAAAAGCCTATCAGGGTATGTACGAAACGACACGTGGGAAGGGGGACGGGATAATGGGGATGATATCCATGTGTCCATGTAAGCCGTATGTTGTTATTAGTACTAGTATATACCCATAATGCGAACTGAAATTACGCTTTTACCTCTGCTTTGATATTGCTACTATATGTACGTGAGATGAATGGATAGGCTCAAGATAGCATCCTTCGCGCCCTCGCTAATTAAAACGGTGTATGAATGTCATGCCAACTATTAACCAGTACTGGCCTGGGGGTATAAATATAAAACATTACGCAATGTATACCTCTTCTCTCCTCATCCTTTTCCCCCCCAGTCACTTCTTACGCGGCCTTCCCATTAGCCGCCGCCTCACCATCCCCCTTCCCGAGCGCCTCCTCCCACGCCGTCCGCAGCCTCTCCAGCTCCTCCCAGCACCTGCGCCCGTCCTCCTCGAACGCGGCGCGCTTCTCCTCCGTCAGGTCCTCGGCGTCCCACTTGCGGCCGCGGCGCTTACTCAGGACGCCCTTCTCGGTGTCATCTCTTTCGAGGTCCTCGCGCGTCTCGATCCGGCCCTCCCACGCCCAACCCTCGATCTCCGTCCGCTTGGGCGCGGCGACGCCGCCCCGCGTGCAGCTGGACCCCCACTTGGAGCGCTCGGCGCGCACCGCGTCCAGCGTCTCCTGGTCCGCGAGCGCCAGCCACACGCTCGCGCACGCGCCCAGGTACCCCGTGACCGGGTGCCAAGGGGAGCCGAGCCAGCGCGCGAGGAGCATGGCGTACCAATACGCGCAGAAGAGGAACCAATTTAAGGGGAAAAGCGGCGAGCAGACGACGCCCGGCTGGGACACGTAGAAGCGCGGCTTGACGGGCTTGGAGGCGGCGGACGGGGAGGAGTCGAAGAACCGGTCGGATACCTTGGTGACGCTCGGAAGGGAGGCGGTCAGGCACAGGAGGTCGGTGATCCGCTTGCTGCTCTCGTAGGGCGCGGTGAAGCGCCGCGCTTGGAAGTCGTCGAAGCGCAGGTGCTCGGGGCCCGCGTCGATGGTGCTGGTCCAGACCACGCGGCCCGGGGTCTCGTCGGGGGTCGACCGGCTTAGCAACGGCAAGAGTTCGTGCGCGAGGACGTAGTGGCCGAAGACGTTGGCGCAGAAGACCTCGGCGAGCTCGGGCGGTTCCGTTTTCAACTCGGACGCGTCCCCGAGCAGCTTCCGCTGGTCCAGCACGGCGGCCGGCAGCGCCTTCTTGAAGGAGGGGAACGTGGCCGACTGCACGATGCCGACCCGGCACACCTGCTTCGCGAAGCCCGGCCAGTCGAGCCCCGACCACCCGCCGATGCCCGCGTTCAGGAGCGCGACGTCGAGCCGCGGTATTCTGACCGTCCCCGGTATCACGCCCGTCGGGTCGCTGATCTCGCCGCCGACCAGCTGGCGCGCGGCTCCGTAGATCGAGCGCAGGTTGCACAGGTCAAGCTGGATGCCGAGGATGTGGACGCGGGCGACGGCGCTCCGGGGGTCGTAGTCGGGGCCGCCGGCGCGGGCCCGCAGCGTCTCGGAGGAGGCGGCCGTGGCCTCGAGGTGCGCGCGCAGGGCGCGGGCCGTGTCGCGCGACTTGGCCAGGGAGCGGGTCGTCGGGATCAGGATCAGGTGGCAGGCGAGGGAGCGCGAGGCGAGGAACTCGTCGATGATTCGCTGGCCTGTGCCTAGGCCCACGCCACTAGATGTTTATTCCCGTGTCAAGGAGAATGTTCCTTTTTATTTTTATTTTTTTTTTTTTTTTTGCAATCTCTAAGGGCAGAGGGGGGAATCGCATACCTGTTGGCTCCTGTCAGTAGGACAAAGTATTGCTTGTGGCTCGGAGCCATTGCCCATGGAGGAGGCGCCATGGTCTGTTAGGAGCAGTCTCTGCCAGACTAGTTCCGAAAAGCAAAGATATATTATGAATATGAGCAATGATCGAAGGTTACTAAGATCAGCTCAATCTCATCATGAAGCTGTCTATAGGGGCTGGTTTCGAGCTTCCGCTATGGACAAATCCAGGCGGTGAAACGGGGCGAAATTTAGAAGAGCAGATCTTACTATAGTAGATCGTGGAGAATAGAGAGTGGAGAGAGGGGTCCTCGTTGGATTGCGGACTGTGGGTGGAGATATAGAGTAACACTGCAAGTATGATTCCATTTTCCTTGATTTCATCTTCCACGAATATGGCAGGTCTGTCTTACGATTATCTCTTTCCGATTTCTAAGAATTTGCAACTGATTTCTAACTCTATAAGCTCAAGGATGGCAGATTCATGAATTTTAATAAAACATACTACCATGTAACCTAGCCTAGAAGAACTTAGAACTTTTTAGCGGGGTGGTCAGCTTCTACCATAGTAGCTATCGTGATAAGAAACTCGTTCATTTGATCATTGGCTGTTTTAGAGTACCTAGCTGTGTAACAAGATAACCTTGAACACGAGCTGAGTTACATATGTACTTCATAATTAGCTCGCGAATCTGCAATTCTGCATAAAGCGTAAGACATACATAACCTGGAAGCGATGTAGTACAACTCATCTCGTCCCTTACACCCCAACAGACGTAATCCTGATCTAACAAGCCTCGGTTTTGCCAGCTAAACTTGCCAACACGCACCTAGGCAAAAACTAACAAAGGCTCGGCGCATATTACTATTGCCTCGTCTACTATGTAACTCGCCATGCAAGGGGACGATGTTTATGTTATTAATAGCCTACCTAAGGCACAGTAAGGCGGCCCCATCGTGATCGGAAGGGTTGTCGGGAAAAATAAGCCCAGGGAAGCCTCGGATCGCGGCCACGATATGAAATTTATTCTTTGTTCAAGGATCGGATCGTCAGGGATTCCCCCCTTCTACCCCTGCCAGCCTGTAAGAAGTACTATGTAAGCTTATCATTAAATTGATCGTCATCTGGGAGTCTTTCTCGGGTCGATTTATTTCTCCCTTCCTTCAGACTTGGGTACAATATGAACTTCATACTTGTTATCGTATGCAAGGAGTTTATGTATTAATTACCAACACTCTTATCATTGCATTGTCACTGCCATTATAGAAGAGCGTTGCCCTCACCTATCGTCTCGAGTCTGCTCCATAGCGCGCCCCTGTCGGACCATCTTGAACGCGACTGCGCGAAACCTGATTATTCGCACTATTATACACCACATATAATACACCACAAACTCAATCCCTCTTAGACTTAGAACTCATCAACTTCTTTCAACTTTTCTCACCATGAACAAAATTCCCACGGACCTGACCATGACTTGGTTTGCGCATTCTTCTCAGAGTAACTTGATGCCTGCTGAGATCTGGACTATCATTCCCTGGATCGCCTTCTTTTTTGTGCGCATAACCTCTATACGTCCTCAACCTCTGACTCATAGCTAACTTGGTTGTTCAGAAACTAGCAAGCTTAGCTTTCGCTGTGCCTATTCTCAGCCTAATCGTCTTTGACTTCTGTCTTTGGATCTGGCGTCAAAACCGGCCGCAGCCTCGAGATGCCTCGCAATCAAAGTCTCCTTCGCGCAGGGCTACATCGCACAATGCCAATTTAGCGACATCACTTAATACCGCGAGTTCCACCACAGCCCGCTCCATCAACTCAGCTGCGAATCAAAGGCGTCCTATCCACTCGGGACGTGCGGACGACTAAGGATAGACATAGAGACGACCATAACGAAATAGAATAATATTATTCATACACGATAGATAATCGATAGAATTCTTTGTACCTCGGCTTCTATTACGAAATTTGCGACAGCACCTTCAGTAGATCGCTAGTGACTCCCATCGCCGTCACCTCTCCGCCGGCGCCGGCGCCTTGTATGATGAGCGGGTTCGCTCCGTATCTCTTGGTGTAGAAACTTATAATGTTATCGCTTCCCTTGAGAGCTGCAATCGGATGCGACTTGTCGAACTCCTCGAGTCCAACCTTGACGGCCTTCGTAGCCACGTCGATACTGCCCACGAACCTGACGACCTTGCCCTTCTTTTGCGCCGCAGCTTTTGTCTCCTCCATCTGAGAATCGAATTCGGGCAGTCTCTCTAAAAACTCGTCGCCGCTTGAAACCGACTCCAGTTCTTTCGGGATCAGGCTTTGTACGGGGAAGGAGGTAGGAGATTCCACGGGCAGTCCAGCCAGTCGCGCAAGAATGGTTAGCTTCCTAGCGACATCGAGACCGTTCAGGTCATCCCGAGGATCCGGTTCCGTATAGCCTAGCTCCTTAGCCTTCTTGACCTCCGCAGACCACTGGCCACCTGATCCTTCGACGGGAGCAAACGAGTTGAAGAGGAAGGACATAGTGCCGCTGAAGACACCCTCGATCTTGGTCACTTCGTCACCGGTATCGACTAGATCCTTCAGTGTAGAAATAACTGGAAGGCCAGCTCCGACGGAGGATTCGTGGTATACCTTAGCTCCAGACGTAGCAGCAGCCTTAAATATATCTTGCCATAGTTTGTACGAGCCAGAGAAGGCCTTCTTGTTAGGCGTGACAATGCTGATGCCACGGCTGAGGAAGAGGGGATAGGTGTCTGCCACGTCCTGGGAGCTGGTGTTGTCGACGAGAACGACCTTGGAAGGGGCTTTAGATAGGTAGTCTGCGACCTGGGGCAAGCTCATGGGGTCTTTAGAGGAGGCGGCAAGGTCTTGGAGGACATTCTCGACGGTAAGGGAGTAGTCGGCATCGAAGAGGGCTTTCTTGCTAGTCGAGATGTAGCAGAGGTTTAGCTTGGGAGTCGGGCGGCGCTTGGACAGAGCTTCGAGCTGGGAGAGGAAGCATTTGCCCACTCCTCCGGCGCCTTTAGGGGAGGAAACATGTTTGTCAATTGAAGCGCTCCGATGGCTTTCAGGGGCAGAAGAGTTGGCTCACCTATAATAGCGATAGAGACATTATTAACTGCCATGATATCGACCGATTGCTCCTGTATCAGCCAAACTTGTTATAACTAGACTCTGTATTCAGATATATCCTTGCGTACCTAAGGAAACGTGGGGTAGGATATTGTGAATTTTATGTTCCTATAAGGCCGATCGCGGGGTACTCTTCAAGGGGTAAGCTCGCCTACCTAGGTAGCCTTGAGCCTAGCCTTGAGACATATAGTGGAGAACATTAGTGGTTAACGGGCTCTGCCTCTACCAGACCACATCTGAATATCAGGAATATCAGACGGCGATAACCGAACTCGGGCTTCTTCCATTTCACCTACAAAATCAATTCTACGAATCCCGATCTCCACAGAATCTGATCATCGGACACATAGCACGCGGTCGTTCCCATCCAAAATGCCACAAGACCCCAACCTCTACGGGCAGCGGCCGCCCAAGCGACAGAAGAAAGAGATCCCGCTATCCAGCTCTCTGGACTTCGCCTCGCAACTGACCTCCCTCCTATCCAAACCGTCCTCGACTACCGCATCGACGGCAGCGTCCGGCCGCCCCCGCCCGTCCAAGACCAAAGACGACATATTCAACGTCAAAGCCAAGCGGAAAGCCGGATCCTCCTCTTCCACGCCCGCCGCGGGAGCGGAAGACAACAGTAGTACCAACAGAGGAGATGGGAAACTCCAACTCAAGACCGCCATCGGCACCGAAGAAGACAAACAAGACTTCGCGCGCGCGCGCCGCAAGATGGAGGAGAAGGCGCGGCTGTACGCGGCCATGAAGCGCGGCGACTACATCGCGAGAGAAGGGGACGCGGCGCCGCTCGTCGACTTCGACCGCAAGTGGGCGGAGAAGCACCCCGAGGACGACGACGACAACAACAACAATGCCGACGGCGGGTACTCATCCTCGGGGACCGACGACGAGCCGGACTCGGACGGCACCCGACAAGAGATGATGGAGTTCAAGGACGAGTTCGGCCGCACGCGGCGCGCCACGCGCTCCGAGATGCTACAGATCCAACGGCGCAGCCAGCGCGCGGCCCTGGGCGCCGCCGAGCTGGAAAGTATGGCGGCGAAACCGATCAAGGCGCCCGAGCGCCTGCTGTACGGCGACGTGATCCAGAACGGGGCGTTCGCGGTCGACGAGGCGTCGGCGGGCCGCATGGCGGACCTGGCGGCGCGCCGCGATAAAGAACCGACGCCACCGCCGGACACGCATTTCGACGGGGCGGCCGAGATACGGACGAAGGGGGTGGGGTTCTACCATTTCAGTCACGACGAGGACCGGCGGAGGCGGGAGATGGAGGATCTGGCGCGGGAAAGGGAGAGCACGGAGAGGGCGAGGAGGGAGAGGGAGGAGGCGAGGGAGAAGAGGAGGAGGGATATCGAGGAGAGGAGGCGCAGGATCGGGGCGAAGAGGGCGGAGAAGCTGGCAGATAATTTCTTGGATGGGCTGGCTGGGGAGATGGGGGGTATTGCGGGAGGTGGTGGTAGTAGGGATGGGGAGAAGGAAATGGATAAGGGGAAGGAGAAGGAGGTTGCTAGTGGTGAGCGGTCACCCTCATAAAGGAAAGGGGCTTTTATGTCCATTGAAAGGCACCAAGCGACTGGGTAGATGTCGTTTCGAACTTTACAGCGTAGTGGAAAATCGAAGATACCCCTATTTATCAAATGCCGACGACTATGGTTATGTTCTTCGAACCCTTGTCCATAATTATCCAGTAAAAGTACATGAAATATGCCCATGTTTTGGGTGAGCATTTGTCACGATGGCTTCATACTTGTTGACGTGCAATTTCAACTAACAATCCCCCCCTTGCGAGCGATCTCGGTCTTCGCCCTGAGCCTTGCATTGATCAACGCGAGGTATAGTTATGAAGTAATGCGTGCTTTTTTAGGGATATGCAGAGTGTCGAGTACTAGGTATAGGATATGAGAATGATAGAGGAACGCAACTTCATCAAGTTTCCGTTGCCATACTCTATATACTCACTACGAAGAGGTTGGCTGCAGCAGTAGCACTCACCCTCCGAAGCACCAGTATCGCGTGCGAGCTTGCTTATAAGGGGTAACAACATTCCCCTCTAGCATATACGCGACCACATTAACGCCCACGAGAGCCACTTGGCGCTACGGTTCAAAAAGCGCCTGGACGAACTGGCTTTCCCCGTATATCACGAGTACGGCAGCTAGTCTGTTGGTTCGAATCCAACGGTGGGGGTGAGGGGGGATGAGGTCAATGCCTTTTTATAGTTTTTGGTCCTTTTGTTCTGGGGCGTTGGTATTGCTCGCGGAGGGGTTTAACGTGAGGTGTTCTTTGGTCTGGGGGCGACGACGAGGGCATAGCATATGTTTAGTTTTTTTTTTCAACTTTAAGGGGGTAATGACACTGTCCAACCTCATCCCTTGGTTATATACCACGGTTCTTTGACTTCTGCTTTGGCTCTTCAAGCACCCTTAACATCATAAGTTTTACTATTCAAGGCAGACGACACACTCACACGAAAGCCCAGCAGACATAGCATTGGTACTTATCATCTAAAACATTGATAAGAGGTATCTCCGGTAACCTAGATGCGCTATATACACGATAAAATCGATATATGTAAAGTTTCAAGAGGAAAATGATGATAGCCAACCCCTTAATTAACCGTAGATCCAATCGTTCGTATCGCAAAGAAACACAAGACCTCCCTTATCCATCCCCTTCTCGTGTACCCAAAACGCCATGCCAGCCAGTCCAGAATCCGATGATCAGACCGATTTGGAATTGATTCGATGGTGGAAACAACCCAAAACATCATGGCGGGAACCATACCCGGGAACTTTTTCCTCCTCTCCTCTCCTCTCCTCTTGAAAACACTAGATAATAATACGAGAGAATATGCCATACCAATAATATATAGGAAAAAATGCGATGATAAGCTTTCCACCCTGAACGCCGGAACTAATATGCACATGCTGCTGCCGTTGTTTTTGTCGAGTCTTAAAAAGACACACAAAAACATAAAAAAAATGCTATATACAAAAGTTTCTCGCTCGCTTCGCTTTTTAAATACAAAACCCGAATTTTTTTCTTTGGAAAAAGCAAGAAACTCTATCTTTTTGATATGCTTCAACATATAAACAATTAGAACCGGCGTTCAGGTAAGCCACCACATGCAGCCGCAATCGCTCATTTCGCTGCCCGACGCGGCGCCGCTGCGAGCCGCTAGGTAATTTTCGATGACGGAGCGCTTGGACGACCCGTCCACGTCGGTTTCCTCTTCGTCGATCTGGACCTCGACGAACTTTCCGTTGACGACGATCGGTTCCGCCGGTTGGTTTTCGCTCACGATTTGGTACTGGCGGCAGTACGGCTTCGCCGTCGAAGAGACGGCGCCGCGGCGCTCCTCGACCTTGACGACGCGCGGGTACACGGGCATCGGGTTGTCGGGCATAAAAGGGTCCTTACCGAACCAGTCAGAAGACGAAGTGGCTGGCGACGAAGTGGTTGCGGAAACCGGGGAACCGTTCGTCGACGTGGGAGACGTATAATGGTCGAGGTTGCTGAAATCACTCGGTACTGAGGACCCGAATCCCTCGCTAGTAATACCCGACAGCAGGCCTGTATTATCTGTGGTGGGCCACGGAGGCGCACTTGAGATACTCCCGCTTGATGTCGGTGGGGTTGTCGTCGGTTTCGGGTCGATCGGCCGACTGAAGCTGTTGTTCTGACCTGCATAGATGAAGGCCTCCAAGATTGTATTATCCCAGTAGCAAATCCAGGGCTTTTCACCCGGCTGGGCTACGCCTTTGCGCTTGAAGTCATTGCCGCCATATAACATTCGGCGGCTGTTTTGGGTCGAAGATGCAGTGGCGCTAGGCGTCAAAAGTTGTTCGGGGAGGACGACGGTTTTGTTGTAAGTGACTTCGAAGTTCCACGCTGGGCCACGTGAAGTCTCGTAAACGTCGTTAACGAGCGTCATTCCCACGTCTGTTAGATTGGGCGGTTGCACGCCGTAAGAGTAAACATAGTTATCTATGCTGTAGGTCTCATTGAATGTGAAACCAAAGGAATAGTCGGAGATATTTGGCTGATTAGCAACTTTCGTGATTGTCATCGAAAGTTGGGAGAAGACGAGGTTGCAGTTCCACGCCTGAGCTAGCGTAGAATCGCTGAAGCAAGTATTAGATATTCTGTTGTTCATAAGGGGCATAGCAAATGTCCCTGTTTGTAGTGCTGGTAGATTGGGTGGTAAGGTTGTGAGAGGTTGCGTGTCCCAGCTTGGAGACACCGCTGGCGAAGAGGATCTGGTCATAAGTTTAGTACTAAAGTATGAATGGGGTCACTACCTAGGTAGATTTCGGAAGTCCTTACCTATCCGGTGGGCCCCCTTTCTTGCCATGTGGATTGACTACCGTGCCTATAACAGACCCGAGAATCACTCCCATCAAGACGAGGACAATACCGGCTAGAATGATTGCCCAACACGGGACTATACCCCAAACCCTCCTTTTCGCCGTCGTTTGCCATTCCTTCAGAGGTTTCTTCTCATCCATATCGTTCATCTCGTTCGTCGTTGATCTGGAAGCATTGTTTAATGTGCGGGAGCTGGCATCAGACGTAAAACTCCTGACAGACTGTCGCGATTGAGGTGAGTTGATGCTATTTAGATCCTCCGTCGAGGAAAATTCGGGATTCCGAGTAGCTATTCCAATACCGCCAGCCCCCGGGATTGCGAGCATCGGTTGCACTGGTGACTGCTGTGGGAGTTGCGCCGGTGCTGGTTGAGGTGTTTCCATGGCTATTACTTTCCTCGTGTATGCTTCCTCTGGATACCTCGTGTAGGGAGGCAATTGTTCCGTATGGCCGTCAGGGCCAATCATGTCCGCCGCGTCTTCTCCATCGGGGCCAATTCTCCTTTGATAATTGTCTGTCGTCCCCGGAAAACCAACGCCAATCTCATCCTGTGCCGTTCTACTCGATATCCCACCTGCTTCCGGAACAGTGTTCTGCGGGTACATGCCGTATGGGTGCGCGGGACCACGAGGTCCATTGTACGACCGTTCAGAGACAGGCACTGTTGATGTAGTCGCTACACTGAGTGTTCGTGCAACTCTGACATTTTGAGGGTACATCTGGTACGGATGCGAAGGTCCCGACGGGCCCCGATATGGTTCCTCCGAACCAACGAAGGGCGACGTCGTTGACGCGCTCGACGTTCTCCTCCGTGCTGCATCGGTGCGCAGCTCATTCGTCGTCCCATCGTTCTGCAAAGATAGAGACTCTCTCCGCTTGTGCGGTTTCGTGATACTAGACGGTCGCGGTGGTGGTACCTGTGCCGTCGGTGCATTCTGAAGCGTGGTGCCGGGGAGTCCCGAGGGATGGGCTTGTGGACCTTCTGCCACTTCTACGGGTCGAAACCCATCCGCGATTCCCATCGCCTCCAAGTCATAATCGTCATCTTCGCCTGGTATGTTAGAAAAGCGGACTGATGCTCTGATCGACGAGCCACGATTGAGTTCGGAGGACTTTTCGTCGCCGGTACCCATTGCTGCGGCTGATTATAGGGGAATCACTTCTGTGGGTGCGACGAGTGGAGGGAGATGCGAGATGCGAGATGCGGTGCAGCATCAGAGGCGCTCGGAACGACGACCTTTGCCCCAGAATGTCATCGGGTACGCTGGGTAGAGATATTCCAGACTGGTTCGGTGACGGTTTTCCCGGTTGGGCCTCACGCTGTGTCTGGTCGGTTCGTGGGTGTTCAATTGCAAGTTGTCCGTTGTTGAGTTGAGAGATGCCAGGTCCAATCCAACGAGCGAGTAGAAACAGTTTCCAGGTGGCTAGTGGCAGTCTGGCCGTATGGATACGGCACAGGGCACAGGGGAGCCCCAGAAACGCCAGAAACGATCCAGGGGGGCCTGGGGGGGGGGCCGACTGGGACTAACCTAGCGGGTTTCGGACCTTGGACCTTGGCCATTGGGGAGGGGGTCCTTTGAGAGGTTGAGAGGGTTGGGAGGGCACGGAGGAGACACAGAAGGCCGGAGCGAATAGCCATTCAGCAAGACTAGACCTCATTGGCGCAGTTACATACATCAATGTCCATGTCCCTCATACCCAAACCCTTCCATCTTCCCTCCCACACATATCTGCACTCGCATATCCCACATATCCACCCACACACACTGTTCTGCCAGGATGGATAAGATCAGTACATTAGGTACGGAATAGGAGCTTGGGATAGGGGATTGGAAGGGATGGGCAGGGATGGATCGATAGGGACGATAGGGACGGGGGGTTACGGAATACAACAAGTGAACAAAGGAATAACCTAGGTTAGATAGTAGTTCATGAGCCAAAGAAAGGCATCGAGATAACGTACTTACTATTACTATTACAGCCAACGCACGTAGAAGACCTTTCAGTTCTTTCCAAGACCGCAGGCTGCTAGCTTTACTCGTACTCCGCCCCACTTATCAGGGAGTCGTCCCTCCCCCCAGCCTATAAGCTGGTACTCACCAGTAATTCTAACCAACCAGTAATTCTAACCAAAATCACCAGTACATGATATTAGAATTCAATTTCTAACCCAAATTGAAGTCATTTTAATTCGAAAAAAATATCATATATAAATGATCCATTTCTAAATTGATTGATATTAAGTTGAGCGTTGCGACTGTAAAGGCTGGTCTAGAATTCAAAGTGTAATGTAATAAGTTTAATTTTTCTTATGAATGTGAGGTATTGAAATTGCAAAAAAAACTAATGGAAATAAGGCTTATTATCTTAGAAAAAGCGATATTATGATCTTAAGGATATGATAAAAATGATGATAATTTTTTCAAATTATTAAGAAATTTTGTCATTCTAATGCAACGAATTGTATTTAAGATTTCGTAGAATTAGGTGTACTTCTGAGGGTATTTTGGTTAGGTTTCCTTAGATCTGATTGGTTAATAAATATGTAAATATAGCTATTTTTCAAGCTCGTATATCTCGATGAAAAAATATGATAAAAATATGAAAAAAGCTCTAGAATTATCTTATATAATTCCTAAATAGTAAAGTAATTTTTCAAATTAAAATGACTTATAATAGGCTGATATATTAGAAGTCAATTGATAATTAATTTTGGTGTATTTGCTTATTGAGAATTTTGGTTAGAATTACTGGTTGGTTAGAATTACTGGTGAGTACCAGCTTATAGGCTGGGGGGAGGGACGACTCCCTGATAAGTGGGGCGGAGTACGAGTAGTGGTTCTAGCACATATCAGCCGGTGGTATTGTACATGTGGGTAAACCCTGGCTCTTGATCGCGAACGAGCAGCAGAGGTTTTTGGGTTCCATGGTAACCTTGGAAATGAGTCGATCAATCCAGTTTGTCCGTACATAGTACGTCCTGCCCGCACGCATCCTCAGGGCACCATTCGATCTCTTGGCGATGGCACTTTAGGTTATTGATAAATGTGCGAAGGCAAAAAGAAGACATAACAGATATAGAGTTCGAGCATGTGCCGCACACTAGATTAATCACCTTAGGTATTTTTCCGTCGGTGGAATAAATGCCATATGCCATACATTGCTTTCACTCTCGAGTCTTTCAAGCACGAGAAATCTGTAATTCACCATGAAGTTCGGATATGGCATCAGAAGGACCTGGTGCCTGGCTAAATTAAAATGACCCTTTAAACTCTAAGGGCGGAAATATGTAATTTGTCCCGCATCCCGCAGCCCGCAGTTGTAGATTCGCTATATGTACGTTCACTTGAGCCTATTCTGTCACTCTCGCAAGAATAATCCCGGGCGGCGGACGGCACGAGGCAGCACATGAAAATTTGAGTGAAGGGGTGTGCAGTTAGAGGCTAGTTGGCCAGGCGCTACTATGAAAAAGTAAGGTATTAGCAATACAGCCGGACGAGGCATTCGTTTTCGCAGATAAAAGTGGAGCTAGATCTGTTCTTGTTGTTTTATTTATAATACAGAATACAGCGGTGTGGTAGGGTGTTATCATGGCTGTCGACCGTAGATGCTGGACGTTGGTCGTTGGTCGTTGGTCGTTGGCCGTGGGGAGATTTTTCGCGTGATGTCTCATATCGTTTTAGAGCCGGTGTCATACGCTAAAAGCTTCATCTTTCTAGAAGCAGTCGAGACAGTTACACGGTTGGACGGCGTACGATAGTCCATGGCGCGGATGCACCCACGATAGGTAGACTAGTGTAGAAGTTCCCACTCGGAAAGTGGATGGTCCGGCACTTGATTTTGACCTAAGAAGCCTAATAAGAAGCCTAATAAGAAGACTGGAAGCTGACAGGGCTGGCCAAGCATGTCTCCGGATCTCGACTGACTTGCAGATAGGTAATGAAACCAGGAACAAGATATGTAATTATCGTCTACTAGCTTTGCTGGTATCCACTAGCATTACATAGTACGGGTCTACTGGTATTAAGATCTCCTGATATTCGGTGAGGTGGTCCAAGTAAATGCAGCTGGGTAAATAGGATTTTCAAAATCCGCCCGCACATTACTATGTAAAGCCGGCAGGAAGTAGAACTACGGAATACTATCTGGAATATTGGCAGCGCTAAGCCCAGGTTAGGAATACAATATATCTAATCCCTTGCTATCAAGGTCACATAATAATTAGGTATACGGCATGTCGATTTCCGTACCGATTAGGAAAGGAATCCGATCTGTACCTGTTACCTTCCACATGCAGATATCCTCGCCAGTTGAATACAATCGGTTGATTAATACCGTGCTCTGCGTTCTGTTCTGCGTTCTGCGTGCTATGTTTTCAGCATTAATTATCGAGATGGATTACTTGGACACATTGGGCATCTAAGAAAGCCGTCCGAGCCGCGAGCCCGGCCGGAAGATGACGCTGATTCGTGACGATTGAAGAGTCCACTCCCTTCCCACGATCTGCCGTGCAGCGTGCTACACTATGACATTATGTCATGATCACGCTTATGCCACAAGCCTTACCGCAGTCAGCTTGGAGCGGCAGCATGGCCAGGGGAATGGCCAGCTTCTATGCTTGTTGATCGGCCTGTTCCTTAATTCCTTCCACTCTAATCACCTAACACCCTCTTCGACCAGCTGTCTTCGACTTCATGGCCGCGACAATGAGGGGAGCCCGTGGAGAGCCGCCGTCAATATTGACGCCAGCGATAACGCCCTTCGGAAGGGAAATGCGCCAAGCACACTTCAACTTTGCGCCCTCCTACACTCCACTGAATCATGGGTCTTTCGGGGCGTTCCCCTCGTGCGTTCGAGACTACCAGCGGAAGCTGCAACGCGAAACCGAAGCCAAGCCAGATACCTTCATCCGTTTCACATATCCCAGGCTGCTTCTCGAAGCAAGAGAAGCTGTGGCTCCGCTCTTGGGGGCCGATACCGACGAGGTGGTTTTCGTGCCCAACGCCCTCACCGCCGTCAACACCGTCCTGAGAAATTTAACGTACAGAGACGGCGACGTCATCCTGTACTTTAGTACTATCTATGATGCGTGCAGGAAGACTATCGAATCCCTGGAGGAGACCACCAGAGTCTGCGGCTACTGCATCGACCTGGTCTACCCAATTGAAGACGATGAAATTCTTGAGAAGTTCCGCGGCGCAATCCTCGAGATCCAGCGCCAAGGCGGACTAGTAAAGCTGGCTATGTTTGACACGATTCTCACCTTCCCCGGCGTGGGTTTCCCATGGGAGCCTCTCGTGTCCGTGTGCAAAGAGTATGGTATCTACAGCTGCATAGACGGCGCACATGGAATCGGTCATATTGACTTGCACCATCTTGCTCAAGTCGGTCCAGATTTCTTCATCAGTAATTGCTATAAGTGAGCTCGGCCGCTTTTCTTTTTTGAATGTTATTATTATCTGCCCTACATGTCTTCTTATAGCTCCTTAGGCCTTAACCCCAACACCACTCATTCAGGCATCTACCTACAAGCTAAGTCTATATATTAGATGGCTCATGGTACCTCGCGGGTGCGCGGTTCTTTATGTGCCGTATCGTAACCAAGCTCTGATTAGGACGACTTATCCAACAGCAGAAGGTTATCTACCGAGTACGCAGCGAGAGGCGCTGTCTCAAAGGACTTATTTCGTCAACTTGTTTGAGAAGGTGTCTACTATAGATACTACCCCGTATGTATGCGTCATAGAAGCATTGAGATTCAGAAACCATGTCTGCGGCGGCGAAGAGCGAGTTCGCGACTACTGCCAGAACATGGCAGGAGAGGGAGGCGACCTGATGGCGGCGATGATGGGCACCGAGGTTCTCGGTAACAGGAAAGGGACGCTTCGCAAGTGTGCTTTCATCAACGTGAGGTTGCCTCTGCAAGTAACTGAAAAACATGATGAAGAAAAGCAACTTGGTAAGATTCCGGCCAAAGAGGCAAAGGCCGTGGCGGATTGGATCACCATAACGACAGTGGAAGAGTTCGACACCTTCCTCGCGACAAGATACTACGCCGGCGCTTTTTGGGTCAGGCTTTCCTGTCAGATATATCTCGAGCGAGCGGATTTCGAATGGGCGGCTAATGTATTACTTGATCTCTGTAGTCGAGTCAAGCAAGGCATGTTACGGACAAAATAAACCAATGTTATTCTCTTCGAACCACCGAGACTTTGTGCGTTTGATAAGTCGCTGCGACTGCAAGTGAGTCAGTACGGGGTCCGAGCACCCAATAACATGGTCACCTAGGTCAGTATCCATGAAGTCGCGTTTAATCAGTGAAAAGACTTTCAAGCTCACCAACTCCTCCGATTGCGAAAAAGTACTAGGCAATTCAAATGAAGCTATTCCACACTTGCTTTTTCTATTTTGCTGTGCGAACGAAGAAACAATATTACATGAGGAATCTCTATAGCTGAGTTCATTGTTTATCTTATGTCTGATGGTACAGTAACCCTCTTAGCGGTGTGAGCGGGGTGCGATATCAAATATCATAAATCTCTTAACGTTCGCTCAAGCCTTTTCCCTCATCCTTCGCTTATAAAATTACATTTCGTGGGTGGCTCAACTGACAGGTCAATTGGAGACGCAGATAAGTCTTCAACTTAGATTATAGCGCTCGCAAGTGGGCTTCACTTTTTACCGAGCGGACGAGGCTACATACCATCCGTTACAGATAGGACTCTTATGTACGGAATATCGCAACTACATTTCAAGGTCGAAACATATCGCTCAGACAACTCAAGTTTGAAACATCTACCCCAATTACCAAACCACCATCCACCATCTTCCATCTTCCATCTTCCATCTTTGTTCATCCACACTGACACAGGGAATCATTGCTCGCAACAAAACTATTCCAATCCATTCGGACCCGGGAGTCTTGAAAGAAAAGATTTACTAGGGTCCCCCCCCTCATTGTTCTTTTTGCCTTCACCTCACACTAGGTGTCGCCCCTAGGCCTAGGAACGGGACTAGGATTGATTACGCGGGGAACCGAACGGCGAACCCCCTCACCGGGTGGCTTCCCCAGCATCCTACCTTGTAACTAGGGAGATGAGGCTCGCTCGATACGGACCTCAGGTAGCCGATCAAGCTTCATTCAGTATCCTCGCATGCATGCGCACAGATGTCCATGGACCCCAATGACGTCCCGAGAAGCAGGGCAAAGTGGCTTGCTTGTCTCCTCGCTCACATGTTTCTTCTCCTGGCTCTGGCCGGCCAAATGGGATGAAGCCAATGCAATGCAGGTATCCCCCCTATAGATGAAGCGCCATAGGGCATAGGGCAAAATGGAATCCGACTGGAGCTCACCGAACTCGAGTGGCTGTGAGGCTGTCCTCGTCACTCGTCATTCGTCATTCGTCATGGACCCCAAGACCCAAGAACCGCTCTCGACCAACTAACGCATCCCCCTATGCGGTCTTTGCGGTCGAGGGTGAGCTTACCTGTTTGGACGTCGACTGCATTTAGCTGCAAAATGCTGTGAACTCCCGTCGAATCGACGGGTGTGTTTACTGTGGCTTACACCCCACCAATCCCCATCGCGGCGTATAATAGATGCATAAGGTGCAGGGAAGACAGGTCGCCCGAGCACGGCGAACAATTGACTCCTAATAGGTACAAGATGATCTGCCCTATCCCAGGAGCCTCCTGAAATTTCTTGACACACTCCCTCTCACCTGAAATTATTTAACATGTCTTTGTTGCCCCCGGCCTTCCCTCGTAAACAAGCTTCCATCCTTAAACCTCCTCGACTCACTACCACCTCTCTCACCCTCATAGGTCAGTTATCCGGTTGAGTATCGTCTTCACTACCGTGATTCGACTTTTTATCTACATTTGCCACAAGTTTTGGCAAGGTCAACCCTTGTTTGTAGCCACACGGATCCAGCTATAAGCAAGGCCAGTCGTAGCTTTGCCTCACAAGCTGAAGCTGCAACACCGCTGCCTCTCCAATACATATACATCATACCTATAAAAAGGCAACTCACACCGTCAACATGAATCAGCGCCCGGATTTTGAACGACGCAGTTCTTCGGGCTCGGACACGTCTTCCTTCTACTCGGTCAGCACGAGGTCGTCCGAAGGGGCAGACTCGGCATATTCCGTATGGTCGTCCTCGGAGTCGGACTCCTTCGTCTGGCGGGAGGACCCCTGGGGGTTCGACGGCGTGGGCGGCGCCGTCACCCGCTTCGTCGACGAGCGCGACGACAGGCGCCGGCGGGTCGCCTCGCACATCCTGAGCGGCCCGTTCGCCCAGTTCTACAAGAAGGAGCGGAAGCCCAGCAGCAGCTCCGGCCGCCCGGGCCGCGGCTCGACCGCCCGTTACGCCAACGCCAGCTCGGGCAAGCAGCGCTTCTCCCCGCCGCGGCCCCAGACCGCTGCGCAACCCCCGTTTCATCAGGGACAGTTCCCCGGGCAATTTCGTCCGCAGCAGAACTTCGGGCCACCGCCGCCGCCGCCTCCGCCTCCGGTCCGTCCTCCTGGCGGTAATGCGGGCTTCGAAGCTGGATTCATCCAGCTCGGCGGCGGCGGCGGCGGCCCTCCCCCGCCACCACAGCAACACGGCGGCGACCCTTGGATGAATGTGGGAGGATACGGGGAACAAGTTTACGATGCATGATTACCTACCTACCTAAGGTACCTAGACGACTTTTACGGGCTTGCGTTGGGCACGCTTTTCTCTACAGGGGACTTTTTACGAATGACTTAATAATTATGACTCCAGCTAATGAATGATTGGTTTTCTTGTTTCTTCGGGACCTTGGATATATGGCGTTTGGGTGGGAACTTCGTGTTACTTTTTGCTGCGTGCGCCGTTTTGCGGCACGGCCCTGCGTTAGGTACAGTATATTCCGACGAATCGCGCAGAGAGGGACAAAAGAAAAGACAATTACAGAACTTGAAAAAACAGGGACAAAGTCGTCCCTTCATTGTTACTAGAGATACCCATCCTGCAAGAGGGCAAAGGGAGTAATGTACTATTAATTTTCGAGAAGCATCCATATTCGAACCCAGACCAGAGCCAGTATTCGTTTTCTTTTCCTTAGCCTTCTACGATGATAGGTAGCGGTAGCGATAGCGGTAGCGGTAGCGGTAATAGACAAAAAACTTCAGTATTATTTTTTTTGTGTCTCTCAGGAGACACCCCCCTCCGACGCACGGTACCCAAAGGCTATAACCTAGCAGAGTTGACAGTTGTCATCGTTGCCCAACTTTCTGGTTGGTATGAGACCTGAAAGTGGGCGCCCGAAACCCAGCCGGAAAAGCCCACGAAGGCGCAACCTTATGGGTCACTATGACTGAACGGGCACAACTGCATGAGAAATTTAATGGATCTCACGACCGGAGACGGCATCTGAGAATGGAAAGGCTTGGAAGACTCTCTTGTACCTTTCCTGGTTGTTGCCGAGACAGGAACTCTCATCATACTAATCAATAATAATTTCACCTTGACAAAGTGTGTGAACTCGCGGACTTATGTTCCAGGTTGCTCTTAAAAACAACAAGCGGGGTGGGTTAATAATGGTCTGAGTCATCTACTTAACCCGGCCTATAGCGAGTTAGCTGACTGCATCTAAGGCAAACCGCACTTCTAGCATTCTCTTCACCGTATTGACAGACAGCATCTAGAGCTCTTTTCCGACCGACGTCAATGTTTCGGATGCTGGCAAAAGACGGCACATGCGGGGAAAGCATTGACGATTGACTTACATACGACTGTATCAGAGCGCTTTAGTTGACGGCTGAGTTTCTCAGACTACTGTAAGGCAGAGGGAAGTCTAAGCCACTCTATCCGATCATTCGGAGTGAGTGTGCTTTTTCGCTCACTCCGTTGGTTCGCGGCTCAGATCATATATACCGCCCCCACACCCCGGCAAAACAAGGCAGACACCTAGGCTGCCGTGGACCGACTCTGGGTGATGCACGGCAGCCTGGGCGGCGTCGTTGGCGCCCTCTTTCTTCAAGAAAGTCCTACTCGCACAGCTCGCGCGTCCGCTCTGCTCGGCAAAGATCGTGTGATTTATACAATATGTACATCTTAACATCTTAAATGCATGGATTTGCATAATCAACTATGCAGGACTAAAAAGTACTATGTAGCGACCTCGCCGTGGCTGAATGATGAAAACATTGGACCGCCCTGATAGGCTTTGCTGAAAATAGCTTGGGGATAGAGAGGGAGGGGGGAGAATGGTGGGTTGAGGCTTAAGCAAGATCATTGCCAACAAAGGAAGAAGGGGGGAGGGGGAAAAACCTCGAACAGTATAGTTTTTCGGGAACGGCGATTTTTACTTGCTGTATAGTATGGCCGGGTGAGTCTTACATTGTCCAGTCATCTGGGCTGTGGCGGCTCCATAGTCCCCATAAGCGGTCCCATGCAGTGCTGACCGCGGCACTAGAGAATGGGAATCGAGTTGTGCGGTCTGAGTCAACCAATTAGCTGATTCCCTAGCGCTGCGGACCCATGGGGTATCCTATAGGGTTGAATAGGGTTGGATAGACACCTGCAAAGGCATGCAATACTCATCAATCCCCGTCATGATCAGTTCAGAGTAGGATCTTAGACTAGACCATTAGAAGAGCTGGTTATGACATTGAAGATCGGCAGGGCTGTGGTTGCCTGGTTTTTTGTCTTGAATATGTTCTGACACATATATAAACCGTTGTTGCTTCCAACAATCATTTGCCTTTGTCCTCATTGCCCGGCCATCAAACACCCTTCTACCAAACAAGGCTGGGGACGATTTGAGAGTACTGGTCTGCTTCTCAAGTTATCGTCTCCTGGCGTCCTATCCACCCACACCAAGTCTACATTTGCTCCCTTTCGGTCGATGTCGTTTTTAGGTCTCTTGCCAGTCGACATGGCGAGCCCTTCGTTCTGGTCCTCTAGTGGAACCAATGAATCCGAGGGCTCGGCCAATGACTCTGACGCTTCGCATACCCCCCCGATGCCTCAACTGGCAGTGGTCGATTTCTTCTTTCCCGGGTTCTCCATGTTCGCCGGCATGATATCGAAATACCTGCACATCGACCTCAACCTATACCTTCCCCTACTCCTCCTCGCGGGTGTCTTCACAGTCGTCTGGAACTACGCCAGCTCCTATCTTTGGGAGCAGCTCGAGGGTCACTTTATGTCCGTCGTCGATATCCGGACGGATGACGAGATTTACAATATCCTGATGGCCTGGGTTGCCAACCAGAGGTTCTCGCAAGGGGCTCGGCGGTTCGTCGTCAACACCAACCTAAACTCTCGGAGTTGGCGCCTCTGGTACTACGACTACGACGACGAGGACGACGAGAGCATGTCCGAGGCGAAGAAGAAGAAGAAGGCTCTGTCCTACACGCCCTCTTTCGGCAGCCACTACTTCTGGTACCGCGGCCGCCTGCTCCTGTTCCGAAGGTCGTCCAAGGAGTCCAACTCGTTCATGATGGTCAGCGAGCGCGAGGAGATCTCCATCTCGTGCTTCGGCCGGAACCCCTGGGTGCTGAAGGAGCTCCTCATGGAGGCGCGCCAGATGTACCTGCAGAAGGACGAGCACAAGACGCTGATCTACCGTGGGACCCTCAAGCCGGGATCGACGGAGCCCACGTGGCAGCGGTGCATGGCGCGGGCCTCGCGCCCCTTCTCGACCGTGATCCTCAACGAGAAGACGAAGCAGGAGCTGATCGACGACGTCACCGACTATCTGCGCCCGGCGACCCAGCGGTGGTACGCCAACCGGGGGATCCCCTACCGCCGCGGCTACTTACTACACGGCCCGCCCGGCACGGGCAAGAGCTCGCTGAGCTTGGCGCTGGCCGGCTTCTTCAAGCTGCGCATCTACATCGTCAGCCTCAGCTCTATCACGGCCAACGAGGAGACGCTGGCCTCCCTGTTTGCGGAGCTTCCTCGCCGCTGTGTCGTCCTGCTCGAGGATATCGATACTGCTGGTCTTACCCACACACGTGACGGAAACCAGGCGCAGCCGCAGAACCAGTCTACGGATGATGACATGGTTCCCGGACAAATCACTACCGGCAATGGCAACACCAATAATAACACAAATGGGAGGCTGTCACTGTCTGGCTTACTCAACATCTTGGATGGCGTGGCCAGCCAGGAAGGCAGGGTGCTGATTATGACTACCAACCACCGCGACCAACTGGACTCGGCTCTCATCCGGCCCGGAAGGGTGGACATGATCGTCGAGTTCGGCCTCGCGGACGAGGGTATGACATCGGCGATCTTCCGTGCCATCTTCGCTCACCTGGACGGCGACGACGACACTGCCGAGACCGCCGCCGACATAGTCCTCGACGCGGACGAGAGGCAGAAGCTCGAGCTAGAAAAAGCTAAGAAGCAGGCGGCTCATGACGCCCGCGTCGACATCCAGGCCAAGGAGTTTGCGGCCAAGGTACCCACCCACGAGTTCAGCCCGGCCGAACTCCAGGGTTATCTCATGAAGCACAAGCGGGACGCCCAGGCGGCCATCGACAACATCGAGGCGTTTTTGGAGCAGACGCGGAAGGACAGGAAGGAGAAGCAGCTGAAGGAGGCGGAGGAGAAGCGCAAGGCCGAGGCGAAGAGGAAGGAGAATGAGGCGAAGAAGGCGGAGGAGGCTAAGAAGAAAGAAGAGGAAGAGGCTAAGAAGCAGAGAGGCACAGACGAGAAGACGAGCTCCGATAAAAACAACGAGGCGGTCAAGGATGAGGTTAAAGAAACGAAAGCTCCGGAGAAGCTGGAGCTGAAAGCTCAGGGTGAGTCGCGCAACGAGAAGTTAGATTCTGGTTATGTGACGCCGGCGAGCGGCGACCCTTAGATTACCGATAGATACTACGTAATGCCTACAAATGTGTAACGAACTCATCCATTGATAAGACCTGGCGATGACGGTGACGGTGACGGTGATGGCGATGGCGCGATGCTTGACACCCCATGCTCGCATGACCTGGCGCAACGAAGTTGCTCATAGACCGTCGGGGAATAGAAAAAAATGAGGTAGGAGGCCTCTTATTCGACGTTTGAACATCGCTGCTGCCTAGACACCGCTCATTAATTTCTATGAATTATATAACGGTCATCGAGGAGTGGCCTGATAGGTTTACGTATGCGGTGCTCAGCCATCGAGCTGTTGACTTAAAGTGGTTATGACGGAATGTTACAGACAGGGCTTTCGCGATAGCAGCTGAATGGGACAAGAAGGCGGTAACTTCGGCTCGGTACGGTGTATGTGTGTATGTGGCTTGGGATAGGCAGGATAGGCAGGATAGGCAGGATAGGGTGCTTGCCGTGCCTGCATGTGTTTCATTGGACCCTTTCGCTTCTTTCGCTTCCCTATCCCTAGCTGCATGTGCTTACCTAGGTAGAACACGTTTTACTTAGGTAGGAAGATACCGAAACAACCTTACCTTGACAGGCCCGTAAAAGCTTCGATTCGAAAGCTGAGGGGTACCATACCCTACCCTTAAGTTATCCGAAGTGTCGGTTCGTTCCGTGTTGCTTGTTCAATTAGATTCCGACAGTGACAGCTACCTGGACTAGAGGGTAGGTAATTAACATCACTTGCCCGTCTTAAATTTGAAGGCGAAACGCCCGATATCGCGGGCGACTGCACAAAAGCTGCCAAACGACGTCAATGGCAAGGAGGAGGTGAAGAGGAAAAAGATGCTTGGCCTAATAGAGTTTTTGCATGGTGGCGGCCAGAAGATATACGCATGCCCCACTAGCAACCTCAGATGTTAGATGGTTTGCGCCGGTGGCAGGTTTCGGAAATTTCCTGATCAAGGTATCTTTGGTCGGTGTTATATGTATCACCAGCGCTGAGGACCTCGGGAGTGTTACAGACTTTTTTTCTTCTTTTCTTTTTTTCACGTGGCGTAGCCAACGCCTTTCCGTATTCAGCCTACTACGGACAGTACCTACCCAAGTTATGTCGTATTCATCAGTACCCAGGTAGCTCGCAGCCCAGATAGGAAAATGTTATCTGGTTGATCTTCGGATTCCAGCGGCAATCTCCATCACATCACACGCGAGGGGAGGGATACATGCAAGCATATTACCTAATGTACAAGTAGGGTTGGTGTCTAAGCCTCAATTAGGGGTTTGACAAGCAGAATCGTGACACTAGACTTACACGTATCTACTATTCCGTATGTACACGCACTTACTTTACTGCTTTAAAAGTGACAGGAATAGAGAAGTAAAGAATATGTAATTTGGACCGTGAGTGGACTATCATCTCGTAGTTGCCTAATTTGAACACTAAGGCATTGGACCTGGACCGGATGGTACATAGTAAAGTTAATACTGGCCTAGGTTTGATTAGGGGTAGCTTGACAGCTATAATAAATGCCATTTTCTCCCCTCTCCCCTCGCACCTCTCCCCTCTCACCCTCCGTTACCTAACTCGACAAGGACCAAGCACCAACAAAATATTGTTGACCTTTTCCATCATCTAATTTCCATAATTCTACTCATCTCGGCCCATTCACTTCTTCTGTCCCTCTCTCATTGTGGAATATTTATCAGCATACCAGTAATTAATCCTTCTGTGTGGTCGTCTCGTGACAGGCAGGGTCGAATACAACGTTAGATACCTACCTAGGTACCTAGGTACACTAGATTGCAGCACGATAAGAGCTGATAGGTGAGTCCCAACCCCTGAACGACCCTTGCTACCCCTGCTGGGCCCTGGCGGTCTACCCTAGCATGCATGCTAGTACAGCAATTCTTTCCCAGATCCCACCCCACCAGCCCACCCATTGATCGACATATGCAAATCCAGCACTCAAAAAAAAAAAAAAAAAAAAAAAAAACGTTGGCCTTGGCCCTCTTCTGCCCCTGCCGCCCCTGTCCATTTGCAGTTGGGTGCCATCGCCAATTTGGCGGTGAATCCAAAAGACTCCAAGACTAAAACCCTGCCGTACATGTCCATACATGTCCATACGTACCCCCATTCGTGATAGTCAAGCTAATAACAGTGCCCGCCTTCCCACAGACATATACACTAGCCGCCCTCGAATTTCTCCATTGCCAGAAAAAAACAAAAAAGAAAAAAATCTACCTTTTCTCTATAGCCTCTACATCACGACCTCTTGCCGCTCGACATCATGGCCTCCCGTCCTCAGAACATTGGCATCAAGGCCATCGAGCTTTACTCTCCCAGCCAGGTAAGTTACGGTTAACCCTGGACATCTCTGTCCCACCTTCTGCCTCTCCGACATCGCTTAAAGTCGAGGACCCCTCGAACAAGAAACACGTATTGACGCTTTCGTGCCCCTCAGTATGTTGAGCAAGCCGAGCTCGAGAAGTTCGATGGTGTTAGCACGGGCAAGTATACCATCGGTCTTGGCCAGACCAAGATGACCTTTTGCGACGACCGAGAGGGTTAGTTATGCCATTGCCCCTCATAGTTCCTGTCCAGGTGCTAAAAAGGGGCACCTCACAGACATCTACTCGTTTGCTTTGACTGCCACCTCGAAGCTGTTGAAGAACTACAACATCGACCCCAACTCGATCGGGCGTCTCGAAGTCGGTACCGAAACGATTCTGGACAAGTCGAAGTCTGTCAAGACTGTCCTTATGCAGCTGTTCGGCGAGAACACCAACTTGGAGGGTGTCGACACGGTCAACGCTTGCTACGGTGGCACCAACGCTCTGTTCAACAGTCTTAACTGGATCGAATCCTCTGCTTGGGACGGACGGGATGCTATCGTGGTAGCAGGAGATATTGCCCTGTATGCCAAGGGGAATGCTAGACCTACTGGTGGTGCAGGTTGTGTTGCCATGCTGGTTGGCCCCAACGCCCCCGTAGTCGTCGAGCCTGGCTTGCGTGGAACCTACATGCAGCACGTTTACGATTTCTACAAGCCCGACCTGACCAGCGAGTACCCGTACGTCGATGGTCACTACTCGGTCAACTGCTACATGGAAGCACTCGACGCTGCCTACCGCGATTACTGCAAGCGCGAGACTCGTCTCCGAAATGGCCACGTAAATGGTAACGGTACTGCTACTGCCGAGGGCAAGACCCCCTTTGACCGCTTCGACTATATGGCGTTCCACTCGCCCACGTGCAAGGTCGTTCAAAAGTCGTATGCTCGTCTTCTATACCACGACTACCTGGCAAACCCCGACAGCCCTGCTTTCGCCGAGGTCCCTGGCGATATCCGAGACATGGACTACCGAAAATCCCTGACTGACAAGGTGGTGGAGAAGACCTTCATGAACCTCACCAAGAAACGTTTCAACGAGCGTCTCACACCCGCCATTCAGGTAGCCACTAACTGCGGTAACATGTACTGCGCCAGTCTGTACAGTGGTCTTGCCAGTTTGCTATCGCATGTCGACAGCGCTACTCTCCAAGGAAAGCGTATCGGACTCTTCAGCTACGGCTCCGGTTTGGCTTCAAGTTTTCTTTCGCTGCGCATTAAGGGCAGCACAGAACAAATCGCCAAGGTTTTGGACATCCCCAACAAATTGGCTGCGCGACGGGCAGTCAGCCCCGAGACATATGAAGCTGTAAGTATAAAGATGACTGACCTTCAATGGGATCTGAAGCTGATAATTTCTAAGTTCTGCGATCTCCGTCACAAGGCCCACCTACAGAAGAACTATACGCCCCAGGGTGATATTTCAACCTTGGCCAGCGGCACTTACTACCTAGAGAAGGTGGATGACATGTTCCAGCGAACCTACTCCATCAAGGAATAAGATGGGAACGTGTTACGCGAAGATGCATGTGACCTTAATTCGATACATATAGACCAGTACTTGGCTCTCCATGGTGTTAGCTTAGACGTGGGTTGATGATTTACAGTTGCTAGACGTTGGGAGAAGCTCATAAGCGTGGCGTGCAATGATGGAAGGTCATATATACAGCGACGGGCACCGACGTAGGTAAGGTGCGCTACTAATGATTGTTGGGCGACGACGGGCACGCCCGGCTTGTATATAACAAGTGCGTCTTACACACAGCACACAGCATCGAAGACTTAATAATGAAGAAATCGCTAATAGAGTAAAATTCGTTTAAACAGTTCCTGACTACCTAAGATACCTACCTACTACCTGTTTGTGATGATTTATAAGAATTCAGAAGTGGCAGCATTTATACCTACGTTGGATGTCGTACGCTACTGGAGAAAGATTTCTAGTGGAAAGAGGAAAAACTAACGGTGTATATTGGGTAGCATATCAGAATCTTTACCTTGTAGTAAACCAGCAGCGGATATTTTTCTTGTGTTTTGTCGTCACCGGGGATTGTATTAATCTCACCTCGATGTAACATAGCCATTTCATAGTCATATCGCAGACGCGACGGCTTCCCACAGGTGGACAATATCGTAGCTTCGGCGTAAGCTTCCCCGGATCGTCAACCGTGTCATCATCCCCAATTCCCCGCAATCTAGCGTATAGCTTGCGGCGCACGTATGGAGGGTTTTTATTTTGGGGGGGGGGGGGGGGCGGCTGACGGGGCTGCCCTGAGTCTTGGAAGTTGGAAATGCAACCTCGTACCTGGGCGCCCGAGCATTAATCGGAGCAGATTGATGTTCGGGGAATAGAGAGCAATGGGGAACGGGAGAATGCTAAGATACAAGCTCAACCGAGGTGACGCTTATGGTCGGGTCGCTAATGTTGAATGGGTATATAAATAAGAGAGCTTGAGTCTTTGCTTCACTCCGGGTCCAATTGAAGCTGCCTGATCGCTACTTGGCCTTTTACTAAGTAGCATAGTTACGGTATTTGTTCACCATGACTTTACGATCAGCTCCTCTCACGGTGCTCCTAACCGCCGCCGCCGCCGCCGCCACGGTTGCCGCGGCCCGAGACGCCGTCGTCGACGTGCCGACGGGCCTCGCCACGCGCCCGCTGCTGCCGGACGTATACGGCTACTCGATCGAGCCGGTATGGGTCACCGACTACACCAGGACGCCGCTCGCCGCCACCCTCCTCGGCGCCATCGCGAACGTGACAGGAGGCAAGCCGCCGCCGATCCGCGTCGGCGGCAACACGGCGGACCAGACCTATCTACACGATACTCTATCGACGGGCAGCGACTCGGCAGCGATCCCGACGCCGGCGACCGCCACGCAGCTCGACGTCACGCCCGGCTGGTACGACTCGTGGGCCGACTACTTCCCCGCCGGCACCGAGTTCGTGTATGCGCTGAATCTAAACGACAACGCGTCGCAGTGGGCGAACGCCGCGGCCGAGGCGGAGGCCGCCCACGCGGCGCTGGGCGATAGGTTGGTGCTATTTGAGCTCGGTAACGAGGTAGACCATTTCATAAGCAAGGGGTGGCGCGACGCGTCCTCCTGGGGCGTGAGCGCGTACCTGCGGCAGTTCCGGATCGTGACGGGGCGGATCACGGGCTCCGAGTGGTATTTGGGGGGAGCGGCCGGGAGCCCGCGGCCCAGGTTCCAGGCGGGCGTTTTCGGGGACCCGCCGGGGGTGCCGGATCAGCAGGACGAGATGGATGATTTTAGTGTAGAAAATCTGACGCGAGCGGAGAGGCCCGGGGATAGGGAGGTTATTGGTAGTTATGCGACGCACTTGTATCCGCAGTCGGCGTGCGATGCCGAGCGCTGGGTGCGCATGCGCTTGGATCTGCTGTCGAATCATACGGTTCTTTGGCTTGGTGGGTGAAATAAACCTTCTCCTCTTGAGCTTCCTATGCGAGACGAGTGAATACTGACGGCGAGGCAGTAAGTAATCATCACCCTGAACGAGCGTTTCCACTGGGGAAAGGGGGCGTAGAAAAACTAGATTCCTACGCCTACGTCGTCCCTAGGACTTGAATGCCGCTGATATGAGTGGAAAACTAACACAAGACGTAGAACGTATCGCAATACGCCCCCCAAGTCGCCGCAGCCGACGCCGCCGGCGCCCCCCTCGTCATGGGCGAGACCAACTCGGTCTCGTGCAGCGGCAAGAGCGGCATCAGTGACACCTTCGGCGCGGCCCTCTGGGGCGTCGACTACGTGCTGACGGGCGCGTCCCTCGGCATCCAAAAGACCTACTTCCACCTCGGCGCCCAGAGCGAGTACAGCGCCTTCACGCCGCAGCCGTACGAGCTCAAGAACGAGACCTTGGGGCCGGGCATCCGCGCGAACTGGTACGGGCACTACTTCGTCGCCAAGGTGACTGCGCCCGTGAGTGATAATGTTGGTAATCTGTCCATCGCCGCGTTACCCGCGGCGAATACGAGTGAGCTCAGCGGGTACGCCGTGTATGCCGGCTCCGACCTGCGCAAGCTCGTGTTCTTGGATATGGGCGTGTGGAACGGCACGGAAGGTCTGGCGAATAATGCGACGCTGAGGGCTACAGACGGCACTTCGTTTAGCGAGGGCGAGAGGCCGACGAGCACGGTTGGTATCTCCACGCCGTGGTGCTCGGGCGCGGCTATTACCGTTACGAGGCTTACGGGCCCCGGGACGAATGCCAAGAGCGAGGTTGCGGTCGCGGGCGTTACGTTCGATCCGAGTACTGGTGATAAGGTCGGCGAGGAGACGACGGAGACGCTGGAGGTGGCACAGGATGGATCGTTAGACTTGGAGGTTAAGAGAGCGGAGGGCGTGCTGCTGGAGTTGAAGGCGGGCGAGTGTGCGGGAGAGACGGAGGTGGAGACTTCGAGGGCAGCTGGGAAGGTGATGGGACTCTGGGTGGGCAGTTTGATGGCTGTTATAACAGGTAGTGTCTCGATGGCCTTGTAGAATTGAAGTCCACCTACATGTTAGCTGTGATAGCTTAAATGTATGATATCCCCTAGTATAGGCGACAACAACGTGTCGACAGTATGAGATGGATCCGAGCGTCCCATTAGATTAACACTAGAACATCTATTGCCGAGTTTCAGCACACATAAGTCTAAGAGATCTCGGAATACTGGTATCCGTTTTCCAAACACCTACAAGTACCCAAGCCATTTGAATCGCAACCAAACGCCAGACACCGGGGACACAGACAGGCTATGAAGCTGGTAGTATCTTGACATAAGTACCCCTTTCCCCGTACTCCGGGAACTCAAACTCATTCCCTCGTGTAGTCACCGTCGCTGCCACCAGGTTCATCTCCAAGCCCACGATGTTTTTGGCGTCGATCGAAGTTTCGCCGCTCCCCTGGAGTCATCAGCACACCAATCCTCAAGAATAGTGGACTTGTAGCAAGATGAACACTGGATGTTAGGTATGTAACGTACCTTTATCTCAACATGTAACTGCCCCCTCAGCGCCTCCCCAACCGCTGCGCGGTCCGTCGTATTCACACCGAGCCCCTGTACCGCCCTCCGCAGCGGGATCTCAGCGTGAGCGATCCCCTGCCTGGGCATCGTGAGCAGCGGCACATGGCCGGCGATCTCATCTCCCACGAGAATATTAATACTGCACGGCAGCTCAAGAGACGAGCGGTTGACAGCAACCTGCACGAACCACTCTTCCCCTTCCTCTCCCGGCGCCCCCTCACCTCCCTCGCGAGTACCATTGCCGTTTCCTCCACCTCCGCCCCCGCCTCCGCCTCCATTGTAATAAACGGCATTAACATAAGCAACGACCCCCCTCCTCGCGCGCTCGCGGTCCCCGTCCCCATCCTGCCGCGACCGCTCCCAGTCCTGGAGCTCGGGGTACGTGTACCCGAAGGGCTCGAGCGCGGCCGCCGTGACGCCCGTGTGCAGCGTGCGGCCGTCGGCCTGGTAGAAGGGCTTGAGCGGGCTCTCGGCCGTGACTGTGTCGCCGCGCGCCGTGCCGTACAGGCCGCGCGTCTGGTAGGACTCGGTCTGGTGCGTGGCGTCGGGGTGGACGACCGTCCAGAGCGCGGCCAGCCGGTCGACGTTGGCGTGGTGTAGCATGCTGGATGGGTGGACGGGTAAGTAAGTCCGGAAAGAATTCAATCTTTGGGGGGAAGAGGATGGTAGTGGCGGTAAGTAGTAGGAGGTAGGAGAAGAAGACTTACAAGAGCGAGTCGAAAGCGGTCAAGTCCAAAGACGCGAACGAGCCGCCGACCGCGTTGTGAATAATGTTGTGAGGCGCCTCGAAGCTTACGCCCGCCGAGTTCATCATCGACGACATCTGGTCGTAGGTTGTGGCTTGCGTGAAGGTCCGGTACTATATTCCGCAAGCCGCGCAGGCGTTAGTTATATGGCCTCAGCGCACCATTGTTCAGCCGGCCAACGAAGCAACACGAGGTCTCGCTTCCCCCATAATTAACTTCACTCACGACAAGATCCTTTATCTGGCCCGCGTTCTGCGCGAGGTTCTTATTGACGGCGTCGGGGCTGAAGTCGGGGTGGCTCTTATCCGACGCGCGCGTGGTCTCCGGGGCCCAGTCCTGCGAGCCCGGGAACAGCGTCCGGTTCAGGGGCTCGGGCCAGCGGTAGCTGTACAGCGGGTTGCGGAGCGCGACGAGCCCGCGCGGCCCGACGACCGTGACGTTCTCCGGCACGCACGCCGCTGGCAGCGTCGTGTTGGCAAACCAGTCCCAGTACGGCAGCCGGAACGTCTCGGCGACATCCCGGTACACCGAGGCGTTGCCCCCCTCGTAATCCGCGGCGATGCGCTGGATTTCCGATCCGAGGGCTTGCTATTGGGCGGGACCGGGACGAGTTCAGCCCGGTCTGTGAATTATGTGGATGGATTGGATGGGGGGTTGCTTACTTCGTACAGGGCGACGTAAGGGCGGTGCCACGCGATGAACTGCGTCTCCTATCTTTCGGTATCAGTCGTGGGCGCAAGACCTGAAGCAAGGGCAAGGGGTAGTAGGGTTTACCTACGCCGTGGGGGCAATAGCCACCGTCAGGGCTTCCGGGCACTGGCCCAACTCCGTTGTAAGGGGCGTACGGTCTGCCATGGATCCCTGCGAGGAGGTCACTGCATGTAAACACTGCCGAAATCCGATATGCGATATGTGATAGATGATGCGTCTTTTTCTTTAGGTACGTACCCGCAATACTAAAGTGAGATCGCTCGTCCGTCTCCGTCTTGTTCTGCAGAGCTGCAAGGCCCAGCACGTATAAGTCCCTGCAGGTTTTTAAAAAATTTCTTTCGGTCAGAATGCTCCGGTTCGTGTTTCGAGAATTTTTGCATGTTATCTCTGAGTGGTCACAATTTACCAGCGAGGGCCCCCCTTTTCTTGCAACGCGCTCACTTCCCACCGAGCGGGGCGCTCACCGGTTCCGCTGCCCAGGCCTGTCGTCACGCCCGTCACGGGCACAGGCTGTTGCTGTTGCTGCTGCTGGGCTTGGCCACCGTCATCTCGAGGCCAAGAGGTAGGCAGGGCCGTAGCCGGCGCGCAGGAGAAGACGATCCAAGGAATTAGTCGCCTGATTATACGCATCAAGGCGATTTGGAGAGGGTAAGGGTGGCCGATTAGAAGTGGCCTACTGTCTATGAATACATTCTTCTCCCAGGTCCAATAGTCTGTCATGAACCGGTGCCGGGTACCGACCGTACTTATGATTTGATCGCTCATGATTGCACGAAACCCTCAAGAACCAGTCATCTTACGCCCGGCAGTGCTAGAGTCGGGAAGGGTCGTGTATGGCATGTTGACCAGGCCTGGACCCTTCATCGTGATCCACCCTGCGGTTCCCTGTGGTCTATCTGGAAGCAGAGTCGATATGACTATATCGCGGAGAGGAACCTGTGGTTAAATCGTGGTTTGAACCTATAGCGTAGCGGTGTGGAGAAACACAACAGGCGCTCGCTGTAGGCAAGGCACACGAGAGTTGTCTTTCTAGGATGTCGCGAAGTCTTGCTCCACATGCTGCCGTCGCCTGTGGGATGTGGTGGACTAAGATGTCCAACTCCGAGTGCATGGAGGATGGGGGTCAAATCCGATAGTCGGCCACGCGATATCCAACAAGCGTCCACGAAAGCCCTGTATGCCTGCCTGCTGGGTCCGGATCGTATGTTCCTCGCGGAACGTGAGCTTGGACACCCGGTGAGCAGTATGCATAGTCTGTGGTTTGTGACACCCAGCCATGTTTTCTTTGCATGGCTCGGTACGCTGCAGGAACCTGAACGGCTGTCGTTGAACCAGGGAACCCAAATATGTCCTCCCACAGGCTGTCAACGTGCAGCCAACCTATCGGGATCTGAGGAACCGACCCAGCCAGGAAGCCCAATATCCGGGGAGGGGCGAGGGCAGCGGACCGGGAATACTGGGCTGGGCGGCTTTGCTGTACCTCGCCGTGCGTGGCGTACAGCATGAAACCCTTTCTGCAGTCCCACGATACCTCTTCCCATGTAAGTCAGAATTTTGTGCGAGCCAAGACCGGATAGCCAGAAAGGTAAACCACGGCTGCCTTTTCGCCGCTTTTGGTATCAATTTTTGGAGTACTTGACGCAGTTCAAGGTGGCTTCTTTACGTGTGCGATTATTCCAGTTGACAATCAGCTATATTAGGAAAAGAGCGACGCCCGCGGTTGACACATCATTAAGTGTGCTATAGGACTCGCTCGGCCGAGTGCAGATTGTAATGTGAGTATTTAAGAACTTATTCACACCGAGACCGACGGAAAACTTAATCGGCGCCAAGTATGTACGCGGGTATTCCCCTGAGTTGGCATTGGTTTACCTATCATATATCATATGACTGTCGCACGAACCGACCAATACCTCCTGGCCGGTCCCCAGTCTGACGACTTAGGTTTTCGAGGTCACTGCTGTTTGTCTACCGACATAATCTCCGGGACGCAATGCTAGATTCAATTACGTACGATAAGCTGTGCAATTTTCATGAGTGGCAGTCGGTGAGTCACTATTCACCGTCTCTGGTTCGTTGGCGTTCTGACCAATAGCGCCCTCCAAGCCACTTCCCGACGTTCTCTCAAGCGTTCGGTCTGTCTTGGGTTTCGGTTCAGCCAGTCACGTCTCGGAGGTTTCTAGACTTATCATTTTAGAGACAGTGACGATTAAAATTGCGAAGATGAAACATTTCGGCTCCTTAACCGAGAGAGTTTGCTGGCTGTATCTAGCCGTGTTGACATCTACCCACCAAGGTGGCTGGATAATTTGTTACTTGAGTAAAAGGGGGGCGCGCATCGTCAACATAGGCGCTAATTCTGCCAACAGAAATACTAATTGATACTATAACAGCAAGTATAGATCGTAATCATAAATCGTGATTTATTTTCTTAGTGAAGACTGAGGCTTGCTGGAAGTCGACGCCAGTTGCAACGGCTTTCGACATGAAAATCGGGGAATTATGACCCCGAAAAATGACGAGAAATAAGGAGATGATACGCGGCCGTACACTGAGTGTCTCCTGCTACAACAGGCAGGCGACTGCGACCAGTAATAGAAAACCCTAGCTATTTTCTTTAGACGCCTTGTCCTTTTTCGTATACCTTGTCGCCCGCAGAGAAACCCAATCCATAGATTCAACCAGAGTACCCTTATCTTACCTAGTTTTCCAATAGTAACCTATACCACTATCCGAATGCGGAGTCGGCCCGTGCTTTTTCTTCTTCTCGATAGTTACGTTGGGCACACTTTTGCCACGGTGGAAAATACGGAGCCGGTGCTCACACGCCTTCCCGCCATTGTGTCCCCGGATGCTGGGTGGCCAGCCTGTCACAGAGACTTCTCTAGCTGCACCAACTCTCTAAATCCCTCTTTCCACGATTTAGTCTGCTCGGCAGTTGGCTTAGGAAGCGGGCTGCGTGCGTAACCGCCGTATCCCATCCACGCTTGAAGCCCTGCCTTGACGCCCACCACGCCACCTTGGATTGCAACCCAATCGCCTTGTGAAACCACTTCCTGTATTTTCTGTGCTTCTTGGTATTTTCCAGCCTTGTATAGCTCAATAGTCTTGATGCAACTTTTCGGTGTGATGTTCGCAAGTCCTGCCAAGATGCCGTGTCCTCCGGCGATCAATGACTGGATCGAAAAGTCGGCCGAGCCAGCCAGGACTAGGAACTCGGGCTTCTCGGAGTTGCAGTTTCTGGTCTGCTTCCGCGTAGCGGCTACCACGCGGTTTAATTTGCCAGTGTTTCCACATGTTAACTTGACGCCGACGATCTTTGGGTGATGTGACAAGTTGATTATTACATCGGATGTTAGATCCAAGCCGTTGACGGCACCCGGAAAATTGTAGAGGATAATCGGTATGGGTGAGGCATCAGCAACCGTTGTGAAATACTCTTCGACGGTCTTGAACGACGGTGCAAACAACGACGCGTAGTACGACGGGGGCAGTACGAGCGCGTAATCGCCTCCCGCCTCCCATGCCTCACAGCAGTATCTGATAGTTTCACGTGTGCTCTGAGCGCCGCAGCCAACAATGACTGGAACGTGCGAGAAGCCGGCCTCGTTTAAAGCCTTGCGTGTAGTAAAAGTCACCAACTGACGTTCTGCGTGTGTAAGGTGAACAGCTTCGCCGTTTGATCCTTGAGTTGCGACACCCGTCACACCAGCCTGGGCAAGTCGTACCGCATGCCGAGCGATAGCATTGGTGTCGACATCCTCGGTCTCTTCGTCAAAGAAACACATGGTTGGTACGTAAACACCGGGTATTAGTGGTCGTGTCATGTGGAAATCTTCATCCAGCGAGTCACCCTCGAAGGAACTGCCAAGTGAGGAGTGCGTCTCAGCTGATGCTGGACTATCTCTTCCCGCTCCCGAAGAAGTGGTAACTTGGAAAGGGATTCGATCGAAGCTGGCAAAGCTCCCGGCGGGCGATGGGACATCAAGATGAGGTGCCATTTTTCAAGGGGAGGACAAGAGAATTGTTGACGGTAAGGCTGGCGAGAATAGAGAGATTTGAGTGAAGGGGGATTGCAATGGGTTCCGTGTCTGTCAGATGGAAGAAGACAGGCTAGTGTAAGATATAACCTAGGTAGGGTAAGGTATGGTAAGATATATCTGTGTCCCGGCGAGTACTAACTATAAGAGGGGAGAGGCAAGCTTTTGACTAAAAGAAATGAGAGGATGGGATATAGTGAGATGTAGAGATCGATGTATGGATAGCCGCTCGATTCGGTGACGAAAACGGGGGAACATATACTGTTTGAAGAGAACTGATATTTACGTCCTCTTCTGGTCCCTCTTTACAACCTGTTCCCCCCTGCTGGTGGTGTCCAAGGGTCCCTATGCGATCAACCATATTGGGACCTGGTAGCTGAAGGGGAGGCATGAACCTTGCAGGAAGGATCTGCACGTCTCGAGATGTGAGAACAAGGGTCTTCCAAAAGAAAAATGTTTTTGTATCGCGTGTGAAGGCTAGCACGGGTATCGGACGGGGTCATTAGACGAAGCTGTTATGCATTGACCATAGACTCCGGCACTGTACCCTGTAGTGGCTTGCACTGCTTGCATCGCTTGCACCGCTTGCATTGAGGGTTGTCATATTATGGTACCTGTCAGGTACATGGTAATTCGACGTGGATCTGCGTGGGGGGGGTAAGCTTGACTTTGGTGATCCCCAAAGATACTCCGTATAAGGAGAGATAGTAAGTGGACGGCTAGCTGACGATGACATTGGCGATACGGCGGTACAAAGCCCGGCCAATCTGGACTTCGAAGTTGATTAATAAAAGCCAAGGAGGACATCTCCTCTGCACGCAGAGATACGAAAAAAAAAAAAAAAGTCGATTGGCGTCGATGGAGAAAGCCGCGCCAGGCTCGCACAGGTAGACGGGAAATTCAGACGCAACCGGGGAATTGGACGGACAAGACCCATGGTCAGTCTACCTGGTTTTCACCATGGGCCATTTAAGTCACCTCTATTTACCACATCAGTACAGTTACATTGGCCGGTGTCGACTATTGCACCAACATTGACCAGCTCGAACATGGTCGTAATTCGGTGTGCGTGGGCTTCTCGATCGAGCAGGGGGACTGCAGCACCCGGTTGGACGCCGACAAAAAAAGTGTGTGCGGTGTTTGGATTTTCAGAGTGGAGATGAGAAGCCGACGCAGACGACAGTGGTGCCGTCGTCATGAATCCGAAGAGCAAGCCAAGACCAATGGGCAGCCATGTGATAGAAGATACGGGATGTCGTTTATGACGAAAGACACGAAAGACCCGGCTAGGAACTAAACGTCTCATCAGACGGCTGATCCCAGTGGCAATGCCGCATCGAGAAGCGTGAGGGTACAAGATACCTTACGAAGGTCGTGGAGGGAGTCTACTCGCTGTTCGGAAGGACGGTGTGGATGTAGCTTTTGGATTGGCGGCCGGGCGGCTGCAGTGTCACCACCGTCACCTACATAGAGCAAACTGTCAAAAAGTTGCGAATGACCTCCCTGCAGCCCGAGGCCCGAAGCCTGAACATCACCCGTTGGTAATCAACCCATAATGGCGGTGTAATCGCGCGGTTGCTAGCCTCGACTCCCTTGCCGTATGTATGTGGTAGGAAATGGAAATCGGACAGAGGGGAGCATCTTGATCCCTAGGTCCCTAGGGCTGGCCCAAAGACGGGATGGCTGAAGTCCGAGGAGCTGGACTTGGATTCGAATACAGTCATCTCTGGCTAGTACGGTGAAGGCAATAGGTAATATTGTGGCAAGCTGGCTGAAGCTTCATTGGGACAAAAGCGGGAAGGTCGTACCGTAGTAGTAATCTAGCGTAAAGAATCCTGTTGAATGTGGGAAACACTTTGCTTTGCTATCCAACCTGAGAGGAAGGCGCAGATGGGCTGCCGCTAGGGCTCGTAGCCATCATTGGCGAGCTATGTTCTTCTCCCAGGCGCCGCAACGCTGGGTCGAAGTTCAATGATCGAGCGAACCAGCTGTCGCCCATCCGAGAGGTAACCTTGGATAGGATCGACGTCCTGGTGATCATCACGGGAGCGTGGTTTAGAAGTCGGCACGCTTCGGAAGCTAAAGCATTGTAGCATTGTAGCCTTGCCGTCATGATTACATCTGCTTATTTTTTCTTTCCCTCTTTCTCGCGGTGAAGAACATGGACGATTACTCGGTGGTAGCAGTAATCACAGGCGTTTGATAGATGATGTGCATTTTGAGTGTGTCCGGTAGGGATCTGTAAAGGGTCTTGGGTGGGTGGTGGATGGAGGATGGTGGGGAAGTTGGGGGCGGGGGTCACATGTTCGTCTCTTTACATAGTAGCTTTTAGTTCCCTAGGTTAACCTAGTTCCCTCGTTTAGGCGGCTTAGTAACTTGGTCCAAGGCGGGATCTTAGGTACCCTCCCCCCTCCCTGCTAGCCTGCTCCCGCGCTGTACCTACATAGAACCATAGAATGCCAAAAGAACTAAAGCATCGCTGGCGTTCCTGCCTTGGGGCTTGGGTGTGGACTGTGGGGGCAAGGGGGCAAGGGGACCATCCGAGGGTAATACCCACTTTCTATTCTCTATTACCTTACCTTAGGTAGGTTAGGTACCTAGGTATTCTGCCTCATCCAAACCTCAACCATCAAAACCGTCAACCGTCAACCGTCAACCCTCAACCCTCAACCCTCAACCCTCAACCCTCTAGGTTACCCCTACACAGTACACGCCCCTCACCCCCTCTTGTCTATCATCGAGTCTCTGCGTATTCCCCAGTGCGGGGCAGTGTTATAGGTTACCTCACCTAACCTCCCTCCTTGGTTTATTATCAGATTTTTCTGATGCTACGGTAGGAAGAGGCACGCATGTCCGCTGTCTACCTAATGTACCACTTTCCCACCATGATACCTTCCATCCACCTGGTCGTAGTTCGCGGCCGCCATTTTCTTTTTTTACGGTTGGCCGCCTCAAGCCGTGGCCCTGTCCATTCGTATGCGCACACCCACTGATTTTTCGGCGGCTGATGAGGTAGAAGGGTAACCCGTCCGCGTTAGGTCCAACGCCTGCGATCTGCGACCTGCACCTCTCATCCGCAGCACGACGAGTACCATGGTCTGATGGATCGCCGGTGGGAAGTATATTGCCTAGCTATCTTAGGAAGCAATTCGTATACCTGGTCATTCCCAAGGTTGTCACTCTAGGGTGAGACAGTAGTAATGTCAGAATCTTTTTATTTTATTTTTCGCGGTTAGGGTATCATTTCTTGTGAAGTACCGGGCACGGTCCTTGTGATGCTGGATTAATTCAACAACCGAAGTTGCATCTTGTAGAGGCAAGTTGAAAAACACATTCCCCTTTGAGCCTGGTCTTGACGCAAAATCACGGAGAACCACATCACCACTACCTACATCGCAGTGGGCATTGCCTGTCCGGGTTGCTAGACTCATACTAGACTAGCGACATATGTCTGTGCAAGGGCTCCTCTTTGGTCACCTCTTAGGTCGGCTTTCCATATCGCGGCCGCCTTATTGTCATGTCCTGCCAGCACCCACAGCACCCTAAGATGCTATAGCGCAGCTACTTGCCAGTATCACATTAGATCCATAAGTACGACTCTTCCAATATGGACCTGTCCACCCGGCTTCGGTCTGACAATTGGCTCGAAACGCCTCGTGTAGTATGCGTCATCTGAGCAGGCGCCATTGAAAAAAAAACATGCGAGTTCGTAGCCCGACCCAGAAGGAAAATACTGACTATTCCTTCCTGCACATCTTCGTCCGCAGCTGATCGCGTGATGATCCCCGAGTGCCAATCCATTCAGGTATCATTGACGTGTTTTGCGTTAAGCTTCGATCTGCGTTCACGAGACAGATATGACAACAGGCCTTCAATTTTGATAGAAACCCGCACTTTCGAATCTGACCTAGAACAGTACAAGCCCTCCCCCGAAACCGGGGATAGAGGGAATATGTATCTGAGAGTACTTCTACATCCTCTGCACAGACCAAATTTCCCGACAGATTGGGTTAACGCAAAGCCGTTTTCTTGTCCGACAGCACATCATCGGATGCGGTTCCTCTGGATGTAGATGCGATCTATTCCCGAGCTGTTGCAATGCAATACGGTCTGCCTTATTAATATAGCTAGATCTCCGGGCATATAAGTGAGTTTAACTGTCTTGACGCGGTGACTGACAGGGACTGAAGCTGGAAATGCTATATGCAGTTAGATCCAATTTCTTGTTGAGAGAATAGTTTATGTGGACCTTGATGTTGAGTGCCCAATTTGCTAAGAATACTTTTCACATTCGAGAATTATGGTCCACCTAGGTAAGGACTGGTAATGACTCAATGGAAGACGAATGAGATATCCCACGTATGACTTAATATCGGAGTGGGGTGATTTCCGCCCATTGAAGGCGAGCTTGAATGTTATCACTTAATTTGACTTAAGATCTAATGCAATCCGTCGAATTCAGCACGAGTTGAGCAGGCCGATGAAATGATCTTACGCATCCTGCAATTAATCAGACTCGGTTTGGTTAGACCGTGTCATACATGGAATAGACTCTGTCAGTTATCATATTACGAGGAGCCAATTACGATTCAAGACCCCCTTTAACAAGAATCTTGCTATAGCTGAGGAGGTAACCCCTATGTCTATGCCGACGATATCGGATGCCTGAAACCAATTTGTTGTCTAGTTCTGCGAGCATGCCCAACATCCGATTTGAAGTGCATTGCTGCCAAGCTTCTTCGGGGGTGCAATTCATCGGTCACATGGGCTGGAGGGCGAGCCAATCCACAGGGAAGAAGCTCTATTGATGGTACCTTGGATATACCTACCAGATCTGCGCTGACCTACGAAGTAGCAGAATTATGTACGAAGATGCCTGCTTCGCCACGTGGGCACGACGTACATACATGACGTACTACTGGATGGGTGGTATGATCCTAGCTCTCACGCAGATTGTCCTGGCCTGAGGACATCTACCTGCAAGCCAGAGTTCTTGGAAGCTGTTGAGTAATTTCATCCCCCACCACCCTTCAAAGCATGTGGCGTTCTCGACAGCTTGGTTGGGATCATCTGGTATACTCTGACCTCCTTAGTAGGTACCTATCGAAAACCCGATGATACGAGGCTCTGTGAGATGGAGAACCACAATTTACCCAGTTGTGGTATGAAAGGGGGGGTGAGTGCTGACACGAACGTCGGCGGATGTAGGTCAGATTATCAAGCTGTATGGTCAATCGGAGTCTCACGCTCATTATGCAGAGAATCCCGTTTTGAAGTTCTAGCCCTCTCCATGGGTATGAGACCCGACCTATTGGAACGCTGCCAATAACGGGACTAGTACGAGTCTGGAAGTGATACAACACTGGGTATCACACCTAGGGCTGAGATCTGAACTGAAGCTTCGCAAGCAAGCAAACAAGAGAGTGACCATGCTCATGCGGCCATGCGAATAAGATGCCCCCATTAACGGGTTAGCACCTAACCACCATTGTATATGTCGTATTACAAATCGTCTTGGCACCTTGTCACAATTCTTGCTATCAAGTCGTTCGGCTTCGTTGAATGTCCCTTCAGGTACTGGCCAAGTTCTTCGAGCGCCGGTCTAATTCTCTTTCCTGTGTAGAAAACTGTGTGGAGAAGAATGTATCTTGCGTTTAACTCATTACTTATCTACTCTTTGGTCAGTCATGCAGTAGAAGAGGTTGGGCTATTAATATTGCTATGAGAGCCTCAGTGGTGCCCATTACTCATGATCATGTTCTAGCCTTTGATATGTCTAGATCAGTTGTAATTGAAATATGCTCTATTTCATCCAAATATCTCACAGTACGAGTATCTTCGATCTAGTTTTGGGAACTCACATACATCACATGATTTGTAATAATTACCTCGAAACTACCTATGTGATGTAATGGTTCCAAATATGTAGCTGGTCTTATGCTTCTAGCCACAACTCAATTCACCATGTAACTGTATTCTAAGTTGTGGCGAAAAGCTTAAGACGAATGCCATACTCAACTTGTAAGAATCTCTAACCCCAAGACACTAATGGAGGTATAACCAAATCCTTCCTCTAAGCGCATTTGGATGGTGTGGTCTGGTAGGACCAAAATTTGTTTTTCTCTAAGCGACGTGCATGAGACGACAGGATATCTGACGATACTAAGCGAAGTAGCAAAATCGCAGGTAACCATCCGACGTGCCCCGCCCGAAAACAATACGGGCACGGAAATCGCTTGAGCACCATTCGGAAGTGCTGCGCCCGCCCCCGTTGGAGATGATCCCTCCCTAGACAACCTCCCACGTAAGAACAACGCCACCCACGAGGACCTGCCGTCGCAATATCGATCTGAATACGATACGATGTCCTTACTGATGCCGGTTTACCGGAAATCTTCTGCACTTCATCGAGCACGGAGTAGGCACCGAGTATGAGAGCTGGCCTAGACTGGACTTGAATTAGGCTAAAGTTGAAGGCAGCGATTTTGCTCCGTTATATCTGAGACAAGCTGAACATGACCTATGAGATATACTAAGAATGTGTCGGTACTTTCTTTACAACCGATCTAATCTATAGTCGTTGAAATTTCCTTTGATCGTCATCTTTGCTTTAACATTTCGACAATGCCTAGTGTATGGCATCGTCTAGCAATCTTAGGCGAACCAGGGGATTTTAGCCGAAATAAACATCTCCGTATGACGATGAGCCAAAGGACGAATCCTTCAATACAACAATGATTTCTGGTTGAGTATTAAGTCGGTTCTAGTTATGGAATCCGACCAAGAATAGACTAAACCAGAGGGAAATAAAATTCTTCACATGTGTCAATTTATTCCAAACATTATCATACTGACAAATCACAGGAGTTAAAGACTCGAGAACAAGAATCAGTCCAAGCGATCACATCATCCTAAGGGAGACATACATATCCTATGATGATAAAATGATAAAATTTTAGGGCTATTAGTAGATACTAAGTGCTATAAGAAAAGGCATAAGTAACGACATATAATGCCAACGGATCACAGGCCGGCAAGACCAATTTACATATCCATATGATGAAAAGCTCGATCTCAACGTAATTAAAAAAAAATAAACACCTCATGCTGAATTCTACCTTATAAGAATTGTTTTAGCTGTGCCCTCTTTGAACAAGACGTATTACTAATGCCCAATGAAAGTTTAATCATTGTAAGTAACAAGAGGAATTGCCTACAATGTATCAGAGATTTGGCTATTGAATCCCTGGCCCATGTAATAAGGGGGTCAGGCTTACAGCTCTTGGCTGAGACACTGACAAGTTAAGATATAATTGTAAGCCGTGAGATGATTTAAGGACTTCGCTAGGAGTTTGTCAATAAAGTTCTCAGGCCGGCCGGCCCCAGTTTAATTAGCAACCTTACCTAGGTAAGTCCACGACTTCGCGAAACGCCACAGCTAAAGCTATCTAAGGGAAAGTCTTGGTGGTCTCGTTGGCACCGATATTGAGCAAACGTCGCGTTGCTATCATAGTACCGAGGTGACCGTGACTTATTCGCACTATAAGGCTAAATTATAACTCTTATCTCACTACCGAGTTGAAAAACTATTGCATTGAGTTATTCCTCCGACAAGACAGACAGGACATAACTTTTAAGTCGGCTTTGAAAGACGGGAAGTTACTTAAGTCCGCCAGATCCAAAACGGGGACAGTAAATAATCCGATATTCGTTTGCCCTAACTAAACTGGGGACAAGCCTCTATCTAAGCCTATCGTAGTTCATCGGCGCTAAGCAGGGGTGTAGGACGAGGTTTAACGTCAAGGTCATTTCGCAAGACGATTTCGCGGAAATTAAAATGATAAATACACTATAGAAATGCTATACTCTCAAAGTTTAATACGATTTACACATCTCTAATAGTTTGCCAGTTCTGAGGTTGGTAAACGCTCAAAGATCCGAGGCGGCTCAGCCCCCCTTTTCGGCCCCCTACCGAGGTAACGTGACCGTCGTGAGAGGTTCGCGCCCGTATCATGTATCATCATAGTGGAGCCCCGCCGCCACGTACATGCGGTGAGCAAGGAACTAAATTTCGTTCCCTTCTCCGAACCAAAAAGTCGAACTTGTACGAGAAGAGACCCCGATCTGTTGAGAAACCGTTTTAGAGTTTTATTCGGGCCATCATGAATCAACTCGCAGTCCCGACGACCAGGACCGTACTCCTCTCCATCCCCCCTGTTCTTGTCTCACTTTACCTCATATACAAGTTCTCCCCCACAAATCTATCCAGGGCCCAAAGGAGGAGGCGCACCCACGGCACCCACGCCAGGGCCGCTCCCGGCGAGAGCAGCGAGGTCGACGTCAGTGCTAGCGAGGGGCCAGAGGAGGTAAGGCATATATATACCTACATGAGAAAACTCTTCTTTTTTTTTTTTTTTCTTTTTTTTTTTTTTTTTTTTTTCCTCCCAACATTACGAATTGACATGAATCCACTTCGTAGGAAGATGACGATGACCGGCCCCGCTATGAGTACTTCTGCATGCTGCGGCCTCTCTTTGACATCGAGGTTGAAAACTCGGCCAAGGACGAGAGCGAGCAGGTAGCCAAGGAAGACCTGGCCAAGCAGTATGAGAGGACGGTCAAGGCCCGAAACAGCATCGAGATGCAGCCCGCCGCGGACCACCCGGAGCACCGATGGGTCACCATGTGGGAGACGTGGAAGCTGTCGGGCGGCTTCGGGCGACGTGCTTCGTACACCAATCCTGACTACTTCAAGATGCAAATCTATAAGGACTTCCACGGCGAAGGCACCCAGGAGACGGTAGAGAACATAGTAAGGAGAAGCCTCACTTCGTACTCACAATCGCGAGCCACTAAACTAATGACGTCAGCTCATCGGTTTTGATAAAGCCTTCGGGAAGAAGAGGCGCGACGAAAACTTGAAGCAGATGTGGGCCATCGTAGCCGGCACGATGCAGTGGCTGCTGGAGATACCTCCTAATTCTTGGCTGGGTTAGTTTTCCGAAGACTGATGAGACTCACACTTCATGAACAAACTGACCGTCCGTCCGCGTAGCGATCAAAGACAAGGCGAAGCTCAGCACCACCGTGGGACTTATCGGCCGCGCATTCGTCTCCGTGCTTAACGAGCTTGATCACGCTAAGCTGCTAAAAGCCGACTCCGATATCAAGGACTTGGGCTTGATCATGACGTACTACCTGTACTGGGTTGAGACCCTGAAGGGCCGGGGCGTCGAGTTGCCGTCCCGGAAAGAAGTCGTCGGATACGCGAAGAAGGCCGGCATCGACCTCAAGGAGGTTGGGGTGTTCGGCACGGAAGAGCGCATCAAGGAGCTGGAAAAGGAGGGCGGCAAGATCAAAGCGCTCTCCGGCAGGGCACAGCCGGACAGATGGGATTGGAAGAAGAAGGTATGCATTCTAAATCCCGAATATGGCATTCTGATCTGCCTTTTGCTCACTGCCGTATAGTTCAAGAAGTTCTCCAAGGACTATAAAATCGGCGGCGAGAAGTATAACATCCTGAAGATGACGCGGGAAGAACGCGCGGGCTATACGCTCGACAAGAAGGACCCGCTCGCGCACTTCTCCGACAAGGACCTTCAAGAGGGCAATGTCAGGATACGACCCCGACGAGGGTGATATTCTCGTTCGCAACGAAGTGAGTAAGAGAAAGATAGAGCTAGCCAGGGGTTGCTGAGAAAGATCCCATGGCGCCATCTTTGCTCTATTGCTACCCCCGGTGGCATGACTTTTTGTCCGTGCTCCCGTAGTTCGGCTTCACAAATAAGACTGAGGAGACCGTGGGGGTTTGTGGGTTGTGGGTTGGGCATTGGAATCTGGATTACTCCTTATGGAATTTTCGCCACGGTTTTCCATGTAAAGAAAAGTATACGTGCTATATCCTCCCCATGTCATTGCGAGATCTACTCTACATGTATATAGCAAAGAAGAAAGAAATCAAGAAAAATGATTTGGCTACTTCGTCCGATCAGCCTTTTGAGAACGCGGATTGTAATGCTCCAACGGTCGGTAAACCAGGGCAAGGACGGGATACATATTACCGGGTTCTCCGTATCTACCTCACCTCACCTCACCTCACCAAAGCCGAAAGTATCCTCCTCTCCCCAGCCAACGAGGGGATGGTGGATTGCTGGATGCGGCATGCGGATTGATAGTACCCTAAGGTTCCGGGGGCGACGCTGCCGATCTCTGGGCAGATCCCGAGTTATTCGCAGTGCCCCAGTCCCTCAAAGGCTGGCCAATCAACCCCTAGGTTAGCACGAAACGCTAGATAGGAAAAAAGGGATTTTATGATTGGGGGGAAAATAGGTTTAAAGATCTACCTACCCCTATCACGCCAGCCAAAATCGCAGATGCGACTATCACATGTGATGGTGAGAGGATTATCCAACACAACACAAACCTACATAAACATACGAAACTCGCTAAAAATCACATCATGATGCTACATGTATAATGGGGACGCTCTTACACGAAGCTGGCAGATATCGCAAATCTCAATATTTTCATTGGGTGAGGGGGTGGCTTTTCTACTGACAGAAAGTGGCGTCCGCCAACTTGCTCATTTCCCCTTTATCTTGTGCACCAACGTCCACGGGCATCAAAAATATTGAAAGACCAATCTATCCGTTTAGGCAATGATATGCAGTAACGAGAGATTCGCGTGGGACGAGAGCGACGTGGGGGAATAGGACAAGCCTGGTCTATTAATAAAAATTAATCAAAGGCTCGGGAAATATTAGTTAGCAGCCGACTTATCTACCCTCTCACGTTACACTACTGCCTTACCTCATCTACACCTGTGTTTTCCAGGGCTTGTAAACGCTCCCGATATACATAAGCTGTCCGTGTAAGTAATTGCTGTAAACTCTTATAGTCAGGAACCTCCGGATATCGACAATGATTGGAAACCCGGCTATTCTTGTTGGCCCCAAGCCTTTGACCTACCGTGTAATATTTCTGGCTCAACTACCACGTAGCTAGTAATGTCTAATTATTCATAAAATCACCAACCACGCCCCAAATTTAACTTCGTGATGTTACATACAGTTGTCGTGATATATAATAAGAAATCTCAACGCAACATCGATCGATTCGAGACAATATATCGACTTTAATTTGCTTGCGTGCAAGGTAAGTTATTAGGCGAGAATACAATCTGGGAGCAAGTTTTGGGGTCGTTTTCAGGAATTGGATTTAGGATCGGATATATCGTTCAAAAACCACAGATTCCACATCTCTAGAATCCCTGAACGCATGTCGAGATCTCCCGCCTAAATGAAACGGATAATCTGAGCCTACAGCACGCTTGAGGGATAAGAACTGAGAACGTAGATCAGAGCCGAAATATATAAGGCTCGGGCGTAGAAAAAGTATCGACCGAACTCGAAAAGCACCCCTTCGCATACCAACTTTCTTGGGACATTAGCATCCAACATGGGCTTCATCGCATCCGTCACTAGTGGCTTACTACGACGCCGACTGTCTGCGACGGTCCTGGTGCTCGGCGCTCTTCTTCTGCAGGACTTGACTGTTGAGGCTCAAGCCGATTCGTTCGATCCTTTAGAGTCGACCATCGAGAGCGTGAGGGCTGCGTTGCTAGCGAACTCTACCACGTGTCGCGACGTTGTATCCTCTTTCGTGGCTCGCATCGAAACGTTCAACCCAACCATCAATGCTATCGTCAGTCTTAACCCCGACGCGTTCACCGTTGCCGATGAACTCGACCAGAGGCTGGCTGCTGGTGACTCAGCGGGGAAATTATTTTGCGTCCCGATCCTGCTGAAGGACAACTACGACGCTGTGGGGATGAACACAACGGGATCTAGCATCGCTTTGGCTGGCAACCGCCCTAGCGTTGACACCCCCGCGGTCAAGGCTTTTCGTGATGAAGGTGCCATTATCCTCGGCAAGACTAACTTGCATGAGAGTAAGTATCTGTTGCTACCTTAATTCTGCACCTCTTTCTGAACATGACTCTGTTGTTTGTTCCGGAGTTACGACACACAAAGTAGCGTATATATGTTCGTGGAAACGTTTTACTGACAGACACTCGAAATAGTGGCGATGGAGGGTCTTTCCGTATCATCGCTTGGTGGTCAGACTATCAATCCGTACGACCACACCCGAACGCCAGGGGGCAGCAGTGGAGGTACCGGTGCCTCAATTGCGACAAGCTTTGCGGTCTTTGGCACTGGGACGGATGCTGTAAACAGTCTTCGTAGCCCCGCAAGCGCAAATAATCTGGTCAGCGTGCGGCCGACTCGTGGGCTGATTTCGAGAGCAGGTATCTTGCCGATTAGCTTCACGCAAGACGCCATTGGACCTATCGCAAGAAACATTCGAGATCTCGCTGTTGCTTTGACGGTCATGGCGAGTGTTGGTAACGATGAAGCTGACAATGCTACTCTCCTTGTTCCGCCGGAAGCAAGGGATATCGACTACACCCTGAACCTCGAGGACGGCAGTCTCGAAGGTCTTCGAATCGGGCTTCTAGACGGCTTTTGGAACCATACGGAATCCGAAGAGACGACTCCTGTAATCGAGGCCTTGGCGAGCACAATTGATTTCCTAAAGTCGCAAGGAGTTGAGATTATCAACGTGACGGAGGCAGTCTATAACGCGACAGCCATTGCCAAATTCGATGTCCAGCAGTACGAATTCAAGGAGGTGATGAACAACTACCTCTCGAGTCCGAATCTGGCTGGAGACCGACCGACCACCTGGGATGAAGTATACAGCAGCAAAGAATTTCTGGTCATTCCGGCTCAATACAACTTCATGAGTAACTCCAAAAACTCATCGACCGCTGATCCAGGATTTGCTACCGCGCAGCAGGGCATCGCCGATCTTAAAGCAGCGATCAATGCGACGTTTGTTAGCAACGAGCTAGACGCTGTCATCTATCCCGAGCAGAAGAATCTCGTGGTTAGGATTGGCTCGCCATCCCAAGCCGGACGCAACGGTATCCTTGCTGCGCTGACAGGGGTTCCCGTAGTTACGGTGCCGGTGGGTTTCTCACCATCGACAGACGACGCTCCGATCGGAGTTCCGATTGGAATGGAGATATTGGGTCTTCCTTTCTCAGAGAGCAAGCTGTTGAGCATCGCGAACCACTTCACTCGTCTCCGCTTATTGCGCAAAACGCCTGCATTTGCGAATCAGACGGTTCAGATGGGATCGTATCTTTCGATGCCCCGGATGCAGCCAAATATGGCCAATATTCCACAAGCATACCCCATTGGAGTTCTGTCGTCCCAGTAGGAGGGTGGTAAGCAGACAGGATCACGATTGAGGGATATAGGAGTTGATAAGGGCGTTTTGAGGATCTGCTAAGTGCGGCTGATTTAATCGGCGACATTCACAAAATTGCCGAGTGAGGTGCACTCCAAGAAGGACGACTGTTCGAATGTCGAACTTTGCAGATGCTATAGATATAGGTTCATAGACCATTCTAAGGGTTTTAATGAATGGCGTGGTTTTTGGGGGGGTTCTTGTGCATCGTGTCGTACCGAAGGTGGCTGTTGACAGGTTGGGAGTATAAGATAGCGCGGAGTGAAAGAGCGGATGTGGTGAGCTGAAAGAGACCGAGGAAGTAGATCTCGATCCCCTTAAAATATCTCTGTGGACTACGCCTTAGAACACCACCCAGGCACCTTGGTAGTAGGCACGTCGTACGGTCGAGTATATTTTTTGCGTAGTTTCCGGGTTGGGGGCGGGGTTCCTGCAGCTGCCAGCGTTACCGCTATTACAGGCCGGTGAAGAACCCTGGCTGCTGAGATTGAGACTTGAGACTGCTGAACATGGCAAAACATGCAACTTCGCAGGAATGTGTCGGTGTTTTTCCCAGCCTGATAACCGACGCCCACACCCAAAATAAGTTCCGTTTCACAGCTACTGCTTCCTAGTCAGAATCGACGCGGTAGCCTGAAACATTCCATCCCGACGTGTCGGACCTGACTCGTCTATTCGATTTGTGGATGCATGACTATGCTGTTACTAGACAGCCAGGAATCATCGGCAACAAAAAGGCTTATAAAGAGACGGCAGTACACGACGCCCAAAAACTCGATGTTCGCCAAATGAGAATCTGAAGATTGTTCGATGGTTACAACTGTTATTAGACAGCCAAAAGGGGTCACCCTTCATCCAGTAATCGTCGGTAATCAGGGGCGGAGGAAGTTAGGAGAATTGCGAGCTACACACTGGCCATCAGCACCTCGAGGTTGCACATTTCAAATCGCGAACCACCTGATCTTGTTAAGAAAGGGATTGATTTACCCTCAGTTCATCGAGCTACTCGCCGTCTCATTCATCACTCGTTTTTGTTATTTTCAACATCGTATCGAGACGATGTGCAAGGAGCTTTACCAACGTTGGCGTGGCTGCTCCTGTTGGGGATTTTTGAGACCGCAAACATGCCCCGACCTGTTCAAGAAGTGCTTAGGACCCAGAGGCGATGTGGACAAAGTCGTCATCAAATGGAACGAGGGACTTTGCAACGAGTGCTGGGATAGACTTATGCAGGAAGCAAGGGAGATGGCTGATGCCGAAGAAGAGGCGGCCATGGCTGCGGCTTCTGCTTCGTCAAAAAGCCGTTCGGGCCGCAGCTGAAGATTCCACACAGATGGGAGTGCATTTTGAGGACTGGCTAATTGGGATGCAGAGGTCTGCACTGCTACTTAGCGATGCTCATAGGCTCGCAAGTTGACCTTGCCGAAGCTTTTTGATGAATACATTACCGAAATTCGATAACCTTATTCCGGTTACGACGGGTTTGGTTGTGAGGGGCTAGAAGTCTTCATGATAGCCATGCCAGCTAAACCATAATCGAAAGAAGGAAAGGGATATTCGTTAGGCTGTCTCATGCTTAAAAATCATCGTAATGTTCCCCTATCCCAAGCGAGGGTAGGTCTTCAGGTATATAATCGTAGTAGTAATTGGCGGAGAGTACAAACACATGAAGATACTGACCGACCACGGCATCGTTGGGAAATCACTTGCCGAATGCTGCTCCTTTTATACCTTGTAGCTTAACCTAACGGATAGCGACAGCGTGAGCTAAGAATATTGGAGGGTGCCAGTCGCCAAACCTTAGATAATATGAATGGAGAACCAAGCAGCTGAAGCAAATCAAGATCGATGTTATATCTAGGAGGGCTGGATGGTCGAGTTGAATCCCGTTATTTGGAAAGACCAAAAAGTGATAAGTGATGACCGGAGGGAAAAGGTGGAAAGGTACAGCGAAGTAGGTACGTAGGCCCTACAACGCGAACCAGCGAGTCACGTGTTTTCGAGTTTTGGGGTAAGCATATAATCGCATTCGTCCCGCCTTTGACGCATTTGGCGCCCGCCCCGATTAACGATTAACGATTAACGGGCATCACACTAAGAGACCTAAGAGACCGGTGACTTCTCTTCTGCCTGCCTGATGACATGACTCTAATAGAACTATGAGTTCCCAAAGTGAATTCCTATCGGCAACCTAACATATGCGACCTCTTCAAATCCATTTCCATGGCTGGAAGAAAGCGTATTAGTACATCAAGAAACAACGCGCCGAACGCGACGACCTCAAGGCCGTCTAGGCCGACAAGGTCCAGCGCAAGACGCGGCGCCAACGTTCCCGATGTCTACCAGGAGATGTTAACTGAAGCCCTTACCCAGCAAAACACGACTTCCCCAGAGAGGCCGTTAAAAAGACGCCGGCCTGGCCAGAGAAATGCGCCGGCCACTAGAAAGCCCGATCCGCCGGAAGTGACGTCAAAGACCGAGGATCCGGAAGACGAAGATGATGTTCAATTCGAGGATGTTCCACTCCCGGCCGCCACCATTGAAACCGTATATAGAGGTTCGGATGAGGAAGATGACGACGATGAAATACAATTCGAAGACATCGATTTCTCATTTCCGCCTTCAGATGTAACTTCTGCCGGTGATAGCAATAAAGACCTTGAGCTCGACTTGTCATCGCGAACTGCTGCAACTGCTAAGAAGACTGTGGATAGGCGAAAACCCATCACCAAAGCAGAGAAAGATCGTCGAATCGAAATACATAAGACGCATTTACTTTGCTTGTTAGCTTATGTTGCGCGCAGGAATCGGTGGTGTAACGATGCCGCCGTCCAAGATGCTCTGCGACCGCTTCTAACGAAGAAGATGGTCAAGTATCTCAATCCCAGCTCAGACCTTACTCAGTTTGGTCAAGCCAATTCTTTGAAGGACGGATTGCAACAGGTCGCAACCATGTATAGAACGAAATACCAGATAACTGAGCGAGGAATTCGGAGAGCACTCTGGGCTGAGAAAGAAGAGGATCTAGAACACGTACTTATACTTTCATTCTATCCGTGCGGACCGTAAGCTAATATGGAGAATAGTACAAACCACCAGACGATGCAGAGTCACCTATGGAAAAGTCAGATTTCCTCGAGGCAGCAAAATCTCTTCGCGGCTCACGAGATCTTGGCGCTCAACTATATTGTGCACTCCTCCGTAGTGCTGGTGTTGAGGCTAGACTTGTTTGTTCTTTACAGGTTCTTACCTTTGCCACTGGTGGGCCTACTCTAGGCAAACCTCCCAAGCCGAGAGGAAAGCTATCTGTGGCGGAGCAATACGCTCGGATGACAAAATATGACAACAGTTTCGAGTCACCAGCGACATCAACTAGTTCTCCGATCCGCAGACGGTTAGGTCATCCCAATGCGACGGCGTTCCAAGCTCCTACGATATTTCAGGCCAGCTCGTCTCGTGAACCACCACCGGCACCTAAGATAATTCGCGAATCATCCTATCCCGTTTATTGGGTCGAGGTCCTCGATGAAGGTCACCAGAAATGGCAACCTGCGGACCCATTAGTAACCGACTCTTTCTGGAAACCCCAGAAGTTAGAGCCTCCAGCTTCCGACAGAGAAAACTGTATGACCTACGTTGTCGCTTTCGAAGCTGATGGTACGGCGAAAGATGTAACGCGTCGATACACGAAAGCTTACAACGCGAAGACAAGGAAGATGCGCATCGAAAGCGCACTGAGCACTGGTGAAAGGTGGTGGCAGAGAGCCGTTGGGACATTCTGGCGAGGTTATACTACGGATTTGGATCAGATCGAAAACAACGAGTTAACTGCAATTCAAATGCGAGAACCGATGCCTCGCAATGTAGCCGACTTCAAGGACCACCCGATATATGCCCTTGAACGCCATCTCAGACGGAATGAAGTACTCGTGCCAGGCGCATCAGCTTCAGGAACAGTAGGCGCTGGTAGCACCGGCCCACTGGAGAAGATCTATAGGCGAAGTGACGTGCGAATTGCTCGCAGTAGGGAGAAGTGGTATCGAATGGGTCGAGAGGTCCTCCCGAACGAGATACCCGTAAAGTTCCTCCCCAAAGCGAAAAGACAAAAAACAAATTCATTTGACGATGATCGAGACGATGATCCTGGCGAAACAGTAGGAACGCCCATCTACACCATGGACCAGACCGTTCAGTTCAAACATCCTCCGGTCGTGGACGGGCGCGTTCCGAAAAATCGATATGGAAATCTGGACCTCTACGTGCCGAGCATGGTGCCCGAAGGCGGTGCATACGTGGCCGACGAGCTCGCCGCGCGCGCATCTTTCATATTAGGAATCGACTACGCCCCCGCCCTGACGGGCTTTCAGTTCAAGGGCAGACAAGGTACGGCAGTGCTGCATGGGGCCGTCGTACCCGCGGAACACGAGGAGGCTGTCCGCGCCGTGATCGGCGGTCTCCACGACCAGGCGGCAGAATTCGAAAAGGAGCGGCGGAGGCGGGAGGTCTTCAAGGCTTGGCGCGTGTTCTTGATGAACCTGAGAGTTCGACAGCGACTCTGGGCAGACGTCGACGAGGAAGAGGAAGCTGCCGATCAGGAGGCTGTGAAGTTGAAAGCTGAGAAAGTAGAGGCAGACGAGCACGAACCCGAAGAGGAGGATGCGGCACAGCAGGGCGATAGTAGTGATGACAACGATGAGGCTGGCGGGTTTGTGATAGATGATGATTATGCTGGGGGGTTCATGGTAGATTAAGTGCCGAGAATTGCGAGATACCCCAGGTACATGCCTGACCTACAGCTAACAATCACATTGTGGTCTATTGTCGGACAATATAATCGGCGTACAAATGCACTTTACATTTCAATTATACCGATAGATGTGTAAAGCTATAGATGTATAAAGCTGTCCAACTTACGTATCGACTTACGTATCCCTAAGTGAGGTTGTACAAAGTCTTCTATAAACTCTTGGGGTGTGTGTTGTAGGAGGCGCAATCTTTTACTTGCAGTTTTGTTATCGTATTGCTGGTCTATGAAAACACATAGCATATTTTACGATTTATGACCCATTCTTTTTCTGTGAGGCGCTTATTTTCATTTGTAACGCGAGGTTAGGTAGGATTCAACATGTTTTCTTTTGATAGCTCTTCAAATCAAAGTGGATAGGCTACCCATGGCTATCCCTTAAAAGCTCGGTTAAGCTTCGTAGGGCGTTAGGGCGATGAGGCTTTTAAGGTTTGCGATCTGCGGGATTGGAGGATGCAGGCCCGTTTCGGAGCCGTCGGCACACGGGATTGAACGCAAGATGCATGGGTCCCTGTTCTGAATTTCGGTGATACAAGACACGTACATGATGGTTACAGTAACACAAGGACTACCTAGTAGGCAGCTATATTTTTTTCTTAATTGGCTGATATCCTTCTATCTGGCGATGGCGTGAGCCTTGCGGATCCTCCTTTGAAAAAAAGTCAAACATCAATTTGACGAGTCGAGATTGGTTTCTCATGTCGAGTTATCTAAGCACCTATGTACATGTGATGCATGTTACTTAGTATTCCGTACGCGAGGCGCTAATCCCCGGTTCCCACTAAATCCATTACGAGCCGTTGACACCACGATCTTGTGTTTCTCAAACCCGATCTTATTAATGGGATAATTCTTCAACAGAAAACAATGCCACCTTCCAAAAGGCTGAGCCGAGTAGGAGTAGTTACCTAGGTACATAGGTGGAATAATCAATCTCTCCTGGCAACCTCGTCTTGTCTTGCGTAATCGGAGGCTTAGTCGGTTTGTACATCGACAATCCATTCCTACCAATTCGTTTCGCGCAAGATTGGTTCGCATTTGTCTGGGCGGCTTACACATGGCCAAATAAAACCTCCGCCGTGCGGACTTGTCACCAGCCGCCGACCCTTCGAATCCAATCTGCAAACCCTTTTCGCAAGACTGATTCCCCAATCCGAAGGCGAGTTCCTAGGAACCGCCAGACTGCTAGATCGTTAGACCGTACCGTCGCCGGTCACCGACAATGGCCTTCCTGCGACAGACTTGGACCTTGGTGGCCAAGAATCTCAAGATCGTTGTTCACCGTCATCCGCTTGCCACAGTCGTTCGAGCATTCGTTCTTCCCATCCTACTCGCCGCCTTCCTCACGTTTGCGCGCAACCTCTTCGTACCACCGGCCGTCTTTGGCATTGGCGAGTCGCGCCCGATCCGATCGCTACAAGATGGGCTTGCTATTGGCGGCGACACGGATCGCAACACGGTAGCTTTTGTGAATAATGGCTTGGTTGGCGGTGATATCGATCGCGTCATTAACACCCTTTCGAATACGGTAACCGAGGCGGGAAAGAATGCGTCCAGGTTGACAGATATAGGCGAATTGTCTTATGCGTGCCGAAGCTCCTTGCGCGGCGTATCGCCTTGCTATGGCGCCGTGGTATTCCACTCCTCCCCGAGCGAAGGAGAGGGGGGCCTGTGGAATTACACTTTGCGAGCAGACGGGTCGCTAGGTACGAAGATTGATACGACCAGGGACGATAATTCCGCCCAGGTTTACACCCTTCCTCTTCAGCGGGCTGTCGATGCTGCCATATCGAGTCTTTCCGACACCAATGGCCAATCGCGATTCCCGGCTACAACAGACGAGTATCCTTTCACCCCCGAGACAGAATCGGAACGAGAAGCAAGAATCCGCCGATTGTACCAGTCGTCATTGACAAATTTCCTGGCCGTATCCTTTTTCATCGTCGTCATTGGGGTCTGCTACCACATGACAGGACATATGGCTACCGAAAGAGAAATAGGCATGTCACAGTTACTGGACGCCATGATGCCTACTAAGTATCGATGGCAAGCCCAAGTTGCGAGACTGCTTTCCTATCATATCGCCTTTAGCGTAGTCTACCTTCCGGGATGGGTTATAGGTTCGATCATCATCGCGCGTGGAGTCTGGGCTAATACGAGTGTCGCACTCGTGGTCATCTATTTCATTCTTGCCGGTCTCGCCTTGGCGTCGCTGTCCATCCTCGGCGCTGCTTTCTTCAACAGATCACAGTTATCAGGCGTTGTGACGACTATAGCGTATATCCTGCTAGCAATCCTGGCGCAAACATTGACGTCCCCCAGTACTGCCACAGTCACAACTCTCAGTCTGCTCTTCGTATGCATTTTTACCCTTTTCTCGTCTTCCCTCTACTATCCTGGATGTCGGCCTTGGACAAGGCCGATTCAGGAGCCATTCGCACCTGGACATGTCCTAAACCCCTTCAACTGTTTGGAATAACTAGCTAACCCATCGCTAATATAGACGCCATGTAACTTCGTTTGGTTCTTGACATTTATAGCCAGATATGAACGATACTCGTATCCGGCCGACCTGGTTAGAAATCCACCTGAGAACCCCTGGAACTTGCCTGGCATTGTCTTCTGGGTGTTTCTCATCATTCAGATTATCGTCTACCCTATCCTCGGTGCCTACCTCGAACGCGCACTCCATGGCACTACGACTAACGGTCGCACAATACTTCAAGGCCAAACCGCTGAAACGGCGCCGCAAGATGCGGTGCGCTTGGAGGGCTTTACCAAGATTTACTTCCCTAATCCTTTCGCTCGATGGTTTCCGTTTAGTTCGAGGCCGAAGGAGCCCGTCGTGGCTGTTGACAAACTGACTCTCACTGCGAGAAGGGGACAGATCCTCGCCTTACTCGGTGCCAATGGCAGCGGAAAGAGTACGACACTTGACTCGATTGCGGGTATTAGTCGAATGACCAGTGGAGAGATCACAATCGATGGTACTGGAGGCTTAGGTATCGCGCCGCAGAAGAATGTCTTGTGGGACGAATTGACGGTTGAAGAACACATCGAGGTTTTCAACCGACTAAAGTCTCCCAAGAATACCGCATCGAAGCAAGAGATTCGCGACTTGGCTATCGCTGTCGATCTTGGACCCAAAATTAAGGCTTTGTCCAAGACGCTGTCCGGTGGCCAAAAGCGAAAGCTGCAGCTTGGGATGATGTTGACCGGAGGGAGTGCTGTTTGTTGTGTCGATGAGGTCTCCTCCGGAATCGACCCCCTCTCCCGACGAAAGATCTGGGATATCCTTCTCGCCGAGCGTGGAAAGCGAACCATTATCCTCACGACTCATTTCCTCGACGAAGCTGATCTCCTTGCGGACCACATCGCCATCCTCTCCAAAGGTACATTGCGAGCAGAAGGTTCTTCCGTCGAGCTGAAAGATAGACTGGGTGCTGGCTACCGCGTCCATGTTTTCAACGCTAGAGATATCAAAGATCCTCCGGAGGTCGCGAATGTTACCCGCAAGATAGGATTCGATGTGATTAGTTACATCGCGCCATCTTCTAGCCTGGCTGCAGACGTTATACGAGCCTTGGAGGCCGCAGGAATCCACGACTACAAATTTTCAAACCCGACTATCGAGGATGTTTTCCTACAGGTTGCCGAGGAAGTCAAAGGAGAGGGTGCTATCTTGCCCGCACAGACTTTCTCCTCTCCAGAAGCCAGTAATGACAAGCAAGTAAACTCTGAAGGGGACACAAGATCGCCACCACAGACCATATCATCTGCCGAAGCCGAGAACGACAAGCAAGTGAACTTTGAGAAATTCACACCGGCCAGTGAAGTCGAGAAAGACGGGCTGGAGTTGCTGTCAGGACGACCGATCGGCTATATGAGGCAGACAGCGGTGCTGTTCATGAAGCGATGTACTATTTTCAAGACGAACTGGTTCCCATATGTGGCCGCTTTCTTAATTCCGATCATAGCTGCGGCCCTAGTGTCCCTTTATGTTACCGATCAGCACCCAGTAGGATGCAGCCCGGCCAACCAAAGCACGTCTGATTCTACGGGCTCTTCGGATCTCTATAATGACCTATTCTTGTTTGCCGGCCCGTCGGCACAGATCAATAACGCTAGTGTGCAGAGCCTCTTTCTTCCCATTATCCAATCCCAGAGTCAGGGTCAATATCAGGGATCGGATAACGCGACAACAGGAGGTAACTCTAGTTTGGCAACTTCTTTCATTGAGAGTATCCATCGCGTCGATTCTCTCGACGAATTCAACGCCTTCCTCAAACAGTATCGAAAGGATATCAAGCCTGGCGGATGGTGGGTTGGAGATGCAAATTCGCTACCCACTATCACATACGAAGCGGATGAAGGCGACGTATACACGTCCATCTTCAGTCAAAATGCCCTAGACATCATCCTGAGTAACACGACCATCGCCACAGCTTACGCTCCGTTCGATACCCCTTGGAACCCCTCGACTGGAGACTCCTTGCAGCTGCTTATCTATTTCTGCTTGGCCATGTCCATCTATCCTGCCTTCTTTGGTCTTTATCCGAACATCGAACGCAGACGAAACGTCCGTGGACTGCAGTATTCGAACGGAGTGCGATCCCTTCCACTCTGGGTATCCTACACCCTTTTCGACTTTGCCATCGTACTCGTCTCGTCCGCACTAGTAGTCGGTATATTCGCAGCGCAGTCTGATGTTTGGTACCACGTTGCCTATCTCTTCCTCATCTTCATACTGTACGGCCTGGCATCCATCTTGTTTTCGTACGTCATCTCTCTATTCTGCAGAAACCAGCTGTCGACCTACGCCTTCTCCGCAGCCGGTCAGGCCGTCGGGTTCTTGATTTATCTGATTGCGTATCTGTGTGTCATTACGTATGCGCCAGTTAACCAAATCGATAATTCCATATTGGTCGCCCATTTCGTGATATCGGTTTTCATACCGATCGGCTCGGTCGTGCGGACGATGTTCCTTGCTCTTAACCTCTTTTCGGTTACTTGCGACGGGGACCAGATCCAAAGCAACCCCGGTGCCTTGATTGCTTACGGCGGACCAATATTATATCTGCTTGTGCAATCGGTCCTCCTATTCGGATTCCTACTGTGGCACGATAGCGGATCAGGACGAACTCTTCTCAATCGTCTCATGCCTAAGAAGGCTCCGTCTACTGAACACGCAGCTGCTTCGGATGAAGAGATAGCCAATGAACTCGTTCGTGTAACCAGCACACCTCGGGAGAGCGATGGTCTGCGGGTGTTACATCTCACTAAGACCTTTGGCAAGAACACAGCTGTTGACAATGTCACATTTGGTGTCCAACACAGCGAAGTCTTTGCTCTATTGGGACCTAATGGAGCTGGAAAGTCAACGACCATCTCTTTAATTCGCGGTGATATCCAGCCAAGTTTCAATGGCGGCGACGTCCTCGTCGAGAACACGTCCGTCAGCCGCCATCGCGCTCAGGCTAGAGCTCACCTGGGTGTGTGTCCGCAATTCGACGCCATAGATCAAATGACGGTTCTTGAACATCTGCGCTTCTATGCGCGTATTCGGGGTGTTCCCGACATCGAGCACAACGTCCGAGCCGTCCTTCGCGCCGTCGGTCTCGAGGCCTTCTCGACGCGCATGGCGCACGCGCTCTCCGGCGGTAACAAGCGCAAGCTATCCCTAGGTATCGCGCTAATGGGCAACCCCAGCGTCGTACTCCTCGACGAGCCGTCTTCGGGACTCGACGCTGCTGCCAAGCGTATTATGTGGCGGACGCTGCACTCGATCGTGCCCGGGCGCTCGATCCTGCTTACCACCCACAGCATGGAGGAGGCCGATGCGCTCGCCAACCGCGCGGGTATTCTAGCCAAGCGCATGCTGGCTATGGGCACAACCGACAACTTACGTCAGCGTTTCGGCGATGCGCTACACGTGCATCTCGTCAGCAAGACGGCGCCTCACTCGAGCCAAGAGGAGATGGAGCGCGTACGCGCCTGGGTCCTGGAGACATGGCCCGGCGCGCAAGTGGAGCAGAAGACGTACCACGGACAGATGCGCTTCTCGGTACCGGCCAGCGCGATCGCGGGGGCGGCAGTAGCGGACGGTGACGAAATCACGAGCGCGAGCAGTAGCAGCAGCGCAGTCGGTCGGCTTATCGTGATACTAGAGGAGCACAAGGAAGAGCTCGGTATCGAGCACTTCTCATGCACGCCGACGACCCTGGACCAGGTGTTCCTAACGATCGTCGGCCAGCATAATGTACAGGAGGAGGGGTATAACGATAAGAAGAAGCCGTGGTGGAAACGGGGTTGGTGAGTTTTTCATGAAGTAATAAGTAAAGGGAGGAGGAACGCATATACTCTCGGGTTTTCCTTTTCGGCTTATAAGGGAATATAGAGGAATGTGCAATAGAAAGGTCCGGACTCCGGACTCCGGATGACATAGGTGGTGGACATAGGATAGTCTTCCTGGTATATGGGACGAAGTGCTTAGAGTGGTACATACAAATGCTCAGGCAGTCAGGTAGACAGAAAAAGAGGTGGATTGCAATTAGGTATGGATGTGATGTTGTAAGAGTGTAGAAGGTCCTCCAGTAGGTCCAAGGTATAAAATACCTCCACAGTGTATGTAGCACCTTCCTTGCTTGTACCCTTTACCTGACAGAGGCTGGCTAAAGCCTATACGAATGAATAAATTTGCGGTGTCTTCAATAATGATGTGGTTGTTTCTAATATCCACACACACTCATAGAGAAACGGAGTTTCACCTAAGCTACCTAACCTAGATAATTTCATCAGTTTGTATATTAATCTCTTTGATCAAGTTGTTAAGAGTGATAGTGTAACGGGGCAGAGTGGCTAGGCCAACTATTTTGAACGGATGTCTCTTACACTTTCAGCCCCAAGCAATTACAATCATCATTTCACCCTATTATTACACTGATCAATGCATATTTACTATTTCCAACCTCTTAGGCATCCGCCTTGAAGCCTTGGATACAGAGCTCCGCCCCGTTACTATATAAAGGTACCTAGCTACGATTTATGTCTTCATTTTTACCCGGTAACCCGGGATGCGCCTTGCCCATAGAAATAAACTTTCTTAGCCAATAATAAGCACGCGAACCAGCAAAAACCACGCAATTTCATCAATCTCGTTGTCAAAAACTCAGAACATCATCCACGACTTGAATTCTTTCGATTCCAACTAATTCCATCTCACCAGATGAAAAACAAAAAGTGAGGGTCTGACCGGGGATTGAACCCGGGATCTCTCGCAATGAAGAACTCCTTTGTATGGGACGTTCGACCCAAAGCGAGAATCCTACCACTAGACCATCAGACCCCTGTGGTTACATTTTGGCTGTTTAGCGTACACTATATAGTGTAAATGTCGTGAGCGCATACCCCACTAACTGTCTTACCTTAGAAACTGACCTAAGAAAATTGGTTAGCTGAAGGAATGGGAGGAAAGAGAAATGAGTCGAGTGTAATGGGGTCACCGAGGAGCTTTCGTCAATTGTAAAGACAGGTCAAACAGGTAACTCGTCGAGTTGAATTTGTTTTGTTTTAGGCGGTCGGGTTGTTGCGCTGGTTGGGTCATGCAAGAGCCCCGACAGCGAATTGGGAAGGAGGTAAGTAGGTTAGATAGGTACTTACGACGCTGGAATTGACGTCGACTGGGAAGGAAACTGGCACCACGCTACGGATGAGAAAGAAGAGCTTTTAACTATTTCCTTAAGCTTCGGTAATCGCCATCTTGTTGCTGCGCAAACTCAGGCTACTGAACTCAGACTCGGATATATATCTACGCCCTCTAAGCATCTACTGAAGTATGTACCTAAGGCAACCGTATCTACGGTAATACTAGGTACCTAAATTAAAGAAGGTACAACCTAGGTAATTGCGCCCTCAGTCGACCCTCCTCACCTCGCATGCGAAATACGATCTTCCAACCAAGCCGCAGCCACATCCTCCCCCTTCCCATCGAGCTCCCAATCTCCCGCGTTGGGCCCTACGTCTGCGACCTGCACCCTCCGAACGGCCTCGTCATTCCAACCGTCGAACTCGTCGTCCCATATCAACCGCTCCTTCAGCTCGACTTTGTCGATGCTCCTCCGCATCAGCGCGGCTAGCTCCTCGGCCTGCGCTGCGAAGCTATTTCCCAGAGGCTCCTTTTTCCGCCGCTGTCGTCGCCTTAGAGGCGATGGCGGTAGAGGCGGCGGAGGCGAGTACAGAAGCAAGGTCTCGGGGATCTTGAGTGTCGACTTGCGCGGCGGGAAGATGAGCGCGCTCTTGCGAGGCGCCTTGACGGGTGCGAATACACCCAGCAGGTCATTAGCTATGTCGGGGAGGGGTGACGCCTGCGGGATGGCCGAGGCGTCGAACGACGGGGGCACGTGAAGCCCCGGTGTGTGAAAGAACAGACACGGGCTGGCGAAGGGGTCGAACAGGTTACCCGGGCGCCCAAACAGCGCCTCGGCGTGCTGCTTTAGGTCGCGAAACACGGGGTCGTGCGGCTGTGTTAGAATCTCTTCCAGGATGCTCATGGTGCGCAGCTTCGGCAGCTTGTTGATGGGGTGGTCGGGGAGAAACATGGTCCAGTTGTAGATCCCGTTGTACGCGAGGCACCCTCGGACGCCCATACGTGCATGCGGGTGCGTCTCCGTCAGCGCTAGCGATGTTGCGAGCGACGCTCCCAGGTAGGAGCCATAGAGATATATATCTCTACGGGTATAGGTCGACGGGCCAAGGTTCTCGACGATCCAGTCGTATGCCTTGGCGGCATCGTGGATCGGAGCTGGCCAGGACAGGTGAGCATCTCTATCCTCATCCAATTGTGCCGAGACATCTTCAGCCTCGAAAGCAGTAAATCCAGTCCAGCGATAATTGATCACAGCTGCCGGCCGCCTCTGCATGAACTTTGGCAGTTGTAGTGGCTTGTCTGTAAGTGACGTCGAATATGGCGGCAGATACACTAATAAGGGGTCTAACGACGACACCTTGGCGATGTTGTGAAGACTATGCACTCATTAGAAACAAGCAATCTTCTCACCGCATAGAGGTTTCAAAATGGCGGACTCACTCAATGGTGAAGGTACCCGACGAGCCATTGCGAACGCTTACTCGTTCCACATTGTTGACGACGGTGCTAAAGCCTCTTAGCTTCTGGCCGCGAAGGCCTGCAAATACTAATAAGCTCCTAGCCGGGATGCATTTTCTCATCTTCTTTTCTTTACGACTTGGTATTCATAAGGCCTCGAATTGGAAGAACTCATTTAACTCAATTGTTCTAAGATATAATTATTCCATTGACTCCATCGAGCGCATCGATGAGATGCAGGGAAGTCAAGAAAATGGTCGGTATTTTGGGCGCGTCGACCGATGAAAATTAGGTGAGGGGGCCTAGATGTTAGCGCACGGCAAAACGCGAATCATCTAGCATTCCAGGGCAGCGTTCCCCTAATCCCGGCCAACCCCGGTCTCTACTATGTAGGTTAGCATCTCCAACAGGATGCCAAGCGACGTCATCCCACGGGGCCCATCCACACCACGACGGGGCCGCCTGACCTAGTCTTTGTCTGCCCTGAATCTTGTTGTAAATATAAACATACCTAACTTATTGTTCTGTAAATACTATCTGAACGTCGGTTCTCGTAGACCTTGGCTTCTCTACTGTTTTGTAGAAGGCGTTCAATACCTAGCTGCTGAGAACTGTAGGTTAGTTTGTATCATCCTGTCTTTAGAGTTATATGTCTTTGTTATAATCTTATACGCTCAGCCTACAAGTTTTTCCATCACGTCGAGAGGGACGCAGTCCTACTACTCGATCCGGTTACAGACAGTTCAAGTATGAGGAACGAGCTGCGCAATTATCGAGATGGACGATGCAGATCTAGGCAACAACATCAGCGATCAAGCGAAAGACGTTGATGGCTCGGCCATCGACGAGAGTGGTCACAATGGTGGTATCATGACCGATCAGATCCATCTTGATCCTAGGTAAGCGACCAACTCATATATACCCTAGGTACTCACCTGACCTTTTTTACTAAATATCTAAACGCTATAAAGCCGTTGGTGGTTTGCCTCCGCCGCATTCCCCCTGATAGCTGGCACGCTAGGGCCCGTGGCTTCAGCTTTCAGCATATGCGCCTTAGTTAAGAATTGGCGCCAACACATCCTCCCCAATTCCGACGTTACCAAGGCCGTCTTCATCGAAGACCCGCCATGGCTGTTAGCAGTGAACGGCGTCCAACTGGTTATCGCACTGGTTGCGAACGCCTTCCTCCTACTCAACATGACCAAGAGGGTGCGGTTTTCGATCGCGCAGCCCATCACTATCGTCGGCTGGTACATATCGGCGATCTGTCTCATAGCCCTATGCGCCACAGCAGACGGACCCTTGCTTCTTCAACCGGAAATCGAATATGTCTGGTCTCAAGCCTTTTATTACGGCCTATACGCTGCCATCCTGTACTTCATTGTCGCGTCCCTCATGGTCGTCACGGCGTGGGGCGCACTAGCCGGCCACTACGGCAAGGACTTCGAGTTGACAATGAGCCAGCGCACACTAATGCTCCAGACCATCCTCTTCCTCGCCTATCTGCTCTTAGGCGCCCTCGTCTTCTCCGAGATCGAAGGCTGGAATTTTCTCGACGCCGTGTACTGGGCCGACGTCACCCTGTTCACCGTGGGGTTCGGCGATTTCTCGCCGCAGACGAGACTCGGCCGCGGGCTGCTGGTGCCGTACGCGCTGATCGGTGTTATCAGTCTCGGTCTAGTGATAGGATCGATCCGGAGCATGATTCTGGATCGAGGCAAGAATAGGCTCGACGCGCGGATGTTGGAGAAGCAACGGAGAGCGCTGATTCGGCGTATGAGGCGAAAGGGCAAGGGTGATGTTCTTGAACCGGTCGGCGACGACGGGTCAGATGATTCTCCCTCGGGGTCCCGTTGGTCGGAGTTCGAACGCCGTCAGAAGGAGTTCCAGCTGATGCGGAAAATCCAACGCCAGGTATGTGATCCATTATTCAATGTACCCCGGCGTCTTTCTTTGTCTCAAAATACGTTGATTGAGACTGTCGCCCTTTTTTTTCTTCGTAGTACTGTCTTTGATGCTAATTAGAGGATAGTAAGTCATTTAGCATTCTTTGTCCTCCAGTTACTCTGGGCTGTGGCTAGCTTGAAGCCTGAATGATCAGTTACATGACCCTACCATTTATAGCATAGAGGCTTTGAGTGGTAACATCCCCATTTTACATTTGGATACTAACACCAGGCAGAGCATCTATAAGGGAAAGATGGACCGCCATGGCCGTATCCTTTAGCACATGGATAGTCCTCTGGCTAGTCGGCGCCAAGATCTTCCAAGAATGTGAAAACCCGTACCAGGGCTGGTCCTACTTCGACGGTTTCTACTTCGCCTTCACCGCGCTGACAACCATCGGCTACGGCGACCTCACTCCAGTATCAAACTCCGCCAAGGCCTTCTTCGTCTTCTGGTCTCTGCTCGCCCTACCCACCATGACGGTCCTCATATCGAACGCCGGCGACACCATCGTAAAGGGTGTGAAAGACGGCACGCTACTGCTCGGCAACATCACCATTCTCCCCGGCGAGCACGGCTTCAGGAAGTCGACGAAGCAGGTGCTGGCGAAGCTGTCATGTGGCGTGCTATTCGAGGACGAAGAGATCGACGAGAACGTCCCCGGCTTCCTAGGAGCGGCCCGCGAGCGCCGAGACGACACCGATGACGAGGACGGCGATGGTGACGGTGACGAGGACAGCGAGTCTAGAACCAGCGACATCGACAACCTGGAAAGCAACCGCAAAGCGCGAAAGGACGCCGAGAGAGGAGAGGCGGGCCCGATACCTTCAACGGCAGAGAAACCTGCACCGACCAGGCAAGATACTACCACATCGACGCCCAAGTCGCCCGGCCACCCCGCCTCGATCGCGCGAGAGAGCCTGCCCACTGAACTCCCCAAGTCGCGCGCCGAGTACCATCTCATCCTCATGGACGAGATCGCGCGCGTGACTCAGCACCTGCGGCACTCGCCGCCGCGCATGTACACTTTTAAGGAGTGGTTAGTTAATTCCCGTCCCATTCCCGTTTGTCTTTCCATCCATCTACTTCAACCTCTCTCATTTTCCCTCTCCTTTTCCCCCTTTCCCCTCACCTCGGGCCCGGAAACCAAAGTCCCGTCCCAAAGAACGCCAAAGAATGCAAAAGCACGCATACCAATGCGTTATTTTACCCTTTCTCTTCCTCATCCCATCGCATGTCCCACGTCTCATGTATGTGACTGTTGCTCCGATACGACCTCGTATCTGCTTATCCCGCTTATATAAGCACCTACCTAACCTGAGGTATCCGAGCCGACCATATTACTAACTGTTTCCCCCCCCCCCCAACCAAACAGGGCATGGTATCTCCGCCTAATCGGCGAAGACGAAAGCAACCACCGCAACCACCGGATCCCCGAGAAGCGGCCTCCGCGCTCCTCCAACTCTCGCCACGTCAAATCCGAAGACGCAGATCGTACTACGTCCGAGCAGCATGATAACGACGACGAAGAACAGCAACAGCACAACGAAGCCGAGGACGCAGAGGAGACAGGCGAGAAGGAGAGGCAGGAGGAAAAGCCCAAGTGGAGCTGGGTCGGCCACCGGAGCCCGCTCATGGACACGCGCGAGGAGGCCGAGTGGATCCTGGACAAGCTGGAGCAGAAGCTGCGCGCGGAGCTGCAGGCCGTCGTGAGGGAGAGCGCCGGCCGGGACGCGCTCAGGGAAGTGGGCGAGGAGGAGATGCGTAACGAGCAGAGGAAAGCTCCTGGTTCCTATTAAATTCGCTTTGCTCACCTATATATATATCATCGGGTTGATAAGAGAGATGGAGGAGATACCCCTTAATACTGTTCGTTATTCACGAAAAGAACTTTGCGACATTGCCGGTATGTATTGAAAACGAGTGTCTTGATTTAATATAATATAAAACTTGTAACGCGAAGCTGCATCGCATCTAATGAAGTGTTATCGCCTCACATGACAATACCTTTTTATCTTTTTCTTTTCTTTTTTTTTTAAAAAAAAAGGAGCGAGAGTATGAGGCTGTTTTGGCTTGTCGTTACGAATCTGAGACCTCCGCTTCCCCAGCTCAGCTCGGGATTCTGTTCCGTTGGTGTGTGTGTACATCGTGTCCGGTTGAGAGCACAATGAAGCGCTCCCAGGAGGGAAAAAAAAAAAAAAAAAAAAAAAAAAAAAAAGAGCATCCGCAATCCGCCCCCGTTCCCCCTTGGCTTAATTTCGGACTCGAAGCGCTCTCCATGCTCCCATGCTTCCGTCCCCCTGCCTCGATGCTCCTATGCTACCATTCTCCTATACTCTCATGCTTTCATGCTTCCATGCTCCCAGAACCACGCACTCCTCTTCACCACCTCGAGCTACAACATCGAGTTCAACATGACCTCCCATTCCCACTCTATCGCCGCCCTTAAGTATAATATTAAAAACGAGAACTTAGGTGCTTAAGAGATCGCTTTTTTATGGACCCATCACGGGTCAGACATTTAGTTTATGTGTTCGGGCAAGGCGCTGCCTTCGATCCATTTGGTTCTGTATAGCGAACAAGTATTAGCAAGATTAGAAAAAAATGAAAGGAAGCCCTAACATCAATGTAGTCAAGTCAACAAGAGCGCAGCTTACGTTGGTTGGAGACCCTCTTTAGTCAGGTGCAGGTCTCCGAATTTCTCCGTGTAGTAGAAAGGGCATTGATCTCCCCGCGTGCAAGCCGGCCGGGGACAATGGTGGGACAGGTAGCAATCGTAATCGGAACAGTAGGGCCCGGAAGGACACAAGCTGGTCCTCGCCTTATAACGGTGAATAGCCAGCTCCGGCGGAGTCAATTCAGCGTCATGCGTCTTGTCACAGCTTACTCCCCACTTGCAATTTCCCTTCAGATAATAGTCATTGCAGAAAACCGAGGGTTTAATCGCTTGAAACTTGGCTTGATACGAGGACTGAGCCGGCGTTCTCGGCGGATGCACTGTAGGCGGGTCAATGCGGTAGCCGTCTGCGTTATTCAACACCACCTTTGGCTGCTTCTTCGGCTTCGGCGTCTTAACGGTGACATTTTGAAAGTCGGACATTCCACCTGCAGTAGCGTAACTAATTGATGTGCCGCCGTTCCCAGAACTAACGATACTCGCCGTGCGGAGTGGCTGCACGGGGTGTTGCTCGGGCGTAGAAGAGGACCGCGATGGCGATGAAACACTGGCAGATAACGGAGTTGGGGTTGGGGCGGGAGCCGGGGTAGATGATTGTCTTTCAGGAGGAGAGAAAATGGTGGAAGGCGTCGTAGTTGGTGTCGAGATCATCTTTTGTTGTATAGACTGCGTCGGTCGAGCGATAGGACCAGGCCCGAGCGGCAGTGGAGGCGAACGCGGTCTACCAACGGCCAATGGGTAAGAATGTTTGGTCTCGTTACCCAGAGGCTCTGATCGGAAGACATCGTCAAAACGTAAGATAGGAAATCCCAGGGATCTAAAGGCAGGCTCGGCAGGGGTCGTCTCCAGAAGCACGATCTTGTTGTCGACGGAGCCCGTATAATCACGGAGATCGTGCAGATAACCGTTATCATGACAGCACCCGGCTAGGAATATCTTCTTGCACTGGATGTTCTTGTGGTAGTGGCTAAGCATTCCTGGATACGGATGAGCAATCGCGAAGATAGTATAGCAGTAGTATCCTTACGTCTAATTTTGGAGTCGGCGTTTTCTTTGCCCTTACCAACGTTAACAAAGTCGAAGTCTGCGCGACTGTTGGTGAACCGCTCCGCAAAGAGGCGCATGTCCTCGTCAAATTCAATAATTCGAGACAGGCGCAACGACTTAGACAAGTCATTGAGATTAGCATATACTCGGGCTAGAATGGGGATATCATCTTGGCCGACACCCGTGTCTCTCAAGTTTTCCCTGACAGCTTGCTTGAGCCTTATCGCGGCTCTTTCTGCACCACCAATAGGGTCACGTAGGAATTCATCCCCGAATTTAGCCCCGTCGCCGTCAATAAGCACGACAACATACGCGTCTCTATTCTGTCATGGACGTTAGAAGATGGCGTCATAGAGATGCAGGAGGGCCGCGATAGAGAAGACTAACAAGTTGATGTCCAAGTCTCTGTACCTCGGTATCAAGATTCATAGCCTGCGTCTGGTAAGCGACCCTAGATTTCCTCTGGTCGTCCAGGTCCAGCTCGAGCTCTTTAATTTTCTTTGTAGTGGCTTCATATTTTTCCAGAATATTCTGTCACATCTTCGTTAATGAAGGCAGCTTGGGCACCCACCCGTAGGCGACAGGACGATGGAATGGAGGTATGAAACAGGGACAGCGGGACGTGACATACATGGATGAAAGCCTGTCTCTCACTATCGACTTGGAAATAATGACTAAGTCGAGTTGATACCTCGGACGAGAAAGAAGTGGGATCCTGTCCGTTTAACATGGCTGAAGAACCCATCGCCGGCGAAACGTGACCGTCCGATGCGCAAGGTAGGTCGGATTAAGGATTGTCAATAGCAATGGCACTAGCAATGAGATCAGATTGATATTGTCGTCTTCTTTGCGCTACGGTGTAGAAAAGATTGCACGAGCGAGCGCCAGTGTTTGCACTAAGGCTCAATCGGAGTCCTAAACACCTAATATGCCGTGTAGGATGCTATGTATGTATTTCCAAGGTTCTGACGCTGACGCTGACGCTGACGCTGACGGAGAGGAGAAGGATGAGAGCAAAAGAAAACTGGCAGCAGGCACATTCAATCCGCATACGATATCCTGTCCGTCTTCGCAATGGCAACAGGCCGACTGTGTAATTTATTAGGGCACGCGGCAAACGACGCTTCCCTCTCTTTTTTTCAATTATGGAGGAAAAAATGATTTACGGTCGGGTGAAGGTTCCGAGCCCAAGTGAGTTTCTGGGTTTGGGTTATTTTAGGTTTAGGTGCACTAGAACTAGAACTGCTAGAGTTAGCTGGAGCTGGCAGTGGAGAGTGAGTGGAGGTGCTTAGTGGATGATGAACACGTGATGTGGCATCGTAATTGCTACTGCCTCGATTCGATGTAAGGATGTAAGGATGTAAGGGGGAGAGATGGGGGAGGTGAGGGGAAAAGGACTTGCCATCCAGTCCATCCAATCCATCCAACGGAAAATATAAGCCACGCACTTTACTGCAGTTTATTGAAAACGATGACTGCTCGAAAGCCTTACATTATGTACCTACCTCATGTAGGTTTTAGGTACATGTAGGTATATGTAGGTAGGTAGGATATGGGCGGGTGCTGAGCGGAGTACCGGCCGTCGTCATTGATGATCTCTGTGTGATTAATTTTTTGAGCTATATGAGGATAAAAAAATATACTTCTTTCCTTTGATTCAGGCCAGGTTCCATTGATTTTTTTCTTGTTCCGGTGCAACACCTTCATGGGTCAGCCGTTTGAATTATATTCCACGCCTCACCCCCGAGCTACCTAATCTACGAATGGCGAATGGCGGATGTGCGAGCTTCGTCAGCAGCGCTATCAACAATAGTTGCATCAGATATCGCACAGATTTGATAGCTATCTGAAGTCCTACACATGTAGATAGCCATAGGAAATCAGCAATCGAGCTTTTTCGAATTAGAGTGCTTCAGGTGCCACCAGCAATCAAGTTCTATCTCGCCTGTCTCTGTACCTCCTATGCACCTCTCCGGATTGGCCGGGATTGGCACCATCTTGTACGACCGTTACAACCACTCTCCCATGCACGTTTCAGTAGCAAAGCCACCCGGTAGCTAGGTATTCGTCAGGTACCTGGGTTCATCTACCCGTCCGCCTACCTGGTCACCCTCCAATTCAACCCTTCGTGTCTTCGCGCCGACAGCAGACTCGTCATGATGTTCGTCCAAATCACCACAGACGACCCTCTTGGCCCATTCGATCTGTGCCCAGTCCGCCTCTCTGATAGAGAGCACAGTTAGAGTAAAGCCAACCTCGTTTGCCCTGTCTCTCTTGGGTTTACACAAACAACGACACAATTTGCGCTTGGAGACTTCATCTAGGAAGGTCTCGCTCTGTCGATCGATCGGGCTGCCAGCTCTCCAGTTCGTTAGAGTTCCGCCGGGATATGGCTGTTGATCTTTGAATAGGTCCCCGAACTGGAAATGCTGTCTTTTTGCAAGACTTTCGCGGCTTGAGTACGTTACTCTCGCGAACAACTCGAAGACTACCTCTTGTTGATGTGTCAAGCAATGAACTGCCTGATTGATCATCTCCCCTATTCGAAAGCAGGTCCGCAGCATAGCATTCGAGGATAGCCCGGGTACGACAGGGCGATCACGTACCTTCTCGGGGAAGGAAGGACGAGAAAATGGTTTAAGGGGTATGTCGTCCTCTCCAGAAGAGTTGTGCCGGATAGGAGTCGCAGCGCAAGGAACTTGCTCGACTGAAAATGGGCGTCGCGTAAGTTGGGAGTCGTCGGTTGACACTCTCTTTGGAATTTGGTTTGCCAATGCGTACACCATGTTCCAATCAACCTCGTCATCAAGGAGATCGTTCCAATCCACGTCGAGCTTTTCAATTGAGCCTGTCGCCTGCGGCCCCTTCAATGGCTCTAAGGAATCCGACGGCGACGAGTACTGCAAAGTTGGGTCGTATTCAGCTGCAGACCTCGAATCGTGGTCCCATGCTTGGGTGACGCTGGACGGTGGCAACTGTGTCTCTTGGACATCTAGAGCCACATCAACAAGAGAAATTATATCTTCTTCCATCAGGTCATCTCCAATGGGGTACTCATCGTCGGGATCACTGGTAGCTTCGGCACCCTGGCTGAATGGCATAGCCTCATTCTCGTCGCCACGATTACCATCGCCCCAGATTATTTGATCGTTTGGGGTTGGGAGGGTGAACGGGATCCAGCCGGGTGGCTGCGCAGACGAGGGGCTAGCTTCTCTATAAAATTCTTGTACGGATGTGACATGAAAATCCTCACTTAGCTCGTATCTAGATTCGTGCAACTTTCGAGTGCGGCAAGGAGTCAGTTGCCCCATAGCGGTACGGCCTGGCGGATGAGGACCGGCAGATCGGGAACGGCAGCCATCGAGAATCGACTCATCTCCCACCTTAGAGTATGGAATTTGACTGCTGATACTGCTAGACTTCGTGACTTTCAGGGTCTGGAAAGGGTTCATTGAAGGCGTGGCCGGTAGATATACTTGACGTTTGGATGGGCGAACATCGTCTGCTTCGTACGGTTCTCGATCGCGCTTCGAGTTTCGGCTACCATCGCTGAGGCTTGTTCCCTCCGAAGAGACTTCGGGTTCTTGTTCATCAATGGGGATATTACGCTGGAGTTTTGAAGATGCGTGGCAATTGATCGGCGTGAAGCTACTGCCAGGGGGCGTGGGATTGATAGGATCCATCCTTGATCCTACAGCCACTCTTTTCGATACGAATAGTCTGCCCGATTCAATTGACTGACGTTACTCGTTACGAGGCCGATATCTTGGTTTCAATTGACACGTCATAGATGTTGAAGCCGAGTAGATAGCATGGGTAGATTGTGAATAATTCGAGATCATATCGTGAGATTACCGAGAATACGATACGATCAATGTACAGAAAAGAAATACCATATCGGTAGCTACCGCCCTTGATCCGTTCAAAAGCTAAACTCGACTACTAGATGCAAGTACCTGCCACATCTTGAAAGTGCTGAGCAACTTCCGCTCTTCATATGGTACCTTACGTCAGTTTTTATATAGGGAAAGTGCTCACATGCTGCCCCCCTCCCAGGCACTAGTGCCCGTAGCGAAATACCCACGATGTTAAATATGACCTCGGGGCATGTATGGCTGGTGAACATCGACCAGAGACCCCTTTCTACGATGGACACCACGTTGTGAAGAAGACTAGATGGAAGGCTGCGATGTGATGAATTGCTACGCCAAGGTGCACTACTCCCTCCGATTCTGCCACGGTGACGCAGGCTCAATGACCTAACAGGGTAGTCGCAGATAACAGATTGCATCCCCGTGAAATTTTACTTGTGTCAGAAGAGAGCTGGTCACGATCTCAGGTGGTGCAGAGCTGCTCTCTTATAATCCACGGAAGTTTGTAGTAAAGAAAGTATGAAGCCAATTAGAGTCATCTTACATGCTGTCTGACCTTGATTCCACTTTATGTGGCTGATCTGTCTAATATTCATGTGAATACAAAACGTAAGACCTGCGGGCCAGTTTCGAGTAAATCATGAATGATGTACACTTCATCATGTAAGTTACTCGTGTTTCAAAATTCCGATTAAGGCCCATAACGAAAATAGCAAATAACAAATACCTAACCTACCTAGGTAGGTAACCATCTGAAGAGGTGACGTTCTACGGAATAACCTCAGATGCGTTTATTGAGGTTACCTAGGTATTCGTGAGAAGGGGCAAAGCGAGGGTTTGAGATAACGGATAGCTATCTGCTCCCCGATAATTATCGCACCCCACCTTCCACATGACAACTGCGGCGCCGACATTGAACCTCAAACAGCTTGACACATGAGTGGGAGTGGTACATCTTAGTGGTGATTCCATCCCTCGTCGGAGTCCTCCTAACTCTTCGGGTAATTGGAAAGGTTCCAAGTCAGACCAGATACTGCAGCACCAGCCCGCTGCGCCCTAGTCACAGGTTGATCTCGCGATAGGTCTAACTCACTTGGAGTCAGATTGTTTGCAGACTTCACTGCACTGCAGGTTATAGAGTTTAGACTGTCAGCCTGCTTTCATGCACAGCTCAGCTCAACTGCATTTCTACCTGGCTTTTACCCCTCTATCCCATATATCGCAGGAGATCGCAGACCAAGCGAATCATTCGCGACGGATCTCTGTCTGCCTTACTTGGCCACGCATGCGCGTGCACACCACGCCCCCTCGCCATAGCCCATAGCCCATAGCCCATAGCCTGACTGTAACATTCATCCATCACATATAGGTAGCTTCGGGTCTTACTATCGCTTTTAGTACCGGGTATTGAAGTATCCCTGATATCTCTGTCTTTCTGGAGACCCAGACACCTATCGGGATTGACGTCAGGACCCTATCTACCGTAGGGACCTGCAGACATGTTTTCCCAGGTAAGTGGGCGCGCGCCCGGCCGGGATTGTGCATCGGCCATCGGTAGTCTCCAGACCCTGCACCTTGTCGAACCTCGTCACGTTTATTTTATATCCTATATCCAAACCCTCATTTCACCCTTCGATGTCTCCCATGAATTATATGATTATATGGATAAAACAACCAATCTGACCATTCAAACAGAAGAAACCCTACTCCGCCGTCACGGTCACGGTGGAACGCCTCACTAGCGAGCAATTCGAGGAGGACGACCTCAGCGGTATTCCCGACCTGGTCGAGGTCATCAAGCTACAAGGTTCAGGCCCCGCGGAAGCTGCTCGTGCTCTTAGAAAAAAGTTGAAGTATGGGAGCGTCCATCGACAGATAAGGGCTCTTGTCCTTCTTGATGGTTTAATTCAGAACGCCGGGCCGCGCTTCCAGCGAACCTTTGTCGACGAACCTCTACTTGAGCGCCTGAGAGTTTGCGGTACCTCGGACCTATCAGATCCTGATGTTAGGAAGAAGTGTTCCGAATTATTCAGAAGCTGGGCTACGGAATACAAAAGCACACCGGGCCTCGAGAGGGTCGCTGTGCTCTACAAGGTAAGGATTTGTCCTGGCTAGAGACTCACACGGCTAACAATTACAGGAACTTCCTCGCCGCAAGCAAGTTGTTACGCAAGCGAAATCTAAAGTCCTTCGTGAAACAGAACAGGACCCCTTTCGTGACTCCGAGGACGAAGCTGAGCGGGCGCCGGAAGCTCCCCCGTCTCAGCCTTCGTCCTCGCGACAGCCTGTTACTTACCCGCAACCCGCTCAAACCGTCCAGTCTTTCAGTCATACCAAGTCGCCATCTGGCTCAGGTTCCTTCTTCTCCAGTTCCTCCTCCAAGGATAAGAAGAAAAAGGACAAGGATAAGGGTAAGAGAAAGCATAAACCCTTCAACCTCGAGGCCGAGAAGGACTCTATGAAGGTCGCAATCGCCGAGTCCTCGATCGCGTCTACTAACCTGACGAACGCTCTCCAAAGCATAAACCGAGAGAAAGAAAGAATCTCGGAAAATGCCACGGCGGTCGAGCGGTTTGAGGCGTGCAAGAAGCTGAGAAGAAAGATTTTGCGTTATGTAAGTCATAAAGCTCAGATCATGTGGCATCATTTTGCTGACTTCATAAGATTCACCATGTTGAGGACGAGCAGTGGCTCGGCGGTCTCCTTCATGCCAACGACGAGCTTGTCGTAGCTCTTATGACCTACGAACAGCTCGACCGATCGATCGATGCCGACAGCGACTCAGAAGATGAGATGGCCGAGCAGGCACACCTTTATAGGAGTAGGTTATCGTCCACACGAAAACAATTTATCTATTGCTAACGAAGTTTAGTGGCCACCGAGAAACACCAGGCAACGTCCCCGGCGAGCCCATCGAGTCCCGTGCCGGAAATGGCTCATCTCAGCGTCAACCCCACCCCTCCCTCTAGACCAGTGCCACCTCCGCGACCGTCCGCTGCCTCGAAACCCGTGATAGCTCCACGTCGCGCCCCTCAGCCAGAGTCAGATGAGGAGGAGGATTCTATGGACGAGGATGAGAATGACCCCTTTGCCGATAGGAATGCACTCGCCACGCCGAAGGTCGAAAAGGGTGAACCTAAGTGGTAGATCGATCTTGGCTAGTTTTTGGCAAGGATCTCAGGATGCCTATAACAAGGACTTTCATAGAGTCAGGATACCTGGGTAATCAGGGTAATCAGGGGAGATACCTTTCTTAAGTGAATTGCTATAGTAGTTAATTCCATCGATATATTTTTGAAGCTACTTCTCCCTTCTCGTCTCATCCTTGTATCGGTGATGTTTATAGATCGGTAATATCATCTTCATGCAAGAGGCTCCCAAAGTTAATCCCAACCCCTTTCCTTCAACATTCATTTTTATGTGCGACCAGCTTAAATCATTCCAAATGTCCACGCGTGACTAGCAAGAAGTCATGCTGCACCTATAGGCCCTTTAATCTGAATGGCAATTGCAGTAAGCATATCTAAAAATGCACGGAGGCGGCGTGCTTTCCTTCTTTACAAATAGTCAAACTAATACAGCGTTATAAGAGGCAATTAGAACATCAACACACAAGAGCGCGACCTCCAAGTGGTAAGGCATCCATGGAGCAGCAGTTTAGCTCATTCCCCTTCCAAGGGAAAGGCCCGGGTGCAAACCCCGGTGGATGCAAACATTTTGACGTTTGGCAGGGGCGTGGGTTCGCTCCTAACTCGCGGAGGTTTTTTCTTATTTTTCCTCTTTTTTTCTTCCATTATAGGGCAGCTTTCCCAACCTTGTCGTCGGTTGCCCCTAAATCCCTGACCCCTTTATTTGTCTACATCGCCCATACCCCTGGTGTTCTTCAACTATTATAAAGTATATTGATCTATACTCAACATGAGAAGAAGATCTGCATGAGCTCTTAGATATCCGAGGAGACTATATACTAATCATCCGTTCCTGATTAAATGGTAGCAATTCATACAAATATTGCGACGGCAGTTGGATATGATCACTATTGGTGTCTACAGCTTCGTTTCCCATTACACCAACAGCCAACTTACACATAGCCCGAAAGGAGCGACACCTTTTAAGCCACCTCCGGCCTTGAACTTGGACAAGAGGTTAATAGAGCCCCGATCGAGAGTGAAGAACAACGCCTTGGGGCAAATATCTCGTCATGACAAGTCGTGTTCTTCAATCACCCCTATCTTCTCCTCGATTACAGAGAATGCCGAGTTTACATCTCCATCTCGATTCAAGGCGCTAATGTCCACAAATATCATTTGATGATCAACGTCAACACTAGATACAATTTTCCCGTAACTTATGCCAGGTTTCTGGTCCCAATCACCTCCTAAACTGCCTCTACCTCTCAATGACAGGTGCTATGGCATGCATATCCTATAGCATCCCTATTAAGAGAGTTTTCAAGATGTGCTAATATATACCAGCTTAGAAGCATGAGACCTTCGTCTGAGAATATTGTGATGATGAAGGAGTATCATAATCTCTCACAACATTCTACGCTGAGGTATACCAATAACTCCGACTTGGCTTTATCGTATTTCATATATTGTCTGGGTAGATTACACTGTCTTATTATTTCTCATCATCTCATTTCATCCTTTGATAGGGGCTAGCATGTCCCCAACCACATCTTATCCTAAGAATTGAGCCAAATGTCTGGGAAGCATACAGCCAACTTACGTGCCCCTTTACTGTAAAGCAAACCCCAATCCAGAGAGTAAGACGAGCCACGTATCAAGGCGCATAAATCGGCACCCGGATCGCCGAGCGGAAGATATAAGCAGCGGAACGCGTGCGCGCTTGTAAAGTTTCCCCTCGAGAGAGTTCTGACCAGCTAACCCACCAGCGTACCAATGACTGCTTTTCGTCACCGCGTACTCGGTCTACCCGAGTTACTTATAACCCTCTAGCGGTTACCAGCTTGCCGTTTAGACAAGCCATATGCCGAACCTTCCAGCCGTCTGGTGTCCCCCATGGCCCCCCCCCTCCCCTTAACCCGCAAAACGTAATGCACCACCCACACGATACCCCAGCTTTAATCGGAATTGCCTTTATTTCCCCATTTATCCGCGTCCCGGGGAAAGCTGACGGACCCATAGTATCTGGGCACAAGAGTCAAAATATACTTTTTGGCTCCGCTAGTAGGCCGCACGAGTACATACTTATTCGCCACAGGGGACCTTTATTTCTTTTTCCTTTCTCCTTGACTAAGATGTTGACAAATATAAGCGGCTAGGGGCATCGACACATCTGAATCGCATCAAGCTTGGGACGGCAGACATGAATAATGATACAATGTCAGGCCTCGGCAACATGAATGTGATCTTGACGTTCTAGCTTCGGCACTCTCATCTGTGCATCCGAAGAAACCAAAGTACGAATCCCTATTTCTGCCCCTGCAGGGCTAGCTAGCCAAAGCTAGCCATCGGCGGGCGCGAGGTTAGAAAAACTTTAATCACGATAAAAGCCTGGGGGTGGCTGGTGACCACACCCTAAAAAGAAAAAAGGAGTCGGATGCCGTCAGCCTTATTTATCGGCACGTTGATTCATGAATGCCATTATCGGTGTCTTCGTGTTCGTCGCTGGACTGACTCGACAGCCTAGGACAAATTCCGATGACAGGAAGATAATCCGCTTCCTTGATAGCCTACCGCTAGAATGATTGCCCGGCTACCGATTCATGACGGCGGCGACACCTACAGGAGCTCTCGCCGAGGCTCCGCCACAATGCGCAGATGAATAGCTGGAAAACCCAGATCTGTAGTATATATCCAGTGTGCCGGGAAAGGGACACTATGCTCCAGTCGGCGCGTAATGTCATACGTACGTAGTCGGCTGACGGCGCCTTGTTGGGCTCGGCCGGCCGGCTCTCCTCGAGCTAATGCCTGGGCTAAGGGGTGCCGAGAAGGGTCCTCTTACGCAAGGCTGGTGGGCTTGGTAGCCCTCCCTATCGCTGTTACTAATACTTGGAGAAGTATTTTTTTCTTCTTCAGTTTGTTCCCAGAGTTTCGGTTCGGCTGCTAGTGCTCTAGTCTCCCAGCATTGGCTTCGAACTCAATCTTGCGAGCGGAGGATCCGCACTTCGAAAGAATAAAATAATGATAATAGATAAAAGATAAATTCAAAAATATTAAAATTATTCCGAATAAGAATAATTGAATTTTTTTTTTTATGGTTTTAGAGTTTTCAACCCCACGGGCAATGCTGATCCTAGGGGTGTGTACGTGACGTCGGCGACGCGCTTTTGAGTTGCTGAACATGCAAAAACACGTGAGAGGTATGACTGTACCAAGGGGCTGCTGTTGGGACGTTACTGTTTGTGGGAAAGAGTGCCCCCATTCCCGTGCATATTTCCCGTGGCGAGGCTGCTGATTCACCTGGCTGGCGATCTGCCATGCCTGAACGAAGCACTGACGATGTCTTCGTCGACTTGGTAGCTTCGCATTGGGTGCCTTTCGGCCCTCGGTGACAGAAGGTGGTCGTCGCTGGCGCTGTCAGACCGACGTTACATGGAGCCCCATCGCCGGTGAAGCTCCGCGACCCCAGCCGCAGCAGTTATTTTCGGGGGACCGGCTGTTCCTTCACCGGGGTGCCGCAAAGGGGTGAGAGGCAGAGAGAGAGAGAGAGAGAGCGCCCGCTGGCCCGTACCCTATGTAACGCGCTGCCGTCAGGTGCGGATCTGTACCGGACCGCCAGGGATCTTGGGTTGAGCATTTGCCGGAACCTGGGCCCAACTTGTGGATTGGTGGATATATAATACCGTAGGTTAGTACGTTATGCACTATGCACTTCAAGAGACGTACGAATTTTCAGACGGGCCATGACGCACGTCTGGCGTCCGCGAAATTATCTAGCACGCTCCACCGCAACCACCTTGCGCTTGTTAAGGGCCGGGCGGTGTATATTCGTGCGGACAGGTACCCGTACAGTCGTACCTTGGGTACTGCACGCGGGCAGACGGGATGTCGCTAGCCCAGGCCGTCCCGGCATCTCGGCTGCACGTGGCTGGAGCAAGAGGGACGGGAAAAGCGCACTAAATGGGCATGCGTAATGCACTCCCTATCCACCCTTTGCTACGGTAACATATTTCCATACGATTATCTGTGTAAGCCCGTTAGCACCGAAATGTCTTACTTTTCCTAAGGTACGGTATGTACCTACCTACTCCCAACACTCTTAACAGTGTGACATTATATGCTACAATTAGTAGTACAATTGAGGCGTCATGCAAGCAGTGCTATAACGGACCGATCAGTAGACCTGCAAAGACACGCCTCTTATCATTATCAAGCTCAATAACTGGGCGGAGCCAACCATTTTCTAAGCCGAGTGGGTAGCGGTGAGGGGAATCATGTGACGCCTCTAGGAGCCTCGTGTAAGGGAGAGACTAGTCGTAGTTGGTTGTATGTATGGAAGACGACTGATTTATGGACCTATATACTTCACGGCAGCCGCTCAGTTGATGAAAACATACTTGCGATGAGAATCGGTCTGGAAAGACTGAATATATGGCCACTTGAAGTTTCAAAAGCAGTATCACGATGAAATGCCAGGAAGGTACCGATAAGTAACCTCGTAAGTGACTTCTGAATTTGGAATTGGGTCATGATACAAATTCATACCGGATTTGAAACTACTAGGTTTGATTAAAAAAGTATCCAAGCAATTGAGTTTGAGGGTCTGTTAATGAAGCAGTCTGGCATACTAATTTCACGAATTATCAATTAGGCCTTGTATTAGAGTACCTACCGCGGAAATGGGAAGAGGTCATTCGAAAGTTGTCCATGAAGTAAGGACACACCTGAAATGCGTAGAGAAATAGGTCACTGCATCGTTCTGTGTGTTATCACATGAAGTGGAAACGGCTTTGGATTGGGTATGATTGTTGTAAGCACTTTGTTTAGATATAACCCCTTGAAGCTTATATTGGCATCTCAGAAAGTTCAATACAGAGACGTGGAGATACTGTAAAGGAGTTGCCGGATATGCACCGAGACTGCCAACCAGATCCCGAAGCGGCTGGGACCGCACTAAGTCGTGACCAAGTCGTGAGCTTGTACTCATACTCACTGCTAGGAATGGTCTATTTTAGTCCTATCACGCCTGCTGGACCGAAGGGAGAGCGATATGTCTTAATAACTACCGACTACCTACTATGCTAAATTTGTAAAGACTGTATGGCATTCGCCGTGCTTGTAGATTCATATGTAGGATGTAGGAATATATATCGTGCATTGACATGAGAAGTGTGAGGAAGAGGCATGAGACGAAATGGAAGAAATACAGGAGAAGGAGGAAGAAGAATATCGTAAATATGAGTGTGGCCTATCGCTACGAGCCACTATGTGTGGTCTATTCGTTAAATAATAAAAACGCTAATACAATACAGGTCGTCACGTTCCTTGCTGCTCATATTTATCCCTTTAACTTCGGTTCGCCGTCGTCTATATACAATCTATGCTCATCAATATAGTTGATAACGGTCGCCGGTATTAGGTATTGTACACTCATGCTTCATGGCAAATCGAATTAGTTCGAGTCAATCCGAGATAAAGGGAATGGGAGATACTCACTCGCGCCGCAGGAACAGCCTGATCTTAGTACTGCTCACATTGTTTTGGATCATTTGTGTGATGACGTGTATGTTGTCCTCCCACTGCTTCAGGTTCGTCACGGCCTCGTCCATGTCCGTCCCGCTCCGCTCCACGATCATAGCTCCGAAGTTCCCCAGGATGTGGTCGAGATCCTTCTCGGCCCAGACTCCAGGCGTCGACATGGTGCCGATGAGGTCTGCACCAGCTAGGAGCATGATCTTGACAGGCCGCCGGGATTCGCCATCCGCTGACAATATACCCTTGCGCCTTTCGTTGATCTCGTACTCGAAGTGCTACAGCATCCCGAGTTAGTACCTTGTGCAACCATCGACACGGGGTACAGCATAGAGAGCGCGGCAGCTAGTCTGGACGGGTGATGGCAGATTTGTACTCACATCTAGCACCTTGGCAGTTGGCATGTAGTCAGGCTGGAGAGCCTCCCACGGGTCGACCATCAGCCAGCTCGACGTATCTTCTGCTGCTAATTCGCACATGCGAACTCTGTTGAGTCATCGCGTATTAGTTAATCGAGTTACGCCACTACAATGGGTCGGGCTAGCTTCGACTTGCCTGTGACGTGATTCCGCCAAACCGGCTTTCTTGTAGGCGTCAGATACTGCAGCTTCGGTCAATATTATTCTGGTCTGATACGATATCGTGCATCACAAACCAGGGGACAGATAGCCTCCTACGACCTCGTACTTTGTATTTATGCGGGAGTAGTCGTTGGCCATCTCGAACATGCGCAGGTGGAGGTAGGTGATGGGGGAGAAACTGCCGCAGGCGACGAGCACTAGCGGGATGCGGTCGGGGTCGGTCTGCTGCCGGCTCAGTCGGTGCGTAGGGAATTGGTAGTTCTCCAGCGTCATGGCCGACGCTGCCTGCGGCGTTGGCGCCACGTTCGTCATCGTGGGTTCGAGGTTTTTGATTGACCGGATGGTTGTAGTTGTATTCGGATAGAATGAAGCAAGTATGGGGTGGGACACTGGACCTTGCCTAGAAAGGTGGAAAGGTGGAAAGGTCTTGCGAATGGCTGAGGTGGTCCGTGCCTCACCGGTATTAGGTACGAGGTACGTTCACAACTTCAACTTAAACCCACATCATCACTTACAACAACTCTTATTACCTTACAATGACAGCTAGGCTTCCTAGATGATCTTCTGTCTCATGAAAGCTGTCGTGTCAGTTATACCGAATGATAGCAACGGAGATTCCGGAGATTCCGGAGCATCCTGAAATCTTATATAAAGGACGGGTCTTAACAAAGAACCACATATATCCAGCCACATTCTTAGCCACGGACTATGAATCGTATCACTCATTCGAAACCCGCCGAGCTCGGAGGGAGGTTCCTTTTCCCTCGGTCCGTTCCGCTTGGTTTGTCGCAATAAACCGGACAATAGGTACGGGTTAAGTAGTTTGACAACAGTCCCGGGGCAAGTCGGGGGTTGTGACACACGGGACCGCGACGGCGTAATGGAGATTGCAATGAGGGGTTATTCGCGGGGTAAGGCCAATTACGCAATTCCAAGATTTTCGCAAAAGTGTCTAGAGGGGTTGGAGGACGCGCCCTTATAATTCACCAACTACCAGCCCTATAGCCTACCCTCTCTAACTCACTACCCAAAACCCCTAGGTTAGCGCCAAGTTATACAAGGACCCTAATACACTCACCGGAACACCTATAGAAGAATCCCGGATCTTCCTCCGACTCAGGCGTAATTGATGGCCTTGAACGAATGCTTCTTTGCGCTCGCAGCACGATAGGATGGAAACACATATAATGATTATACAAGCGTTTAATGATTCCTAAAGCGTGAAACTTTGTTCTTCTCTGTCTTCCTTTTCTTGCTCCTGCTCTTATCCAAAAGTCTACTTTGTTGCTCGAGATTTCTAGGAATGATCAATCAACTGCCATTTATCTAAACAGCTGATGTCCATGGCATACCTAAAGGACTGCTAGGAGCAGCCTTAAAGCATGGTGATAGCATAGGCGTTAGATACTAGCTGCGGTGACAAGCGTACCATATTTAAAGCTGGCTCATCCATTATATCAAGCGTCGGGCAAGAATTTCATAAGGTATACCTCTCCCTGCGTATTGCTATTATTTCCTTTCACATTTCACAAGACTTATGCACCCTTAAGTCTGATACTCGCGGAGCCAGAGCTGGGAGGTCCGAGGAAGCTCCTAAGTTATAGGGAAGTTAGTGGGCAGCGTGTGCCGTAAATACTGTTACCAACGAGGCCAACAGGCTAGCTTTTCGGTATAGGAAATACCTAGCCAGCCAGCCACGTCCATTATCGCGTTACGTTATTATCAGGCAGTGCGTCGCGCCTTTCATTTGCCTCCGCCGTTCCATTTCGGCCTTATTACAAAGACGATGGTATTCAGACCGAGAAAATTTGGTAATATTTGGGAACTAACACCTCGGTGTCTTTCTGGAGCTCGTTGTGGAGTTTTCCATTCTGGATAAATCATGTGCTAACTAAGATAGAGCTACTAGGTATTTCGACCCAGGTCGGAGTTTTCACGTGAATTCGGTTAAGCTACCTGATTCCGTACCCATGCCAAATTTCCCGAAGCGAAGCTAGTAGGTTAAAGGGAACCTTGTACCTAAGAGAGGGAGGCGAAACGTACCGCAGCGCTAGAAGTCTTCTAGAAAGGTGTGGGGCCGACACCCCGGCTCATTGAATGACTGGGGGCCTAAATTTAAGCGACGGTTGAAAAGACCCGGATTTATTCAATTGAACCGAGTAGAAGGACCGATGGCGAGTATACTATGTACGGATACTTCCATGTCCTAAGGGCATGCTAAACATGGGTGCGATGGATGGGGTTTCCCCCGTCGACGGCTTCATTACGAAAAGAAATTGGATGATCGGGATGGAAGGGCAACTATGATCTTACCAGGTCATCAGAGAATTGGAATTGTAGGTTTGCAGGGGTGATAGAAAAAGACATGTCAAATAGCAGGGCCGGAATTAATATCGTTCAATATTCGGTAAAGTATTCAGCAAATTCAGTATTGCGTATATGTTCCCTGTTGAGTCGTCACAAGCTGTGGTTTGACAACGCATAGACATCCAGCCTGGTAGGGCATTTCGAGTCAGCGGACCTGTGATGATGACTCGACCAACCTCGTATCTAATGCCAGTCTGATTCCTTGGGATGAGTTCGCTACATGTGTCGCGACACTGGCAGTTGATTTACATACGCACAGGCGCCCTAACACTTTGCTATGGGACGCCACGGGATAATCTCCGACGACTACGGAATATGTAAGCAATTGGTCCAATACGATGCCGCGGGTATGTACGTAAATCATCGGACAACCCTAAAAGACGCCACAGACGGGGATGACTGGCATATGCTTTAAGGCGGAATCGAAAAGCTTCCACCAAGCCACGGTCCAAAATAGCGTATCTACGATTCCCTTTCACAGGCAAGACAGACAGTGGAGGAGGGGTGAAACTATTTCATAACCCAGTCCATCGGGAAAACGCCGAAAGACAGGGGAAAACAAAGAAAAAAAGGCTTGGACCCTTGGGCCGTTAGACGCGGGGTCCCGTTTGAAGCTCGTGAAGATAGCAGCTGATGCGGAAACCCGAGGCGTCGAGAAGAGAGGCTGTTGTCGTCTATTATTTCCCTATTCCCTCTTTAGCTTGTCGAGGCCGTCGGGTGCGCGCGCCATACCTTGGCTCCCGAGGAGAAGACCTAGATGCATGTCAGCTAGTCATGATCTCTCTCGTAGCAAAGCGCAAGCGGGTATAGCGCCCATCTAGCCCGCGGGTTGGCAGAGCATCTGATACCAGGCGCGCGCGCGCGGAGATGGCGCCGTTTGGCCTCTGGATATTGTAGGCAGTTCTGAAAAGTCGGTGAGCAGCAAATCTCGAATGCTGATTTGCACGCGACGGCGAGGGACTTGTTCGGAGGGTGTGGTAGGGCCAACTCATCGTGCTGGAAAGCAACCGTCCACCATCAAAACCCACACACACTTTATCTTCCCCCTCTCCACCACCTCCTCTCACCCATCGCTAAGATAAATCGGTTCGATAAGCCCTATCGCCAGCAAAAACGCCAGTGTCATGCAGGAAAGTGGGTTGAGGTGTTGCTGTTGTTGTCCTGAAAATGTCTAAGACCATAGGATGCACCGCGCATCACCATACCCTATACCCTTAGCTACCTCTACCCAGGCCCCAGTATGTTGGTTTAGGGTAGAGATGAATATGTATGTGATAGTGGAAGTAGAACAACTCAACCGTTCGAAAGGGGCTCATGACACATTTCGATCCTCTCTCTCTTTTGTTGTCGACCAATGATAAAATTTAGAGCGTGGGAAAGGGAATTTATTGTATATAGCAAATTAAATCTCGCTTCGAATATGCAAGGCAAATCAACATGAGACCAGAAAAGGGTATTTCCTATCTGATAATGTCGCATGCAGGAGACGTTGTTGGCCTAGGCTTGTACGGATGTAATTGTACATAATCTAACCGCCCACGCGGGGTACATGGCACAGGTATACACATGTATATGTCATCTGTCAGTCGACATGCTGCCGGCATCATACTCACACACGATAAACTCAACATTCTCTTTGCAGCAAATGAGAAATCGTCAAGTCAATTCACATCGGCGTTTAGCTCTAGGCGGCTCCGAAGTGATCAACTGACCCTATCCTTAGGCTTACAGTCATCAAAAGTCGAGCTTGAACAACACCAACAATGTTACACATTTCCATGTCTGACAGTTGGTTCGTGTCTCAAGCAAGCCGCCTTCCCCATACTCCCTCCACATGTACCATATCATATCATGACACCGGAGACTTAACAAGTGCGCTGGCGGGTCTTATGTATCCAACACCAACTCACCGCCGGGACGATACCGAGCTATTTCCTCTCTGCGCGTAGCTTGGGCCCGCTTTCCGAGCGGTCGACAGCTCCGCCCAAAACTCCTCCGTCGGTGAACAGGGCGAGTCCCTGCCTTCGGGGCCTGCATATCATACTATATATGTACCTGCTGAAAGAGAGGAGTCGTAGTTTATGTCTAGAGCTATATAAATTCCGCGACATATAGCCTTAGCGACGATATAAATGGAGAATAACAGAGGGGTTATGAGGAGGAGGTTATTAGGTATTGTTGTTGTGTTGAGAATAACGCTCAAAGGATGAGAGGGAGAGCGGAGCGGTCTAGAAAGTGGAATCGGCGGTATTGGATCTAACACATACACAGATACATGACCCAAGGTGAAGTGAAACTACTGTTGCAGTTCCATTTTGAGGGAAAACACGAGAATTATTTTACCTGGTATTTCTTTCTCGCTCACCGTCAAAAATTAGGTAGTCATGCAGTTGCGGTATCTCCAGTAGATGCAGCCGGATAGACGAGGGAATCTCCTCCTTGCGCATCCGGCCATGCAGTCCCAGGTTATTAGCTCTATCTCTCCCGACCTATCCCATATCCCATAATCCACAATCCATATCCAGTGCGTCATGTCCTCCTGTCGCGTATACACGCCTCCAACTCATACCTACCTAGATAATATACAAAAAAATCCCGAACGGCGGGAGCTACCTACCCCGTGTTGTCGCTTGTCCTGCCTAGCATAGCCCTTTGTCGTCCCTGTGACTTGGGGGATTTTTATATAGTAGAAAGCGGGGGAGAGTCGTGAGTAGCCCAGCCTAGGCTCCGCTGGCTACGGACGGCCTTGACGATCTTTTGACCTTTCGGTTTCGGCGCACGAAACCGAAAAAAAAGAGACGAGGTCCAGAAGCCCTTGTCGTTTTGAGACATTCCTAATGTGGGCGTGCGGTAGTTGTCGTGTTGTCTTGGGTAGCCGGCAGAAGTCGTTATACCCATAATTTGGGAACGAGGCGGTCTCCAAAATAATTAAAACAAATAAAAATTATAGCTAAACTCCGATGGTCGATCAAGGGTCCTCGTTGCATGGAGAAAATGGGCCCTCATATATCGTCCTGCACGATACCTTCTGGGGAAATTCCCAAGACCCATCTCGTTGACTTGTCCTTCAGTTGATGCTGTAATTGGCCGCCAACGTAGGCGGTCATGTGCCATCATGCTCGTCAAGAGGGAGGATTGATCAACTGAACTCTTTCCCATGCGTCGTATCATTCCCCTTCGGTGCTTACTATATGTGTTAACCGCGGTGGTCACGATTCAGTAGCTGAAAAGGCTAACCAAGTCCTTTTCCAACGGGGCTCAATATCTGCATCCAATAGGTATAGTAATTTATGTCATGGTAGAGATATAGTGGTAATCAACGTGCTCTATGATCTCAATATGCCTTTTAAGATATATCCCCGTTCGATATCCACGGGTCCGAGTCGCGTGGGAGCGCCTTGCATCTATCTGCTGGCGCTGGCGAAGTGTAAATAACGGTGACTTGTTTTGTTTTTTTTTCACGTGTTAGGTGAGTACCCAATTATTGTCCAACGCTTGCGTCAAGATCTGCTTGCTTGCTTCCAGGCGTCTAACCTCTGGGAAGGCCACCTATTGGTACCTACCTACCTAGGTACCTAGGAGGTAGTCATGTTAGTAACCTGGTAGGCAGTCAGTTCACATAAGGCAGTGGGAATAGACGTCACGATGAGAGAGAATTGAGACAAGACGAGGTATGAGTTATTGAGTGTGTCAACCACAATTTTATCATTGTTTTTATTTTGAAGTCCTTCGTGATTTTACTATGTTTTTGTGGTCATGGCGCATACTGAATTTTCTCCCTTTTCGACTGTTTGCTCAAGCCACTGTCTTTTGCACACCTGTCTAACCTAAGTAGCAAACTCTTCTCCTTTTGCTGCCGCTGCGGGCGAGGCCACCTGGTAATTTTCCCCTTTTTGTCTGACTTGGTCATTCCCCATTCTCCGTGAGGTCGCCCTCCGGTTCTCACTTGAAACACACACTATAACTAATAGAAACAAATGTTGGCCATCATAAGGGCCAAAATAAATCAAATGCGGACCGTGGTATCATCCAGGTAGCAACGCCGATTAGTGCCAAATAAACGTGAAAAAGGCGTATGCCCTAGACACAACGATAAAATTTTCGAGTGGGCCGTGAATCGTAGACCATGCGATGGGTATAGTGCCCATCCACCGGCTAACCATGTAGTGTGATTATGGGCGATGGGATGCCCCGTTATTAAGCAACATTAAACGCCGGCCTCATGCAATGCAATCGGTATCGTAATAAAAATCAACCGCCTCGCAATGCTTCGGGTAAGAAACCAAAATAATGATAAAAAATACAGGGCAGTTTTGAAGATCTGCTGTCGAGTGGTCTGGTTATAATTACCAGCCCTGAGCGTGGTATCCGCCGAACTCCTCACGGGAGAAATACTGGTTCCAGCTGCTGGGATTGGCCTCGGCCCTTTCATTGCCCATGTAGGCCTTCTCCGGGTATTGCTTGAGGTTGGCGACGTCGAGGGAGGTATGGCGTCTTTTCAGAACGGCATTAGCGGTCGAAGTCTTCTGCTGTCGCTCCCATAAAAGTTGACGTCGAAGTGATTCAGTCAGCTCCGTAGCCAACATATTTCTCCTAGTAGTCCTGGGTGACAGAGCAGCTTGCTGCTGAGGGATCAGTTGCGGGTTCGTCATAATTGGCTGAGCACCGGAACGAGGGACCTCGTTGATGGGCTTCAGCGGTGTGGGTCGCAAACCGCGTCTCATCTCAAGACCATTGTCGGAATCGTTCGGAGAGGAGACAATGTTCATGCTCGAGTGGTTCTGTAGTGCTCGCGCGCGTTGCGGGATGGCTGGAGTCGAATGCGAGGCATAGTTGCTCAGCCCCTTGGCGCGTTCTTCTTGTCCCGCAAACATAAGGCTGATCAATGATCTTTGAGAAGTCAAGTTCGCCTTGGACGGCACTCGCTTGAATGTGACGGCATCATCCACGCTCGACTTGCCGCTTTCCTCAATAGAATCTTCCCAGTCTGAGTCGTCTTCGTCATCGTCAATAGCACTCTCGTCCATGTAGCTGTCTGACTGGTCGCTAGGCGTCTGGATCGTTCGCGTCGTGACATGGTTGTTGAAGGAGGCTTGCTTCTTCTGCGCGCTGAGAAGGGAACTGGGGCGAGAAGAATGCATTGCACTCTTGAGAGAAGGGCTCTCATCTTCGCCAGATGAGCCGACGCCGACTTCAAACATCTTCCTCTTAGGGGCTTGAGGTTGAGGCTGCGGTTGAGGTACTGACGGACGAGTTTCCAAGCTTTGGGGGGAGGACTCGTTGCTGGAAGAGTCACCCAGCTTGAACTTCGCTGGCTGTTTTCTAGGCTGGACGTGCTTCGGTGCGGGAGAGGACGAGGGCTCGGGGATTGGGTCGCACGTCGTCGATTTGGGTTCGTGAGAGACGCGGAAGGAAGGAATCTGCGATGGTGAAAAACCGCGGATAACAGTGGTAGCGGGTGTCTCTGGAGTTTTTGGCTGTGACGTAGATAGTGACTCTTCGTCTTCTGACTCGCATGCCGACTCGCATGCAGGTGATGCGGGAGTATGCTCGGCTTCGAAGCAAGAAGACGTGCTCTGGTCGAGATCTGACGACTCTTCTGAAGCGTAGCTCATGTCCGGGAGTGGTGCCAAGTTCGGCTCCTTCTCTTGTATGATAGAGACCACCATTTTCTCGAAGTGACCCGAGGTTATGTGACGCTCACGACCTCTACTTCGGCTGCTGGCGCATGAGTCCTGACGAACGATGCGAGGTCGAACGATTTCCACTGGGTCGGAAACAGTCGTGAAGTCAATGGCCTCTTCGTCTACGACAGAGTCGACGCTACCCGATAGTTGGGGGACTTCAGGTAGTCGCTGTAGCTCTGGGATGTCTTTCGGTAGGGTGGTGGATGTGGTGGTGGTCGCAGCTGCTAAGTCTTTGGTTTCGCAGCAGAATGTTTCTCTATTCCATAATCGCCAGCTGAGGTTTTCTAATCTTCGGCCTTGCTCGACTGAATCTGCGCATCTGGAGAAGACTAGGAACGTAGTTAGTAGCAGTTACTAAGGTGTACAAGTGCCCTGAAATCGAGGACCTACCAGTCCACATGCTGAAGAGGTTCTGAGGGTTATTTGTGTCGACCTTATGGATAACGTTCGGGTCCACAGTTAGGACCAACCCTTCGGCTTTAGTAGGCATGTTGTAGAAGGTGGCTGCTCAGCTGCTGGAGCAGACGGTAGAAGCGTTGCGGATGTATGGTGACTTGCGGTTTCGCGAAGTCGATCGCGAATGTCGAATTGGACCAAATCCTGGCTTCTCAACGTCCTCAAGGAGTAAGTACGAGATAATCGGCACCCAAGGTGAATTGGCGAAGGTACTCGTTCGTAGGGTCCTCCGAAGCGCAAAGGTCGTATAAAGGTGTCGAAAGTAGTATTGGTGATGTATGCTTGCGGTTGACTCTCGTAAGGTGGATCGGTTGCCTTGGGAGAGGTCGGTCGATTAATGCTGGAAGTGATCAATACTATGACCACAGACTCTATCAACACGAAAGAACCGCTCGACTCTTTGTGGTTCACGATGAAAATCCATAAGGAAGGGGAGGAGGGAGCGGGTAGGTGTGTACATATGTATTTTGATAGGAGGGAGTGGAGTGGGCATGCTAGGTGGGCAAGAAGGCGCGGTGTGCAAGTTGCTGCCAGACTCCAGTCGTGCTTGCTGGGGGGGTACGTACCGGTCATCAGGTACCTGGGTACGTACCGAAGTAGCTCTGTACTCAAGTACCTTCGTACTGCCGGGTCCTGGGTCCAAAGGCCTTATTGATGAGAAGAGACGAGAGTCAAGGGTGGCGGCGGAACTGGGATCAGGGGATCAGGGGAAGCCAACCCTTGACAACACGCGCAGAGGTACCTGCCCTGCGGTACGTACCCGTCTGTGTTTCTTTCCAATGAATGGGCCACACTACCCACAGCGGCCAGACTCACCCCGAAATATCCCTTTTAGTGTTCTTTCTAGTGTTTCCTCTTAGCGTCTCAATGCTACTACCTCTTCGGGGCAAAGCCAAAGACTTAGCGCACCATCTAGACCGAACTAGGCACTAAATTCCCATTGGGGCACTTAAGGGCCCTTCCCATCTCTCTCCATTCTTTTCCCCCCTTAGGTACCCACTGACCTGCCCGGAAAACCCGCCCGCGGTCAATTGGGACTGACCTAGCAAGTTCAGTGGCCCGAATTCTCGATCCTTCAATTCGTCTGGTGCCGGTGACCACCAGACCTTTCTGGGTACCCGCAAGCGGTTCGGGTTTGCATTGTTCGAATAGGGCACGTTACCTATTCGTTACTCCCGCAAGTGATCATGAAGTCGCTAGCTGGCCAATGCTATTGTGCAAGATTGCCTCATTCGAATCATTTCTTCTCGTCTATTGTTCGTTTTCAGCAACACATGCGTGGCATAGAGCATAGAGACCTGGTAGTGGACATGGAACAAGCAATTGGCTCTCGAAGTCCTCCAACCACCTGCCGGATCTCCCAACTTATCCCCGTGCACCGTGAATCATGAACTACAGGTGAAGAGTTTGATTAAACGATGTTGCCTCCTCCTGACAATGACGATGTAAAATTTACGATATCCTGCTGACGAGATGATTACGCTGCACATGGGATTCCCCAAGTCACATATTTATGTAAATATAGGCGGGTTTGGCCAGTAGAGCTCGTTATTAGCAGGTTCCCTTCATAACCTACAGGTATCGCCACAAGACACCAATCTTGATTCAAGAAGATTGGTTTCTATTTATCGCTGGGTTTTTGCAAGGACTGAGCTACGTAAACTATTGTAACAAGTTACAGCTCATTGTGACAGTTATGACTACCCAACTTAGGTAGGCTGTTTACCTTTGGTGTTATTTGTTGCCTGCGCTTTATTACAACAGTCTCTTAAGCATCGTGATCCTTGCCTGCGGTAATTACAAGGCAGACGTTGAGGGGTTTGGTTGGAGGGTCACAAAAGTCACAAGAGTGATGGCGATGCCACAATGCCCGCAGATTCAAGCAATCGGTGCAAATTTAATAGGACGTGAAGGTCAATTTGTCGGCCCAACGTTTGCTCTGGTCGAATCGTCAATGGGGTCATTGGGCTATGTCCTATGTCCCCTGAGTTTGCTGTGCTGCACTTGTTAATTGACAGGTAGATGAGGGAGGGCATGGGCTGATTGAGAGACCGTTGTTGTAAGTGACGTGACGCTCCCCCTACCACTCCTACCCCTTGGCTTCTTGGGATCGACAGAATCTGGGTCGCCAATAATTCTTAGAAGTCGCCTCGCAAGTGAACCTCGTGATGCTGTCCCCTTTAAGCGACTTTAACTTCAACAGTAGTCTCCCCGAGTGCATCAGCAGAAGAATTGGCGCCCCCGCGCCAGGCCTAGGACCTAAACATCACAGCTGTCCACTAGTCGGGCTTCGGCTACAAGTTTAGACAGTCATTTGAACGATTTCGCAACGATAGACCATGACAACTCAACCCCCCTTCTGGCATGTTACCCCCCCCGACGAACCGCCAGCGCATAGCTTAGATGTCAGACAAGGCAGTAACGAGTCTATTGTTAGCTTAGCTTATCTTCTCTTCTTGATTTCTTGATATTCACGGGGCTTAGATAATTCATTCCTATGAACGCATGGTAAGAGTAGGCAGCTTGATCAGGCAGATAGTCATCGTGTGCCCATAACCGTCCCTTTCACCTATAATTTGCATGAATGCGTTGTCCTTTTGGTTCTCGTGGTCACAAAATGGACCATACGGCAGATAGCTGGGGGGAAGAAATTGCCTCGTACGGGGGAATTTGTGGCGGCCAGGTTCTTCTCCGCATAAGGGGACGTTGATCAGCTGAACTCCTCAGCCACAGCCGAAGCCGTCCCTCTCTGCCTCTCGCAACTGCAACCCCCACAGGCCGGGCCTAGCCAGCTGGGGACAGAGATCACTGAAATCTAGACGTGGGTGATACGAAGTACAACGGCCTTGTATCGAGCGCACGATCCAATACGAAAGTAACACCCTGAGTTCCCCGTACATACCCTTCGTGGAGACCTTTCATAGAGACGACTACACAGGCGTACGACATCGCACTGGAGCATGTATGACATTGCGTAGTGAGATAGTGATGCGTAGTGCGCACTAGCATGATAATTCTCCGTTCTCACATGCCAAGATATAGGTAGTGTTTCTATAGAGCTTCTAGCCAACATGTGACAGGTACCGGGAATAAATAGTAAACATTAGTCAGGTCTAGAAATCCCAGAACGTTGGCGAGAAGTTTAACTAGTCTTTGGTAACGAACTCGACGTCGTAAGAAACATAAGTCTCAATGAATCTTGAATTAATGATAGACGATGATTCTAGCAAGGGCAGGACTCGATAAGTCACATTACTCGCCTCCTGAACAGCAATATCACATAGCCACATAGCCTGTGACTGTTTCGCTGCATTTCCGGTGCATTGCTTCGCCGGCCGCGGCGCCAATAGACGGACGACATCCGCCAATCGCCCAGCGCAACCCCACGCAGGGAAGACAGATTCGTCGCCTATCACACCTTGCACCGCCGTGCGCAACGCTGGATTGGGATTTCCATCACACTTGCGCGCAGTCAACGCGCGCCAAAGGTCTATACGCCGGTCTTGATATTTCTTCATTCCCCTTCGCACACGACTGTGATGCGTGACGCCAAGGAAGCCGGCGTAAACGGACAGCAAGAGGGCAATTACCATATCTCGTGATTCAACTAATCTCAGGGTCTGTATCTGAAAGATGAGATGGTCTTCGCTTGTGATAAGGTTATGACAAATTGCGTCAAAATCATCACCTAATTACACCCTGACCTTTTCTCGAAGTCGTCGCATCATTCTTCTTGTCGCGACTCTTGTGATATTGGGATTTGTTTCGCGGCTGGCTTCATAATGGTAGTAGCCGCACTCCCGCATACCGCATACCGCATACATTCCCGAGCGCATGCTACCCTTCTTGCTACTGCGACCCCCAAATGTTAAGATGACTCTGCGATACTGGTCCTGACCTCCCACGTCCAGCGCAACAAAAGAACCACCATGATCACAAGAGACCGTGCTGCTATCCTTACAAGCTACCCAGGTAGGCGCGTGGTTGGCACATTTCCGGTAGGGTACCCGAGGCATCGAGGCCCCCGAGAAATCCTCTTGAAGACAGCTCTGAGAAATTCCTTTGGCGATCCTCAAGGGTTCTAGAAGAATGGTACTCCAGTGTGTTGCTACCTGCTAGACATAGTAAAGCCGTATCAGACCTCGGGAACCCTAACCGAGATACCTATCTGCTAGCAACTCGAAGAACGGGATGCACGGGTCACGCTACCTCGAATTGGGCAGGCGGTAGGGCCTATTCACCAAATGCGCTCCTATCGTGCACCGCCGCTACTTCCACGTTCGCTTTTCTTACAGCGCCGGCCTTAGATTTCTAGCAGTATCTTCACGCCCACTTGAGCCGCCAACACTAGGTACGTATCCAGCTTCATAGTCTGGTTAGGACGAGTCACATCCTCAGTCACATGATCAATCATTATTCACTGCTTGGGCATCAAGTTACGACGTTGGGCAACAGAAATTGTAGAGTGACAGCGGCAGTGACGGTGATAGTGTCCCAGTGGGAAATCCAGGGACGAGCCGCGGCGCTGGGAGCTGTTACGCACGACTCTACATTCCCAAAACAGTAAACTCTTCGGGCTTTACGTATATCCATGAAGCCCACGAAGCCCACGAAGCCCACGAAGCCCACGAAAACCGTCTACTTCCAACCTCGCTGCAGCATGTTATCCCGCGGATTGAAAATTCTATGCCAAGTAATCTGTACTTTTGACATCATCCCGCTAAGCACCAAGGAAACCACGGCATTCTGCATGAACGGATATGCATTCACATCTACGGACTACTTGACGCCGACGCGGGCATGTACATGAAGATGAAAAAATTATAGGATATGTGCAGACGCAGGAGTTGAGAAAACCCCCACGCTCGTTAGAAATTGCTGTGACGGGATCAAACTCCAGGCTTCTCAACTCCGCACTCCGCACCTCGCACCTCAGCTATCACGACAGGGTGGTGTACGAACGCGCCATCTCAAGTAGACCAACTCCAATATTTTCTGTGGTATGCAATTTGCCTGGTAGATATCGTCAGATATAAAGATTCTTGTGTATTGGTACCAGGTATGTATGTAATCTTAAAACTGACTTCAACCCCACCCCGGCCCCCGTAAGATAGTTTACGAACAGGAGGTTGAGGTTGTTTCGAAAGCTATTGATTGATGCCCAGCAATTAACCATCGTGACAATCGATAATAAAAGCGACCCCCAAAATCTTAACCTAAAGCCTTCTTGCTTTTTTGACAGCCCCCACTCACATCCCCCGTCTTCTCTTCTCACCCCTAACCTGGCTGTTAATCCTGGCCGGGCACACTTCCCCGGAACTGGGGTGAGAATTAATTAAGACAAGGGATGGAAACGCGGGACCGGGGACACCCCCTGCCTTATATAAGGCAGGTCGGTAACTGTCTAGTAATATTTCATCTCGTATTTTCCCTTTCCTAATATGTATTAATGTAGGAAGTCTGATGTTTAGTCTCGTCATTTTCATGCCAATTATCTAGAGTATTCGACTAGAAGTCTTGCGCTTGTATGCATTGCTCGTTGATGGAAATAGGATTGAGCAAAGGAAATACCTATTGAGCGAGACGGTGAGACACGGGCCAGTAGCTAGTTGTTTTTTGGTCAGCTCACCCAAACTGGCGATAGCTTCGCCCAAAAAGAAAGACCGAAATGCAAGACTTCCAACTCTTCGTTATCTACCAACAACATAACCAAATTTATAGCACATGCCAAGACCCGGCAATTTCAAAATGCCATGAGGCCAATACGATTTCTGGGAATTGCCAGCTCCCCAAACGCGCTTTATGACATCTTTGATGGGGTAGATGGGGCTCTCGTTACCATCCAGTTGGTGCCATCGAACGTCAGGTGAGTTACAATAAAGACGGGGCAGCCAATCGACAGTGCCGAAACACTCAAGTTCGTTACATCCGCATACCACAGGATGCACTATGATACATGATATCTAGAATCCAGTCACCAACGCTATACTAATATCCCAGAACATCCTAGATTGATTAGAGCTTCGCCGGCATGCCAGCTGCATATGGTAATAGAAATCTGCAATTAATTAAGACGGCAATTATATTCTTTTATGTTGGCGGGGAACCTTTCCGGCGATAACTCCACCGCCATTTCGAACACGATGTTGCTAACCAGCATGGCTTTAAGGCTAATCAAATAGCGTGTTGGGCTGCTCGGCAGTTCCCCGGGCCTTAAAATTCGTTGTATTACCCATTCCAATTGCATTTGCATTGCATTGCGCGGTCAACTTCACCTCCTCTTCGCGCGACAACATGCATTGGATATCAGGGTGGTTGTCTGCAGAAGAGACGGGATCTAACTATGCCTATAGATTTGTTTAATGTAAGTCTTAGACATCAAGAAGAGACATCCAGAGCGCGGCTCGGCTATGCATCTAGCCTTGCATCCAGCCCGCTGGTAGCTAATGCCTCTGAGTGGAGGATGCTCCGCAAGACACTCCGCTTGTTTACATCCGCCATGACGTCAACTCAATACATTGGACGTTCGAAGGAGTTGAGCAAGAATTTCCCCAACATCGCCCAGTGTCGAGGAGATCGGTGCGCAACACCAAGGCTTCGAGGATCGACACGGGAGACGCGTGCATATTTTACGGGAGTTTGCTTAAGTTTACCGCAGCCACCACATACACCCTCTCCACCCGCAAGACCCGATTGCCACCTCTCTCGGAGTTCCCAAGCTGTGCAACTTCTTCGCATCACCAGATCTTAGACCTGAGATATAGCAAGAGGGAATTTCGCTTTCCCTTACTTCTTCCCCAAAGTCTTAGTTCGAGACATGACAGGCTAAAGATAACCGGGGTTTAGTAATCAATGCTGGTACGAGTTGTAGCGCGCATATATAACTCAAAAACATCAGCCTCAACTGCCGTACTTTGGAAGCGAATAAGTCTTATAAGATAAGCGAGAGCTTGAAGTCTCGAAGGAGATGAGGGAACTCATACGTACCGAGATTCAATCGTCGTAAGCAACGTGTGAATTCTATTTAGCTCTTGGTTTGAGCATGGACGATAGCTTATTGACAAGTCAGAATACACATTTGCGGTGAGACAGCTTTGCGCTCGACCAATCAAAATAATCGAAATCGGGCTTTTGTATATATTCGCTTTTTTTATCATTGAGTACATAGGTACACCAGACATCAACTAGCTAAATGTATGTCATCCCTTAGAAATTCACGATGCTTTTTCGCACCTCGCGGCTTGCGGCTCTCTGCCGTAGCTACGGCAGCTCCCAATGCGATTGGCTTGTGCCAGACCAAAACGGCCCAAGACCAGGATTCACATCTGTAACCCGTCCCCCGCGGTTTAGTCTCGAATACCGGCCCCTAGCCTGTGTGTTCCCGTGTGCATCATGTATAGCTTGTCGTAAATGAGGCGTTTGGCGCCGATACCTTACATAATACCTAGTAATATTCCGCGTTTACTTTTATAGTCTATCACATATTAAGTTTGATATTGGATCAGATAACGTATTGCACGACCCCCTTGTTCCTTGGCCTATCTGCCCCTTTACTTTCACCGCATCGGAAAGTCCACCCTTCGCCCGCCGCATAAACCCGTCGAGGCGGGACAGAAGAAATGATAACCTTTCTCTTAAACTAACAGCTCTTTTTCCTAGGTTGGAACACATCGTGGTTGGGGGCGCGGCAGCCGATAGAAAAAGATAAGACAAGATGCTGTCACCGTATATGCATTGTGCGTAAGATTATGGGGTTAGGCTGGACATCTTACCTAAAAAAAATTCCCCCATGATTATTTTGAACAGCAAATCAGATTACACCAAATTAAGATCCCATTACTATGGTATCAAGCCAATTGTCAGGTCATTTACGAGCGTAGCGTGAACCAGCGGAGCGGAGATATTTACGGCACCGAATGCACCGAATCTCCATGTATCTACGGCACCGAATCAGAGGTACCCCTTTTAGCGTAGAAACGCTGAAAGTATCTTTTTCCGGCCTTACGCTTGCCAAGATTATGCCCAGGTAGTTCAATTAACCCCTAGGTACCTAACACCATAGTAGAGGGAAGAAATTCGGCCCCGCCTCGGTGAGTACGCTGATCTTGATACCTAAAAGCAATTGAATGCGTGATGCGCCCCTGACCTAGGTCTCGAGGGGGGCTGTCATGAGATTTCTTAGCATAGAATTTTAAGCACATACGAACATCAGCATATTTCTAAGCAAAAGGAGATTAATACATACATAGTAGCGTGTTATCCAAGCCTAGATATCTTCTATTATAGCGTCCTATCTTAGCACCTAACTGGAAGCCAGGCTCGTTCGTAGAAAGACAAATCGGCGCGCGTGATCCCCTCTCTCACGCCTCGAACCAAAACTCGGGGCTACTCGGCATCCAGAGCCGCATGGGCTGGACCCTGAAAATAAAACCCTGCCCGCCTCAAAGTTCCTAGGGCATCCCAGGCTCAGGCAGCTGTCAGGCCGGATTGTCCAGTGATGGGCCAGCGATCGTTCCAATTGATCAAAAATTCTAGACCTTGCGCTGCACCGAACGGCATTTCCTCGTCTTTTCTATGGGGTTTATCCACTGTTTCACTTGCTACTACTAATATCATCGACACCAAGTGACCCAGTTGGTCCTTTATTTTCCTAACGACCGATTGGCCAACGGTCACGGTTTTCCTCGCGAGGATTCTGGGCCTTTGGGGCTCAGAAGCTTGCGTGACCTAGGTAGGAAAGCTTGCGCAGCGTGTCCACGCAACCTACTCCGCTCCGTATGTTATGTCCGTGTGCAGCGCGACGGAGATCTTATGCGCCAAGATTGGCATGGAAACAGAGTTATGAGGCGAAATTGAGATCGTGTGTCGATGCGGTGCCTTTGTTTCGTCGTCGGCATGACCGCGAAGGCGGCTCCACGAGCGTCCCACCGCGAAGACACCTAACCAAATACTAAGAAAGGAAGACTGATGCTTTTCCCACGTGGTCCCGCTGCGATGCAAGCTCTCAATGCCGACTGCGAGAGCGTGATCTCTTATGAAAGCCGAAGGGACGGTTACCTCGGTAGATTGTCGCCCGGAATACGGAATATAGAATATACTTGGATGGGTTCCCCGCATCACCCGCATCAACCCCCTAGGTGCCTAAGTGTCCAGTCCTGGACCCTGCATATGACTTACACGCGACCTATGCAACTCTCACCACCGGACTGTCATCGGGTGTAGGCAGAATGATACCACAAGATAGAAAGCGTGTCCGCCTAGAACCGCAAACTTGAAACAATCAGACCATTAATGCTGCTACTCTAAGAGCCTGATCCTGTGAAAGCCTCGAAAGATTGCGGAGCCGCACTTATACCCCCGATCCTCCCCCAGTCCCTAATAATCCGGGCCTAGCAGATTTCGGTATCATGTGAAGTTCTCTTTTTTCGTCGGCATGGACCAGGCCTTGTCGTTGACTAGCATCTGATACCGGTGCCACGGTAATAGGCAGCTCGCCTTGAGAACATCCGCGCTACCGAATTCGTTACTGAGAAATAACCTGGATAGTCGGACCGCATACTGATCAGTCAGTCTACCGTAATTAGCAATGAGGCATGACACCTCCACCGGATCCATCGGTTCTAAGGTCCTACTACTTACCTAAGGTAAGCATGTCAAGTGATAATCAAATACATAGCTCTTCGATGAAACCAGCATATTACATATCCCGAAGTATACCAGATCACATGGCCACTATAGTATATATACAATCATAGTCCGACACTCACCGGGCTCTCGAGCGAGCGGCGGGCCTATAGGGGGAATTTATTCCGGGGGCTCCGCCGAATTTCCCCAGCGTGAGATTATATTGGTGGCAGCCTGTTTCCCCGCAATCTACCCCCCCGGGGGGCTGTTATTCAGCTGAACATCCCAATACGTAACCCTTTTACCTTTTTAGGCATCATATCATGAAGTTGCAAACTTCCAATGTCATCTATTCCAATAAGGTCGATGTGCCTTCTGTCGTCCTCCCGGCCTTCAAATGTGTCTACGGCGATAGATACCGGACGTGGATGATCTGGTTTGATCCTCCGTCACCTGACTCCAAGTGGTAATGCTTAGCACTTGTGTCGAAGTTGCATCGGTATCGTATATGGTAGTTGTCGGAGGCTAGGGGGTCGTGGTTTATCTTCAGAGCTTACAAAGCAATGTAGATATGTACGAATTACCTACCTGCATAGACTTTGTTTTATGCGACGGCAACAGAATCCCACGACTCGTCCGCCTCTGCGCATGCGGCACAGCTACCGTGCTGCCAGTCCGTTTGCTGCGAGTCAGCGTGCCACGAGCCTATAGGCATCGCCTCTTTCAGCCCTGTCCGGCAAATTATCCCCATTCCCAGAATATCTCTTGCCCTGCCCCTATCGCCAACGCTCTCATCAGCATTCCGTTCCGGTCAGAATATACGGATTGGCTGGTATGTGAAGCACACATGACATCTTATATACCTAAGGTACCTTTTCTTTAATTCGTTATTTATTATTATCATTTTAGTTATTCTCTAGCTCCTGACAGGTCGATTAAGCCAGGGTTTCGAGCCATACGCACTCGCCTAATTTGGAATTTTCATCGTGATGAATTCCCATTCTGGGAGGATTTCTTCTTGTGATCATCCCCCCCCCAATGCCCCATGCCGCATGCCGCCATGCCGGGGCTTTTCGTAGCGACTACACCAGACCTCGGATTCCTCTTCGGTGCTTGGGAAGTGTGAGGTGTGGCACATAAGACAAAAGGGCCAGCACACAAAGCACGTTACGACCCGGGGGCAGATTTGGGAACCATATCCATTGATGGGAATCGCACATTCTGGATGATTCAGGTACGCAGTGTGTGATCACCCACACACACATTCCCTTGCGATCCCCAAGAAAAGTACATGCCTGCTACTACGCTTATCCGTAGACTGCCTATCATTGTGATTTCGAAACGTTGCATACCAGGTAGGTAGGGTACCTTTTAAGTAATCTCACCTTGGTTAAGTATTTGTTATTTATTTTCATATTCTTATTTCCCCAGTCTCGCCTCATTGTTTCCCTCTACCAATACCAGACCGGCCAGGTGACACGGGGGGTACTGGCTTGCGTTTGCTTGTCCCCAATCCCTAATCCGGGCGCGGGGGGTCCCAAAAGTCCATGTTGGTCATGCGCAACGTCGACGCGGCCGCTTATTGGCGCGAGTCCTTTGCGCTGACCTGGCCGCCGCGGGAGTCGACATTTCTATGTATAAACACACCTTACTCGCTATTTACATGTGGCTGTATTGCTGCAGGGGCCTGAAAAGAAAAGAATATAATATAAGCCACAAGCCTTAGATCTATAATAATTAATTAATTATTGAGAAGCGACCCGTGCTGCCGTGTCTGTTCTATTGGATCTTGGCTCGCTCTTACGCACCCGCTAGGTTACTCACATACATAGTACACCCCCCAATCGCGGCGCGGGCCCTATCGCTCGCAGGCGTTTATTAAGGCGTCTTACGTTAAAACGGACAGCACAACAAAACGAGCCTTGTGACCTGCCTTCCCGCACCGGGATGTGCGGCCAGGCCCGTGCCAATGCCAGTTGGCAGGCGGCATTATGAGATGTGATATGATGAGGGATCGCGTATCTTTCTTCCCCCCCCCCACGCAGAGGAGCAGTAGCCCTGATACCTGCCTTTTATCTGACATTAGGTATTTATTATTATTACTTCGCATTTAACGTATGTACGAGAGTTACGCAGGCATGAGGCATGTGTAAGCTGCAAACGAGCAAAGACACATACGGAGTTAAGATCGGCTAAGCGTTCATTCTCACGCCTTCAGGAATGTGCAGATAGGCAGATAAGGCAGACGAGTGCCACGCTGGACGAGGCTGTCCGAAACTAGGCATCATCGTTTCAGCAAGCCAATCGTTCGTGATATTGGATGACCACGCCGACGTAGCAGTAGTGAGAGGCGTGATTATGATTATGCACACCATATAAGCCGTACTTCATTCGTGAAATGTTTCCCATTAGCAGGTTCTACCATCGCTAGGGAAATCTATAACGGGTAGGTATTGACAAGTCATGCACCCCCAGATCTCGATAATAAAAAAATCGATCTCGGTGAGGTGAAGTTTGATCAAGATTGCGACCGCTTAATTGGAGCAATGTGCGATCTGGCGATGAGGATGGGGTTTTTGGTAAGTGGAGGGGGTTCTTAGTTGTCAGCCTCAATGACGAACGAACGAAACATCAGCTGGGGAGGCTTTGGAACAACACGTGAATCAGATGTTACCGACAGGCGCTCGATTCCATACCGAAAGCAGCAAAGTCACTTGTGCCATTCTCCATATCCTACACCATCTAATTCCTGGGGAAGACTCCTCTTTGGTATGAATGGTATGAATGGTATGAAGAAAAAGGCTAACTACAGGCTACTGGCCGTTCCGCATGGAGCAGAGAGAGAAATGCGCATCGAGATTCCGATCCAGATCGGAAGGGAGGTGGGTTTTGTGGGTTTTATTCTTATTCTTAGCATTCTTCCCTGTCTTGTCGAAGCGGTCTTGTCTTGCCTGGATCATTTGGCAACTTCGAAGTCGGAGAAGTCTGGGGGTGGAACATGGGGAAGAAAAACAAGATTGCGTCAGCGGGTCAGCTGAGTGGACGATGATAATTAGGAATTGAACGGTCGGCTGCCGATCTGATTTCCAGAATACCGGATATCAAGACGTTGGAAAAACAATAAGGGGGTTTTCCCCTTACTCGCGATGATGTCATGGTTCGCATTTCCACAACGGCTACATAGTAGAAGAAAGGTATCTCGAGGAACCGGCAGATTGACCGATAAAGGAGATTAATGCCAAGATTCAAGTATCATACCTACCTCCTAGTAACTGGGTTAAAGCACATCTCGATGCTCAAGTCCTACGCCTTTAGGAATTCAATAGGGACAGCTTTCGAACCAGACCATCACTAACATAATCGGCCTCGTAGTTATTCCTCTTCCAGTCGTGATCGGACTCTATGTACACGGACTTAAGACGAACTGCGGCTGGTCTCGGAGTTTCGCTGCATCGAGAGCCAGTATACCAAATTAGTAACTTAAGACGAGAACGACCATTATGTCCTATTGCGTGCATGATCCTGTCGCGAGCATGGCATGGTAATAATCATTAACGGCAGCTCGCTTCCTTACGGGCCACGTTTAAAACATGCAGAGCCGGGTATGGCTGGCTATACATACTGTAACGAGGCAGCTTGGGATTTCGATCCTGAGAACCGAACTTCCTTTCAGACGGGAGAAAGCCATTCGTTGAGGAATGCCACGTGCTGCGGAAGGGAATCCTTCCTTGGTGGGACAGGGGAAGGGAAAAGGGATAATTCAAATTATTATTCCAATTTTTCGCGACAGAATTATATTTTATTGATTTTTATTTTATATCTCTCGCCGCCGCCTATGCTATTATTTATTTTATACTGCCAAAAGGAAACCGATCGCTCAGTCATGTCGGTTCAAGGGGTTACCCAGCTCAGCCCATTCCGCACCCGAGACCTACATGAGTGTATTCCGTTGGCTTGGGAGTTACCCGGCCGTGGGGTGTCATGGGAATTGTCTAGCAGCAGGAAAGGCCCTGTGGAACATATGGCAAAGGTTCATGTGCGGGTTGCGCAGCTGCATATCGTCTCCCTCGGCAGCTGCAGCAGGGCCAGGGCCGTATGCAGCGTCGCAGATGAAGAAGCCGAGTCTGGCATATGTATGGGAAATGTAGGTACATCAACTTTTGTGCCCTCCCTGCAAGTCATCACGTCGCGTTGTAAGGTAGGTAACCTCGAGGTATGGGATTATTGAGAATACCGTCGCACACGCCGGTATTTCTCCACGGGCCTCCAGGCTCCTGCGCCGTGCGCGTGTGGTTGTATACAAAAGGTGCTCCGGCAAAGCATGAGGGATCAAGACGATTGGTTTTCGCCCGTCTCCAGGAAACTGGTGACAAAGATCATCGTTCAGCAATTACCGCATTCGCGAGAGCTATTGTCTACAAACAGCCGAATCAGATGATCGTCAAAACCCCTTATTCCTCCCAATAGTCTTACCAGCTCGCCGTCGCGGTCGAAACACATGTCAGGTAGAATATACCTATGTACTAATCCTTTTCCAACCAACCTACCACGTCTCACTATATTCGCTCACCTAATATTAAACAGCCGTCTGAAGCGACGGATTCCTGATTTGTCGGGACCTTGCCTGCCGGCCCCTTTTTTTCTTCAATCCCTTCTCTTGCCGGTCCTATGAACGACGACGTCCTTGAGTAGAAATATCCCAGCTCTGATTAACTCGCAGCAAGCAATCTTTAGACGAGAACGGTAAATCTCAGCGAGACGCTAGAGCGGCTTACGTTGTGTGTGTAGCTCGTGATTGTGTTTGTCTCCTCCTGAGGGGAAGTCTTGGTCTTGTAGGTTCTGGACTCTTTTATCTTCCTTCCGACGATGAGGATCTCGAATTACACTACCAGGGGGCAATATCCCTTTCTTCCCGGAGGCGAGACCGTGTCGAATAGCTACGCGCGGTTTTTTCCCTGTATGAATGATTAAAACCTGCAACGATATAGTGCTCCAAACCAACGCGTGCTGAGATCCTCCCTTCGCGTTTGGTAGAAATCTAGTCCTCCAAATTCCCCCTCTTTTCCCCCGCTCATCTCAGCGGCGACAACGTAGCACGGAATTGGATCATGGTCGTGGTACGGATTTTCCACGGTGACCAATACCCACGAGGGCGAAGCGACTTGAGGTGGTTACACGAGCCACGGCATATTTTCTATATCTGGCAACTCATCTCGTACGGGGGACGATGCTGGTCGGTCACCTCGTTCGAGATCTCAGGTCCGCGGGATGCCAAGATACGGTATGGACCTATTGCTGCGCGAGGTAGAAGTGAAGATGGCAACAGCAGAGTCTGACAGGTGAGTACCGAGGTTTTTGGAGAAAGATGATTTGGGGGTAAATTTTGCCTGCCTAAGACTCGGGGGGTTGTTTCGATACACGCCTGCACGAATTAAACGCGGGTGTGGCGGCTAGTTTGCTAATTACCGTAGCCTTCTCCCCTTATTTCCCTTTTTTATTCAAACGTAAGCAAAGGAGGAGGAGTCAGATTTTGCCATCATCTCTTGCATTTCTGTCTCAACCCCCAACGGCGTCTTACGAAGAACTTTCGGGGTGCCGACCCCATGGGACATCTGGGCAATTTCAGCTGAGCCTTCCACCCCACTAGGTTACCCGTCCACGCCCCCAAAAAGGGTTTACCTATTCGTGGGGTCGTATAAGCCGCTGACGGCCAAGGCCGATCTCTCCGCTGACGAAGCCCGCAACCCGCCTCGCGATGATCCCGTCTTTTAAATGACATGACATTGACTGCGGATCCCGCGACTGACGCCAAGGCTGCCGGCCGTCAGCTTTTCCTCTGCCTCCTGCCAACTGGACTTTGCCTTCCTCGAGGGTAATACGCGACAGCACCCCTTTTTTGAAAGTCAGAGGAAGATGGAAATAAGGAGGAAGGGAAGGCTGATACGATTCAACCAAGCAGAACTACTCTACGCAGCTGACGGCATGCGGCACAGGTCGGGCCGTCCCTTATCAGGTTATTTCAGAGTTAAGTGCACGAGTGGCAACACCTTATTCCTGATAGGGTTTCAAAAGCTATAACGCTGGGGCTGGGCGGATTTGGGATCGGTCAGCCGCGCATTTCTGGTGCAGTTGGATTCTTCACAACCTCATCTGATGATTTCCTAAGCCCGATCCGTATATGTAAGAGGAGCCAATACGCGCAAGGAACTATTGGCCCCCACGGTGCAGTCGAGCCCCTAGCGAAATACACATCTCCGCCATTTTTTGTATTCCGGGGGTGGGAAGCACAGCGCGGACGATAACCAGGATGGTGGTTGGTTTGCCGTCGGGGAGACGTCGACGATGCGACAATATCCTTCTCTAGGCTACCCTTTTTTCTACCCCTTTCGCAAGAAGACCCGCGACACCTGGCCAATGGTGCAAACTCGCCGGCGCCACATATCGTAGACCGCCTTATAAAATCTATCGCCTTATGGCGCTATATCAGACTAGGTAGGTAGGTGATAGATGGGATAGATACCTAATGTACCTACGTATCTGACATGGGAGTACCTAGGTATACTCTGTACGTATTCCGTACATAGCACTATCGTCTGCATTTGCCCATAATTCGACGCACCTCGGGGCACATGCACGCCCCCGTGTGGTGAGGTCACCTGACGGTGATTAAGTCCGGCTGGTCCACTCTCTGTTGGCGTTTTCGGTGACGAGGGACTCCGGAGCTGACACACTTGAAGTCGTTTGGGGCAAAGTTGAAAAAAGCGGTATTTTGCCTTTCTGTGGTTCGGGTGGTTGGCTGCGTCGGGCAAGCGGGCATTTATCAAGGGCCGATCGAGCGAGGGTATCCGAAAGGACAGCGCCTCACCGATGCATTCTTTTTCTACGGTGAGGTGAGGAAGCGGTAATTACCCCGTGGGAAAACCTACGATAGCTACGTGCGCACAAGGCCCGTACCAAAGTTGGACGAGATGTGAAACGGCGTAACGGTTCTCCACGTAACCAGCCTTCTCGCTTACTGGGGATTAGGTATTGAGTCCTCATCTCCATCTCCAACTTTTTCCAGGTCCCCGATGGCACCCATGACCCTAGCAAATATGACTATCTTTCTATCGCCACGGCGGATCTATTTCTTTTTTTCTTCAGCAGCGGCGGATCTCTTTTTTTCCTGCACGTAGCCTCGCCTTCCCCTATAGTTGCCCCTCACCATAGGAAGAGTCATTTCGGGAAGAGGAGTCACCCTAACTGCGTAATGGCCCTCGACGTGTTGTTGAGACCCGGAAGGTCACGCGCTGTAAATCCTCGTGCGAACATGCCGCTTGTAGAAAGTGGCCCCGAAATGATCGATCCTCTTTGTGCTCTTGTGCGACTTGGGAACCGCAGGGTGATCGCCGAAGCATACGCACTCTCCCACGGGGAGAAGAAGAAGCCTCTCTCAGACACAGAAAGAACATAAAACCTCGCATAGCTGTTTGAGTCAACATAAGCGTGTTCTTCATGTGTCAGTGATACCCATCGCATCCTCCGCCGAGAGAGTGTATAATTAGTCCTCCTAAAGTACGAGGCAGTCACCCTATGGTGTGCTTGCTTATTCGGTTACACGGGACCCCTATCACTCAGCACTATGGCGTGCGTGGGACGTATCGTCCCTGCGGTGATAATTCACAATGTGTCTCGATCCTGCTCGATCTGATATAATATTGAGATTTTCGGCAGGGACCAGGTAGTTCGCGTAGGGACACCAAAACCAAAGGCCATCTGGTTGAGATTTCTAAATCTTACTTGATGGGAACACACGTCTATCGATCGTCATACATTGGCATTCGAATAAAAAATAATATTCCCAATTATTATTATGTTTTCATTTTATTCTTTTTTCGTCGTCGTGAAAACAAGATCAGACATAGAAAAGGTCGTAGCATATGTGGACTTTGGGGTATTACGGAGAGCAGATCCTGGGGGCCGTCATACCGAGCATCTTTTAACTTCATGCACCCCAGGAATATGGAGTAGGCTGTAGTTTATTCTATGGAGATACAATAAAAGATATATTGGATCGGCCATTCTTAAAATTTCTCATTTGTTCCATCGCGCTGCTCTCTCCGGATGACAACCCTAACGCGTTCCTCAAAACCCCCTTTCCTACGAGTTATTCCACCACGCGTCGACACCCACCGCGCAGCCGAAATCCCGTCGCGGCGGGAATCCTTTGGCTTAGCGTCCACTGCACCCATCGCGCCATCCCGTGGCGCCGTGCCAGGAATCCCGGGCGATCGGTTCCAGGGTAGCACACGACGAACAACGGGTTGGCAACTCGTTCCCCCCTGTTCCTTTGCTAGATGTCCTCTCAGAAAAAAAGAACAGAAACGTCCCGACGGGCTCTCAGTGCCTTGGATAAAAGCGCCGGGTAAATGTATGATACGGCACACCTTCGACTGCGCGCCATTTAGCCGGTATAGGGGAGGGGGTGGGTGGTCGACGATGTGAGGGTGTACATACCCTTACCTACCCCTACATAGATAGACCTGTGTGTGCACCTCACCTCGAAAACTCTTGTGCCTTGCGGGGGTTTTTTTTTTCTTTTTAATTAAAATTTCTCCGACGGCTGGGGTGCGGATCGCAAGCCGGTGAGAGTGTGAAGGTTGCTCCCGCAGGAACAGGTAAGGTACAGTCACGGCATGAGGAGTCTAACATCATAAATAGGGTAGCCTAGTAAGTCGCCTTGCGTGGCTCTCTAATCTTAAGCTTAAAATAATATCTCCGTAGCCTGCTACCGTTGCGTCGGCTCCCGGCCATGATGTATGGATTATGGGGATATCGTAGTTAGGCGGCTTGGACGGGCGGGTGAATCGACGCGGACGGCAATAAACGAGATAAGATAGCCTTTCTCTCCATAGTTGATGACGTTGACCCGTCTCTCTTTCGCTTTCTTGGGAGCTGCGTAATAGAACTACGCCGTAGGATCACCATGTGCCAGACAGCGGATGGACCGCTGGCTCAGGTGCTCAAGACATGCAACTCCAGAAATAAGCTCAACGCGCCGGTCGTCCGCAGCTCGTGGGCTTTCGTCTTAGGCCGTCCAGCGGCGCAGCTAGCACACGACGAGTTAATGGGTGGAAGATGCAATCGGCGGTGAAGGGTCTCTCTACTGCAGGCCCGCGAAACACTACAGTAGTTGATGGAGTGTACTCAGAGTAATGACAAAGAGTCATATATTAAGGGCTTGGCGATCAACACGAGACGATCTCCCCCAGAAAGCTAGGCCCTTAGGTAGCCGGTAGGCTTTCGTTCGTTCGCGTCCGTATTTCTCTGGTCTGGTGATTCTTTCCCCGCGTCCCCTCTCTACTCCAGAGCCTCCCGATGCGATGTGGAGAAAGCAGCACAAAGATCTTGCTAGAGAATAACTCGCCGTTCCCGTTGGGCAGGGTACGCCACTGCCCCCTTTTTTCCAAATCGACGATTAACTCAGCACACCCTCTCTCTGCACCGTGCGATTTGAATGAATCAATGTTTCAGGCGCTCGGCTGCGACTATCCTACCCTCCTAACCCACTGTAGGATGCTGTCACGCGTTCGGTGTGAGACAATTGTTGACAACTCAGCCTTGAACAGCTGTCTTCACACCCTCAGCAGCAACCCGTCCCTTATTTCAGGCCAGGTAGGTGGGCACGTTTACCGTAGCGTAGGCTAGGTGGTGTGTGGTGTATGGGGTATGGGGCAGACAAACGGTAAACTCTTCAGCCTTTATGACATTGTCTCGGAGGGCAGGATCTGGCCCTGAAATCCACCTGAGCTCCTCGTGCGACCCCAGTCCGCGACCCCGACCCCAAAATGGCCGCTGCGGCGGCTCACCCACCCCCCAATCGGCCCCGGGCGCGCCTCCCGCAGCCCCCCCCCCCCCCCCCCCACCCGACGGTATTAGCTAAGCGCGAGGCTTACGACGCCCTCTCCGTCTATCGCGCTTATGTCACAAGGCAACTAACGATGCTCAGGTATTGATCACCGTTGGTAAGAAAATAGCGATTCACAATACTTTCAGTTGACAGTGTCAACTCATGGGTTCCAGAAAGGATTTAGGAAAATAGCTATATTGTATCAGTTACATGAAGATGTGTGTAATTGTACGAAGTCTTGGCGGCTTCCTCAGCATCAACAACAGTCCGTAGACGTAACATTAACTTGAACGGCTAAGCTCGTCCGTGAAGACAACATGGAAGAGTATCGTAGTCTGATTTTACCCTACTTAGGTGAAGGGACACCAGGGCTCACGCAGCGTAGAGGGCATGATTATCAGTATGGTGTCTAGCTGATAAAAACTTCAGTGACTTTCTGTTCAACCAAGAGCATATATGAGCAGTAACTATAGGGCCGTCATCAAGCATCTAGACCAGATGTACCTTAGGTACAAAGAAATATCTGAAAACGAAGAGATCGATGTAGTATAAAACTGCCCTCGCTGTCTTTATAATTTCCCACATGTCACGAGACGACTGATCGGTCTTTCCAAGTAGCTCGTCTGTATGCCTGCGAATAACTTCGTCGCCCCACCCAAGGCAAAAGAAGTCCCAAATCCGTCCGGGATCCTAGGAAGGACTAATGTAGCGGACTCCATATACGATATTGCGAGAACTAGTCGTCGGTTTCCCGTTAGACGTGGCACGCCGGTAAAGAATGATTCCCGCAACTGGGTGGGTGCTGGGTGAAGACTCGTTCTAATCGCCAAGTTCTGTATCTGAGAAACCCACGGAACTTGTTTCAAATCCAGTAAAGGTTTGAGCGAGTTGGTCGCGATATATAGAAAGTCCTGATTCCAGTCAACCGACGCGATGGAGGGGTTGGGGAGGGAATTCCATAACGATAACGGTAAATATTTCGAAGGAAACCAAGCTGGGGAAGCGGCTTGACCTTCAACCTCTTCGATGTGGCATAAGCCTATCTGCTGATGGTGGAAGTAGGCCTATAATATGGCTCGACTTCACAGACTCGAATTGACGGAGCGATTGGGTGCAGCGGACCATCCTTGATCTTTTCCCACCATGTATGTGCCGGACCGTCATGAACGATAACGATGCAACGCAATTGTGAGTTGAGGAAGTAGAACTCCCAGACCATTTCGCGCAGCTCAAGTTGAAGCTTGCTAAAATTATGTAAAGCCACGGGCATCACCCCGACCTCCTCTACCTATCTTTTGGCTGTTTAGGAATTTCATGGTCAAGTCTGCTATGAAATTGACTAGAGCGAGCTCTATCACATTAGACATTAGGTTATAGAGGAGCGAGCATGTGAATGGAATGACTGGAAAACTGACCGTCGCTCTTTCTCTGAATCTGACGGCTGAGAAAAAGATGCAATGATATGAGTCATTAAAGAGCTGATACTTGATGACAACGTTGGTGCTCACTCAATCTTGGTCAAGATCGGAATGTACAAGGAATCTGCCTTATTTCTCCGAAATATGGATGTCCATAAAGAATATGTTTCTGAAACAAGGTATGGTGTAAACTCTAGTAGTATCTTCTAGAGAATGAAAAGTTCATCGGAAGACAAAGACATCTAAGTTTCTATGTCTGATTTTCAGTCAATATGTACCTACCGTAGGTTTAGCTTTCGACTAACATGAACATAGTCGAACTTGCTGATATAATAAGTCCCAAAGAGTGGATACATCATGCCTGAAACTAAACTGCAGTAGACATATTCTTATGATCTATACCCATATTCCGTACCTCGACGTCATGTTAGTCCGTAGCCGCTGTAAGATCTTACAAGCCAATTAGAATAGATACTTGGACTATAAGGACCAGCTCTAAAGTCTCCGTGAGTCCTAGGTTATCAGTCCTATTAAGTAATGGATGAAAGATGAGTTGGGGCTCGCTCAATCGAAGTTAAGGGAGAAAAACACCTATCGTATATATATACCCCCACATTCATTGGATTCTTACAACTCATACATCGTAACGTTATCTTCGCTCAACTATGTTCCGTATCGTCCCGCATGCCATAGCAATCGTCGTCTCTAAGCATCGCCAATCTTCTGCGCTTCCTCCTCGGCCTCTTTATCAATCTCATCCACCTCGTCCTTGCTGAAGGCCTGCGTAAACTTGACCCAGGGGCCATGGACCAAGCCCGTACCGGCGCCGACCAGGATGCCCAGCCCGGTCGTCGGGATGGCGACCAGGCCGCTGACGACCGTCCCGACCGTCACCCCCAGGCCGCTCGCGATCCCGGCGCCGATCCCGGCGCCGGCGGCCCCGCCCTGCATCCAGCCGGTCTCGAGGCGCTTCGCCGTCTTCAGGAGGGTGGCGGCCTTCTTGTCGAGCTGGCGGGCCTTCTGCTTGAGGTCCTCGGCGACGGCCGGGTCGACGGCCTCGTCGGCCTGCTGGTGCAGCCGCACGGACTCTTCCTGCAGCGTCTTGGACTCCTCGATGCGCTTGGTGATCTCTTGCAGGAGCTTCTCCTTGGTCGTGGGTTTCTTCTTCTCCTCGCCCTCCTTGGCTTCTCTGTTGTCGTCTGCCATTATATCCGCGTGTAGCTGGAATTCTAGGTACGGTCTAGAACGATCGCTGTGTATATTCAAACAGAGATATGACAAAGCAAGTATTTCAGGGGTCGCGACAAAGCATCAGCCTCATCTGTTTAGGGAAGGTTCCTCTTTCGGAAAGTAAGTTGATGTTTGGTTGTGGCTTGAGAGTTGAGGCTCATGATGGCAGAGAGCGCGAGCAACAGAGTAGGGGGCCATGACGTATGCAGCCCTAATCAGAAAATCCTACCTAGGTACTGGGCAAGTGGCGGATAGCGGATGACTGCATGCATTTTATTGCTTGTTACTTAGTAACACCTATCGAATCCATCACAATGGCCTCCATCTTATCATATGGGGGAATGACTGCGTCTGGGGAAGGGAAGGCTTAATTGGTAACCAGGCTCACCACGTATTCGTCAACGCATAGTCAGCTTCTCTTCTCATCTATCACGAACATACACGAGATACATGTGACCGCATGATGTCAGCCACTAGGAGGAGTTGTTACCGGGAAGAATCAAGGGAGGAAACAGATATGACGAAATATTGACCACACTTGTGACCTGCGAAGTGCCGCCGCTAATCTGGTTTGAATCCGGTTTAAATCATCTGGAGGTATTAGGTAGGTTACCTAAATTACACCAAATAGCAAACAATAATAATAACAGCAGCAGCAGCAGCAGCAGGAAAATCGCGCCGATCGTCGATTGCATGATAGTCATTCGTAAACTCGAAACGCATACACATGCATTGACGAACGAGAATTGCACGATTAAACGTCTACCCAGCCTATTAGCCACCCTCTCTGCGCACTGGGCCATCACCTGGTGCGTTTGGCAACTAATTATAGGGCCTGTGTGACCAATGACCGCGCCGGCGGGTCCGTCATTTTATTATCGCATTGACCTTACTCAGTACAGCGAGCAGCGTAGCATGAAGAACACCCCGACCGTTGCGCTGGGGGCCGTATTGGGAAATTCTTAGGTCCCGTGATCGCCCCGTCCTTCCCTCAGTTTCACCCAGATCTTCTTGAGACCGGTGAAAATACTCTGGCATTTTGGGGAGGGGAGGGGAGGGGGGGGGGGCTCTGGGGTTCTGAACCATACTTCGCGTTAGCTAGGTACCTAAGGTTAGACTAATTTGGTGGAGAAATACTTTGATAATAGTCACTATGGGATGACCTAGTATTCCTCCTACAATCTTGTGATTCTCCACAGCGTTTATTATATTTTATTCATCTTTTTTATTTATTCATTCAATTTTCGTCAGCAGACGAATTAGCTGCATGTACCTTCATCTGGGGTACAGTAGGTATTCCCCGTATTCTTTCCATCTCATATCCTACGATCATCACCTTACCCACCGAATAGCTGGACGGATGATCACCAGCAGCGGCATCTAGAGGCGTACATAGTGCATAGGCGATTGCCACTTGCTCTTCTCTACGGAGTATTTGTACTTGTAAATCATGTTACTTGATATTGAAGATTTTACATAGTTCACGATCATTAGCTGTCTTTATGATGCTCCCGTTATCGATCAATGAAGCATAGGCTATATATGGAATAGCTGTCAATACCAGAGCTAGCGAGCGTATCCACCGAGAGTGAATGAGCTCTCGAGGGCAGAAAAAAATAACAATATTACTTTTCTAGAAAGATAAGTGGTAAAATAATATTCGAATTTAATTTTCGAGGTAACTACGAGACTCGTCTCACCGCACGGCCTCGTGTGTCCCAACTTCACTAAAAGTGTCCACACGATGGGAATGCGTACCGTTTCCTGTTTCCCCTTGCTGGGATGGATAGCAAAATGACACCGGGGAAGGTTCTAGTACGGAAACCCGTGGGGCCGGGTAAGCAATCCGGTGACAAGGCTGCGTCTGGTTCAGCGACCGGCCAATTTCCCGAACTCGCGCGCTATTCTCTAATACGACCCTCGGTGCTGTCCGCTATGACTTCTCCCTTGATATCGTCGAACAACTTGTAATCCCAGACGCCTTAGCGCAGCTGAGCTCGAGCCAGCAAGCCCCTCCGGCCCTTTGCCCGGATCCCTAGCGTCGTACAGACCTGGGGCTAAACTTCTAGAAGAGAATTGGAAGCATTTTAGGCCCTGTCTTGACACATGACAGGATTATATTTCGCCGAAGTTGCGTGTTTCGGCAGAAGCCCGAGCGCCGGAAGTAGACTCCAGCCAACCACAGTCTGGTATCTCCGCGCCCCTGAAACCTCCGTCATAGCGAGCTTGCGAAGACTATGGGGCCTTTTCCATTGGAAAAGTTCCCAAGGGCGCCCATCCCGAAAGCAGATCTACTTGCATGCATGACGAGACGAAGAGTGGTTCGTCGTTCTAGAGCAAGCATTGATCGCCCTTCTAGTCGGTTTGCTAGGTAAATGAAGTCATATACCGTAACGGTAGCAACACATAGAGCTCCGACCTTGCATCATATCGGGAGTGCTTCCGAGTCTGACAATCACGGGGAAAAGCTGCAAGAAAGCGCGGCGGCTTGGCGGGCTCGCGCAATAGGCCGCGTTATCAAGTGCCCTGCAGTTTGCTAGCGAGCCTCAGGTTGCTTTCTCTGAAGAACATGCCGAAAATGTAACCTATCTGATATTATAGCTGGTAAGAATCTCTGAGGAGTTGAGTACCTAGGTTAGTCGAATCGAAAATGGAGGTGGCTCGGGTGGATACCCGTGAGCCCAATTCCTTGCAAGTCCCGGCTCCTCGTCAGCTCTTCAAGCTCCTTCGCTTGTGGCCCAGATGTTCACTGGCGGGCGGGGAAGATGTTGAGTGAGGTGAGGTGAGAAGTGTAAACAATGGAGAAGATGTGATTGCGATTGTTCAATGGATATCGAGACGACACCCCTTTCGGCAAATCAATAATCCTGCCGATATCGGAATGTCACTTTGCCATGTATAAATCACCTGTCACTTATCTAAGATCTTACATACATGCCTCCATACAGACATCAAAATGCACGGCGATACAGAGTGAAGGCCGACTGTACTCCGATTCCGTCCTTGGGGCTTATTCAAGCTTGCTCGTAACCAATCTGAAGCTCTCTCAACCTCCATCGTTGAAGAATCCGGGCCTGCCGAATGCCAGGAACAAGCAAGCACGACATGGTCTCGTGGGAGCTTGCTCATTCACATGGAAGATATGATAGGAAAGAAATAAGAAAATGTGATATGTAATTCGCAATTTCGTGTTACATAATACGAGAGAATATCGTGACTGGGTACGGCGACTCACTCCCACGTGGGCGTCTGTGTTGTCGTGACGCCCCCACCCTCAACCAAATGTTTCAGATAGCAGGATGGGGGGCGGGTCTAATTTTGAGAGATAAATTCAAATTAAATGAGAATGAATTTTGTTTTGGTCTCGGTAAGTATTCAATATTTATCTGCTACCATTGCTATCAGGGTCGTTCTCTGGAATAACTGGGTAGGTGATAGTGCATTGTATTGTTCCATGAAGAGCATGAAGAGACTATTCTAGCCTAGTGGCATCAACCCAGCCTCCACGTAGCTGGATAGGATATAGGCAAGGTTATTTTATATTCATAAACATTATGCTAAACATGACCAATGAACAAGTATGGAATGCGCATGTGGGTGTCTTGGGGGCAAGTAAACAAGCATTGCTCAATAGGAGTCTGCTACCAATGAACTGGATTCCTTTTTCACCCTTGCTATCGAACCAAGGGAAATCCTCAGTGAGGGTGTCCTCCCCGGTGAGGTGCGTGACTGGCTCGAAGCTGTGACCGCTCGCCAGAAGAGGAAGGTCAGTATAAGTTCTTCTGCGTATGTAGGTACTTTTTGGTTATTCCTCCTGCAAGCCAGGCGAGCATATGACCCCCAACACGATCCCCCAACCCAAACCTGGGCACTGGTATTTGGAACGTCCCTTTGGAGGTGCCTGTCAGAAGTTTAAACAGGGGTAGGCCAATCAAAGCATGCAATTCCTTCCCCGTTTTCAGGATTGGGGAGAGAAAAGGAGAGGCGTCGGGGGGTTCCCCTAGCGTCCTGCCCGCGTAGGATTCTATTACTTTCGATTCTCTTCAAAAATAGAAATCACCCTAATAACTAAGCTTTGGGATCACTTTGATCCTGCGGCGAGAGTGGCTAGTCGGGTTTCCCTCCTCCAGGCGTTCGGAGTAGGCGATATGAAAAGAGGAATGGGATTACCCATGTACTACCTAAACTCAGGAATGGCACCCATTCTCCATTTTCCTTGTAGGAGTATTCATAAAACTGCACAAATCATTATTTACGCCCCCTGATTGGCTTCCACTGCGCCGTTTCTGTGACCCTCCAGATCTGCAAGCTCTGTATTTCACGTCCCCGCTGTGCCATTCCAGCGGATGCACCCATGAAACCTGTGCCTCTCTGCTCATCCCGATTAGGAACACATGCACATCTACATAGTAGGACCTGATAACTAGCACCTCAAGTAACCTTACCTAGGTACCTAGCTATGTACTGCAAGGCCACGGATCCGCGTGACCGCGACCGTTGACTCGATCCTTACCAGGTAGGTAGGCTTATCTATGCCGAGGTTGGTGATACTATGTAGTGAAATTAGGACTCCTCAAAATACCACTTAGATTTGATTGAGTATTCCACCTCAAGACACATCATAACAAATACCACTCTTAGCTACTTTAGGTAGGTAATTATTCTTTGCATGTAGATTATTTCTATGATTTTTTTCTTCTTCTTTCGCGATGTTGTTATTGGTGCAAACCCAGGCACATATTGGAAGAGTCCTAATATTTTACTGCCACCTTATATAATAAATAGTACCGAGTTCTAGCGCCTCTAACCTACGAAACCCCATGCCAAGACCCTCTTACGCAAAGCGGCTCACCAAGTTACCACACCGTCGGGCCGGCCCACCGCCATGGGATTTGGAGGCTCACTCTTTTCAAATCCCTAGCAAATTTCCAAAGGACCACAGCAGGCTCCATTGATCGATTTTACTCTTATGTATATTTACTTTCATGGTAAGGTATTTCGACCCCTTGAATGGGGCAGAAGGAGGAGCTCCATCGACCCCATAACGTGTGGGAACGCCATACCCAGAAACCTATGGCACTATTCCCAAAACCTACCTTGTCTAACCCCGGCGCATGTCTGCGACGATGCTGGAAAGGACCGATAGAATGGGCCCCATCGCACCGGTTCCATGTCTCCGGGTCCATCGCGCATCGCAACCTGGGCGAAGAGAGAAGGGGGGGGGGGGGGGGAGAGATGGAACACGCTCCATAGTACATACATGCTGCAGAGGTCGGTTTCAATTTCCTTTCCTCCTAGCGAAATCGACGTATCACATTTTTACGCAGACCGAAGCCATGGCTGGGCAGGCGCGGTTTGGGCGTGGGCTGAAAGTGATACCTTACTCTGCTACTTCGTACATGGGAAAAGGCCAATGCGGAAAGAGGTTTGGGCGAGCAAGCCCCCAAAGGCCCTCCCCTCGTCTGAGAAGAATGTCTCCGGTTCATACATGATAACCCACCAGGGTTATGGGCACTATGATGTTGCGAACTGTCTCCTCGGTGAACAAGAAGGGATCAACCTAGGCTACATAGGTTAGCTTCTTCTTCTTCTTCTCGTGAGTGCTCCTACCCTTGGGCCCCGAATGTATGGTTTCCTAATAATTATGGCTTGCGCTAGGTTGAGCGATCACACCGGAAGGGAAGCCCCATGCTTTCCGCGGCGTTTGGGCATGGGGGAGGGGGGGCACCCTAGGCTGCGCCCAAGACGGCAGTTGATTAAATGAGTCCCCTGGGAGGTTCCGTGAGAGAACCTTGCGTCGGCACCGTGATGCTTGAACTATACCCACATGCTAACGTTAGGGAGGCTGGTTCGTTCCCAAAGCCATGGCTTGGGTACGGGGGCGAACATCGGTCGTTCGGAGAAAAGCGATAAATAGTGATACATCGTTGTCGATTCAGGGATAAGAGAGTGAATTTGGGGCGCCGTACATAGTAGACTAGGTACGCATGACTGGTTCGAGGTGGAGGTACATGGCATGGGCGAATGCTGGTAAGGTATCGAGGTAGGTAGAATCGAAAAATTAAAAGAAAAATGATAATAATATTTATTTTTTTATTTATTTTATTTCTTGGAAGAATAAAATAATTATTCTTGACGAACACCCCGGATCACCACCAACGAGAGACCCCTGGTCCGTTGGAACATCGAAACCCAAGTCGGGGGCTCGGTAAGGGCGCTTCGAGTCCGACGATACGCGTCACTCGGAAGGATATGACTATCACAAATGCTAAACCTCATACAGTAGTCAGGGAGTTGTGAGTTGTGACATAACCACCGTATAATATGCACGTGGACGGAAATGTGAACGTCTACAGGCTGATATGGAGGTGAGGCGAAACGCCATGTCGAAAGAATCAAGGCAACAGTGTATCTAGATTGACAGCACATAATGGCTGTGTGATAAGGGAGCTTATCCAATGATGGCGTCTTGTCTGCATTCTTGTGATGAGTGCGTGACCCGAGTCCTTGGAGAGGGTATGCAACCAACGGCTGTCGCTTATTAGGCGCTAACGTAACACTGGCGACTGGGCGTCAGGCGCTTAAAGACGACACTTCAGCGGTAAAAAACCTCAGATGTTACACTGGAGTTGACAATTTGGAATCACTTGTTATGAGTCAAGGAAGCATTACATAGAAGGCGAACGGCAAAATATAGATAAAAAAGGAGAAAATATTTTCTGGCCAACTAAGCCCAGGGCCTGGGGATACTCATAACCATACTTTGGAAGATATTATTGAACATAGCTGCTAGACCAGATCATTTCTAACTCGGCCTCCGTCTAATTTGGTATGGCCGGCTTAAGTGTAATAATATCAATCATGTTTATATCCTATTACAAGCCAGCGTAAATCTCAAGCAGCCGAGTCATGAAGTGTGGAGAGGGTATGCGGTCCATGGAATAACCCAATTCAACAATAGAAATGGGTCGATTTCGAATCACTCGTAAGAAAAGAAATGTAAAAGAAGTACCAAAAAAAAAAGAAATTGGCCACCCAGGGAATCGAACCCTAGGGCCTAGAGATATTTGTAACTATTCTATTAAGGATAGGTAAGTAGTTTTAATCGCTAGGCCGATCCAACTCGGCCTTAGTGTGCTCATCGATTCGGCCCATTGTTAACTTATCGTTATGCAAATTGGCCATATATTCTTCTGCATTTCAGCTCAAAGCTAAATCATTCAAACGATAGATTAAACTTCACCTTCTAACAATGGGCGTCTTGTAGCGAGTGAGGAGTATATAGCTCAGCTCTACATCTGCTACCTACGTGTGATGAGTCCAGGGACAAGTCTCGTAGCCTGATTGCTGGCGAAATACCTTCCGTAGTGTAGATAGAGAGACTCCTTAAGTTATCAAAGCCCTGACCATGAGCCATAGAAGGAATCACACCCACTACTTACTACCTCTCTACCTCCCTACCTTAGGTACCCAACGTATCTAACCCCCTTAATCCCTCTTCTTCCCCTCGCTCCCCCCAACCCGCCTAAACTTCCTCTTATCCTTCCTGCTCATGCGCGCCTTATCCCGCGTCCCCTTCCCGCCCTCCCAGAACCCCCTCCCCTTCCTCCCGACCACGCTCCGCCCGCAGAACGCGCACGTGTCGACGGCGAAGTTCTGCTCGCGGCTGCACCACCCGCAGATCATGCGGTTGGCCCTTTCTTGCGGGTGGTCCTCGGCGGCGTCGTGGCACCGGTCGCACGCGTGCACGCGCCCGCAGCAGCCGAACCGGAACCACCGGTACGACCGCTTGTAGTGCGCGCAGGCGCCGCGGTCCGGCAGCGGGTCGCCCGCGTGTAGGCCCAGCTTCTCTTGTTTGCGGCGCGGGCCCGTGGTGGGCGGGAGGGTCGTGCTGTGCGTGATGGCGAGAAATTTGACTTCGGGGATCTTGAAGGTGAACTTGGCGTGGCATTCGCGGCACACGTTGGTGATGGTCTCGCCGCGGACGGAGACGAGACCCTGGCTGGGCGTGGAGCATTTGGAACATGTAGGGATGAACGTACTGTGATAGGGTGCGTTAGCACGTATTTAGGTACATAGGTAGGTAGGTACCTGAGGAGGTAGGCTGGATAAGTAAGGGGGGTAAACACCTAGGCAGCATATCATTAACAGTGCACCCACTGACATCGATAAACCCGGCCCTGACCGAGTTTTGGTGGACGAACTCGCGACGAAATGCAGCCGTGAACGCGGTGGCGCACTTCTTGCAGCTGCTCTGCTTCTCCGCCTCGGCCGGCCGCAGCCCGGTGATGTCGTTGAACGTCCGGCACCGCTCGCACTTGACGCTGAGGTTCAGGATCGCCACCTGGAGCAGCTCGATGCCGTGAAGCTCGATGGTCGGAAACGACATCGCGGTCCCCCTTTCTACCGTCTGGGCCATCCCGGAAGAAATGCTCCCGCTACCCATGTCGATTGCGGCGCCGCCGTCGTCGGACTCGTCCTCCGAGTCCCAGTCGTCAGAATCGTCAGAGTCCGAGGACTCTCCAGATTCGTCACCGAAGCCCCACTCCGGCGGGCGAGGAATAACGTGGATATGGCTTTTTCCCTCTTCACCGGCGGCGACCGAAGCTGATGCTTCCTGATACTCATTACCGGTAGTATCCCTCGAAGTGTCCTGGGGCTGAGGTATCTCGGCCTGCTTCCTCGCTGCAGCGGCTTGCTTCGCCATCATATGGATGTTCTGCGCAAGATAGTTCATATGACTCGTCAGACTTATCTGCTTCAGCTGCGCAGTCCTCGCCGCGAATATCTCCTCCAGCGCCTCGGCATCCTTCGACTCCACGTCGTTCAGGAGCACCTTCAACGGCTGCAGAGGATACAGCAAGGGGATGATGAGCTGGACGGATTGGACGCGCTGCAGCGCCACCGGCAGTTCGGCACGGCGTCGTGGCTCTAGGGGTAACGTGTAGACTACCCCGTCGGCAGACTTTTGGTAGTGCGGCATCCGAGACATTCGCGCCTCCAGCTGTCTGATCTCCTGAGGTCGTCGTGCCCTCGCGGCGCAGATCTCTTGCTCTGTGAATGACTCTTCCGGTATATACGGCTTACGAGTTTCCGGGGCTGCCTTCAGCTTAGGTGGTGCTTGGTCCTTAGGAGATGAAGTCTCGCCCAGTACGCTAGCAGAACTGTCTATGTGCCTCGTGTCCTTAAATGACAACAGCGTTACAGTCTCCGTCTTCCGTTCCGAAAGAAATGCCTCGAGATTCTTATCCAAGGCATTGGTCAGGGCCAGCAGAGTTGAAGTCTGGTTTTCCTGAACAAGCTTCATCCAGCCCCTTTCAATGTTGACGGCGAACCCACGAGGAATATCCTTGTTCTTGACTCGAAGGACAGGAACCTTCTCCGGATATGATGCTGGCACCTGGAGTTCGCATTCTAGGTACTCCAGCTCAAAGGGAAAATCTGGATCTGACGGTTTTAGCTGAAATTGAAGGTTTGTCGTTCCATCTTGTAATGTATTTTGTTTAGGAGAGTAGCGTTTCTTCATCTGATTTAATTGATATTTTCGCGGATCCTGGCTTTGAGATTCGGGTATCGGCTTTGACACGACATGGCTATTAGGTGCCCTGGTCACTGCCTGGCTGCCATGAACGGCTCCTTCTGGAATGTTTCTTGTTGATATCATGACGACAATGAGCTAGAGTAGATGGGGAAAGGGGAAGCTTGCTCGGAGGAACAACTCAACGTTGCTAATTGACCTTCCACTAGGACACCTCAAGGGAGAGAGAAAAAAATGTAACAAATATTAAAAAGCGCCTTACTTTAGGGATTCGAGAGGTTTATGTGAGACATCCCTGTAGGTATTTGTAGATGTTAACTACTTTTTTTTTTTTTTAAAGCGATGACTCAACTCCAAAATCCGTTGGCTTTGTGGTGTTACAGATGCAGTGAAGCCCTTCCCTAGCCGTCGCCACGACGTCACTGTGCCGCTTACACGATTACATAATCGGCCCCTCATTAGAAACATAACACCTGCTAAATACCAATCTCTTCACCTCATAATAAAACTAATCTACGTTAACTGCCATACTTTCTGACATCTGACAACTGAAAGTGATATGGTCCAGGTAAGCGAGTGGTCTGTGTACCGAAGCCAGATCTTGCATACTCCGTAGATAAGGGCCGAGTGTTTCGACTGATCGACCATTGGCTGACACTAAAAGGGGTAGCACTCATCCGAGATGGGGATATCGGTGCTGAACAATGTATTCTGCCACTCGCCGGTAACGTAGGCATCAACAGTAAAGCTGAAAGCCGAGCGAAGCTCGAAACCGTTGACACATGTGATGTTTCTTGGCCAGAACATTTGGTTCGCCTTCCTGACACGTGTCTGGCTCTGCGCAACGTTCAAGTCGTTCACGAACTGCGGTGTTGCTGCGATTCCACCCGTGGCGTTGTATAATCCGTCTAAAACGTCAAGAGCCAGTTCGATAGAAAATTGAACGAATGGGGACGCATGGCCCGTCGCTGCCTCGTCGGCTTGGACGGCAGAGGTGAGACGCGGGCCCCAGCCGATGATGTGCGAGTTGGTACTGTTGACGAAATCGACATGAGCATGGCCGTCTGGAATTGACATCGTAATATTGCTGTTGTGGTGTAGGGCACCATCAGTACCGACATCGGCTCCTACGGTCCAATGAAGTGCCGGTTGGAGACTGAATGCACCAGGAACATTGACCGCACTGGCATAGAATGTCCCAGGGGAAAACGAGTAGCGGTTGCTGCTGAAAGGTGCAGTCACGTTGAAAGTAACGGCCAGATCGCCGTAGAAAGCCGAGTCTATGTCGAACCAGAGGCTCTGGACTTGTTGTGATGGAACGTCGTAGTTGAAGTGGCCACGGATCACAGCAGCGTCGCTGAGGGAGCCACTTTTCGCGGTTGCGGTGAAGTATGGGGGTTCCGAAAGAATTTCTTCGTCCGTAGGAAGCGTGAAGTTGGAAGCGACATTGATGCCAGGTTCGTCCCATGTGATGTTTCCGCTGTTGTTCGTCATGGAACCCTGGATATCGGAGAAGGTTACCGCAATGGAAGCTTTTGATTTGAGGTTAGCAAGGTAAATGTAACTGTTTGCAGCGTACAGAACTCACACGCGATACTTCTGAAGTCCATCTTCACTGTCTGAGCGCTTGCCGTCTTATGGTCATTGTCCCAATCGAGAGCAGCAACCAGATATATTCCTCTCTCGCCTGCGGCGTCGCAGTTGCCAAAGTGGTTGGTGATCAGCCAGAATTGCCCATCGTGAGGCCAATTGGAGAGGGCATGTTCAAACGCAGCTGCAGTGCTAAAGCCAACGGTCACGGTGTTATACGAGCAGGCAACTTGGAGTACCGACCCGATGGCCTCCAAGAGCACCACGGGCTCATAGGTTTGCAGATCAATGCTGATACTGCTGCGGGGATCAGCGAGAGCGTCTACGCTATAGTCGAGAGTGACATTAGTGGATGGCACGATGTTAGCAAGGTTGGCTGTGTCATAGCTGGGGGCTAGCACGGCGTGTAGGTCGAATTCATTCAACGCAGCAATGGCCGTGGAAGCTAGGAAGGGAGCAGAAGTCAAGAATTGTGTGAACCTCATGATTGCTGTGGGATAACCGTCAAAGCAGAAAGAAGGATACTTTGTGGTCAGCACAAGCATAAAACGAGATAGAGTGAACAGTGGGGGTGGAGCAGAATGAAATCCCGGAAAGAGAGTTTTGAGGGCTTGTTTAATGAGAGACGGTGTTTGAGGGAGAAGATGTGAAAATTAAATTTTACTGCCGACCTGTCGCTTTTTGATTCGTTAGGGCACCTACCAAAATGACCATGGGATGTTCCTTCTTGAGCACATTTCCCCTGTGTGTGAAACGGACTGCCTCTCGACTTACTAGGGCGCAATTACATAATGTGGTTGCCCTCCGTGTGTGCTTTCTCTGTATGTACACACTTAATCCGTATAGTTCCTGCCTACCTGATTTATATCAGAAGACGACCCACTGCTGGGAAGTAGGGACGTAATCGAAGAACACTGCCATCAAGCAAGAGCTGGTTAGGATGACCTCATATGTGACTGAATACTGTCTCTTCCAAAGCCGAACTTCACGACGGGTCATGTTGGATATGAGCAATTCGCATACCTTCGGAAATAATAGGGTGCCTTCGTACTTCGTAAGAAGACAGTGATCATACTGATTTGATGGTGACACTTCATCGAATGAAAGGTCGCTGTCCAGCGCAGGGTGGTTGTAAAAAGAGAAAAGAGTGGCCAACGAAGGAATCGAACCTCCAAGCCGGAGTGATGCAATGCCCTCGATATACTCCTACATCTAGGTACTCAGACACAAGGACACCGCACCACTCGGCCACGACCACGTCTGACCCTGCCTAGACCGAACTGTCTTTCGTTCTTGTTAGGTTAGAAACCTAAGTCTGTCCATATGTCTTCATGGACATGCGGGTAATCAGCCCACTGGGTAGACCGAGAGCTAGGCGTTTGTCGTAGGGGTGGAGGGCACCACAGCAAACAGGAGGTAGAGCCAGCGTATGCCAGGTAGGTAGGTACGTATATGTAGGTGTTCGGGTAATTGCGTCGATATACAGCTTCTGCGAGTAAGACATCTTGATATCTCACCTTGGCCATTAATATGCGCGATGTCCACTCCTTTCAAGTAGTACTGGCCCCGCCGGTAAAGGTCCGACGCCTGTTTTGCAGGTATTATCAAACTAGTCTAACGAATACATCATTTGTAGCTTCTTAGCCTCATCTGGGGTCGAGCATGTCGATGCATAGGACAGTACCTACCCACGTGCAAGGATGTAAGGACTTTTTCTTTTTTTTGGGGGGGGGGGGAGACGTACCTAGTCTTCAGATGTGGCCTGGCGGAGTACGAAGGCTTGAACGGTTCAGCCGCAACATTATATATCGAATATGGTAACTTGGGAGCTTTATGCTTAATCTATCTAGGCGTAGATCTTCTTTTGCTTCTTGGCTTTGGCATATGAAAATTCTGAATAAATGTTTGGCAGACCAATAACTCTAATTCTAACTTCGCATTATCCATCTACTCTTCTCTATCGTCTATCCGATCTTCGTCTATCTAGAACATTGGCGAGCCTTGAACAAGAAAGTAGTTTTAGGGATGTACACAAGTCTCCTTTCATACTCCTCTACTCGACAACTGCACTAGAAGAAGCCTCGCGGTTTTTGGTCTCTTCGGCAAGCCGAGCTTGGAACGCCTGCTGTATCTGGGTCTGCTCAGTCTCGGTGAGGGGGATTGCGCTTCCTCGCCGACGGCGCCAGCTGGGGTTGGTTTCCTTCAAGGACGCGTTGGGATCTTGGCCGGTCGGATCTTCGAACACGTACGAGCGTAGTTCGGTATTGTCCCAGCCAGTACCTATGGGGCGCCATTAGTTAAAATGGCCGAGGAATATCTATTTCAACCACCGCTCCCTGCTTGGGACCTTAAGCCGGGAAGAAGGTATGGAATCACGTACCTCGCTCCAGCTTCACGCCATCCCAATCCTGCGTCAGGAAATGCAGAATACCACCGTGCGTAACGAGCACGACCTGCGCGTCATCGCCAGCCTTGCTCACCAGATCCCTCAGCCACACCCTGACCGCCCGCGACCTCTCCGCGAGCTTGACCGGCGTCGGGTAATACTTGCTCTCGATGGACTTGTCGTTCCACCCCTCCTTCACTAGATGCAGGTCCACCAGGCCATCGAACTCCTTCTCCAGCTTGCTGGGGTCCGAACCAATATCGCAGGGCAGGGTGGAGATCTCCTGGGCGTCCGGGAGCGCGACCACCTTCTTGCCGGCGTCGACGGCCGGCGCGAAGGACTTGAGGCACGTGTACAGGGTCCGGCGCAGCGGGGAGGCGACCAGGTGGGTGATTTTGTCGTGGGCGTCGAATCGCCTGCAGAGCTCTTCGCACTGGGTGATTCCGAGGGGAGTTAGGTCCGGATCCGGTATTTGCTGATTCGCCTCGCTTAGGTTGTGGAAACCTTGGGCGTGACGGACAAGATGAATAATCGGAGCCATTGTGTTGGATTCCTTGGAAATGCTATCCGAAGATCCAAAGAGGGTGAGAAGCGAAGGGAAAGTCGTTAATGATTGACTGCTAAATCTTTGAAGTTGCGCCACATTCCAATGCCAACCCCTGACGAAGAGATAAGCTTTGGTAGAAACAAAGGCTTAGATAGCAGGTGCGTACTTCCTAACACAATATGATGAGGCGTATAAACCTTAGAGATTACGAGAGGAATGACTGTCCTTTTTCTACCTATTACAACCTGACCCATCGGCTATCGTGGAGGTGTCGTTGACGTGACGCATGTCGGCCTTCCGGCCACTGACGACCGTTTGCGACCCGATCGCGGCCGTGGATAACTCCACGAGGCGGTGCGTAAACTCTGATTGGGTTGGGATAGTGGCTAGTTCCGTAATACCTACTTTTTGCTGTGGGCCTTGCCTAGCCCATGAATCTTTTTTTCTGTTTGACTCATTGTGAACAGTGAGTAATTCTAGACTTGTATTCCGTATAACGAAATCTCTTGTCCTGCCACAGAAATGTGTCCTGTTACACAGTTACTTGGTTGACCCGTCGGCAATTTTCTAACGCTGCAGCTATCCGGAGACTAGCAACCCGACAAGGGGGTTTTCGATGTGAAAACGTTGGGGACGTCGGGAATTGGACCTTATTAGACCTCACAAAAGACGGCATAGTGAATCGTGCATTTTATTCTGTCTTTATCGGTATCTAGCTGCCCCTGAACTGCTTGACTAACCTTGCGGCCCCTATGTAGGTGGATCGGCCAATAATGGAATATTTTCTTGGAAAATATTGATATACATTAGATCCAAGAGCCTTGCGAGAGAGCTATGATCTTTGAAGAGATTTGGTTGATTAGAGATAAGCTAGCTCGATGTCACTCACTACCGTCTGATAAACAACTCTAAAGGAGAGACTGGAGCCCTACCAACGGGCGACGGCTTATCTTGGCGCTATCGTCGGGTCAGCCGGGTTAAGATGAAGAGCTCGCTAAACTCGCTTGGCATATGGGCTTGCCGACGGGTGAGATTCTTAATAATAAAAAGTTACGAGCATGCAAGCCATCTGTGTCCGTCTACCCCAGATCAAGAACCTCAAGGTCCGAGACCGTTGTAGGGGAACACATGGGACGTGCCCACATGGTGAGATGTGGAGAAAGAGTGTGTAGCCATGCACTAAAAGACGGCATATCATCAGATTCGGATGGATGTCTCGTCGCTTGGCTTGGCCGATATATACCCCAATACCTACATAAGTGAGATAGGCATCATGTAGGTGAGTACATGCAGGTAGGATGTAGGTGTACACGAATCAAGTAGAAATAATCAAGTTTCTCGTCATCTGCCTCGTGTCCCCCTAGGCCACCCTCCTGTAACTCGGATACTCCCTAGCAGCATCAGAAAAAGGAATGATGTGACCATGTTCCTGTTGGATTACCTCTCATGCAGCTGCCGAGTTGGCTTGGCCCAGGCCGTCTAGGTGTCCGGGTCCAGGCTAGGCCCCTTAAAAGCCCCCCTTATGCCCTGTAAATGCGCGTGTATGCGCCTGTAGGCCTGCAAGTTGCTTGGTTGACCCCCTGGACCTTTGGCTGAAGCTCGAGCGTCTTGCATTGGTAGCTGGCGCTAAAAAGCAGAGCATGTGCCCTGCATGTGCCCTGCAGTCGCGTGCATTGGCGCTGTCCAGGGTGCCAGATTGGGTGCTTTCCAGCTTATCGATTCCCCAATTTTAATATCGATTCCTTCCCCCAACTCAACTTCTCATCTTTCCTCCTTCTCTTCGACGAAAGACAACAATCGTGACACGAACACATCAGTCTACAGGTCGTAATCATCTTGCCTATTCGCCCTTGTCCTCTGTTCTTAGGAACTTTGGTCAACACCATCTCGAATCACTCTTCAGAGTCTCGAAACCCTTTTTTAAGCTTTTTTCGATCCCAAACACCGCAACCATGCCTGGTGTCCGTAAGTCATCCCCTCTGCTCTTCCGTATTCTCGTGCGATAACCATGCCATGTACTGGCAATGGTGACAACGCGTCGCCTGGCGGGTGCGAGAGCTTGCTGTATTCGGATTCGAAGCTCTTTCATCGGACAGGCGAATTATCACATCAAAGAAACATGCTTGGTTGGTGCATAGAGTTGCATGCTAATATGCGAAACAGCCCTTAATGCTCTCGACAACCTCAAGGGCAAGCTGAAGAAGATCTTCAGTAAGTCCAAGAAGGAGAAGGCCGATAAGCCGGCTGAGGCTGCGAAGCCTGACACCACTGCGGCTCCCGCCGCTGCTGCTACCGGTACCGAGACAGCTCCCGCTGGTAAGTTATGTTGATCACCCCATCTTGCGAGCCTCTCAGGTTACGCGATAGGCACTTGCTTGCTAGGCTGAAGCTAACACATCGAACTAGCTCCGGCTGCCGCCGAGGCCCCGAAGGTCGATCAGCCCGCCGCCGCGTCGGTTGACCCCGCTCGTAAGTCCAACTAGAACCCCTCCTTTCGTTGACGCTCAAGGCGCACACATGGGATTTCCCACGGGGAGTTCCATAGAGTGCCACATGCGTGACTGTCACTTGACCTGAAGCGTAACCGTCTGTGATCGTATGTGTCCGTTGCTAACACGTTCCCGAACAGCTGTCGCCGCCGCCGAGGCACCTAAGGTCGAGGAACCCAAGACGGAGACCACCCCAGCCGCACCGGCTGCCGTTCCTGAGGCCAAGCCCGCTGAGGAGGCCAAGTCCGCTACCACTGCTTAAGCCAACATCGTACGCACCCTCCCCCACCTTGGGATGAATTCGATCCGAACGTCATGGGCAGGGTAGTTGGACGATTGGACGGCAGAGCATGCCTTTTCTTCTTTGAGTTAGTTTCAGCTGGATCCGTTTGCTGGTTTGCGATGGAGTGAGATGCACGAAAGAGGGTGGAGGATATTCCCCAATAAGTTTGCGATTCGAGTGATACCCGAAGGTTCGAGAAAACAATTGAATTATTCTCGACCGGAACTAAAAGTCCTTATCGAGCATTGTGATGATATCTACACGTGATAGCGCGGCGCTAAGGCAATTCTGCAGCTAATGCCGCTTAGCGCCACGTGATAAGCTGTGCCCTGCATATGAGATACGCCACTACGTAGTTCCCGAGGTCTCTTTGGGCCTTGGGGGTCTTTCATAGGCCTGTCATCTAATGGACAATGAAATCATGCACCGCGTTTCCAAAACAATTCCATAGATTTCTTGAGATACTTAGGAGTATAGGTGGAGGATTGGAATAGGTCTCCTTGTGAACTTCTAATCCCAATACAACTAACTATAGCTTCATTGCCTTAACACATTTGAGTATCTATATCTATATGTGTCTGTATCGTAAATACAGGCGTGTACCTATTCTCAAACTCAATGATCCCGGTATACTACGCTTTATAGCACCACAGTTCCTTGATCCAACGGCGAATCCGTGACCCAGCATCTACCGGGCAGGAGAAGGCAGCGAAGTGTATGTCAAGCATCTGCTGTGCACTGGTGTGGCCATGTTTATCATATAGAGTCCTCCGTCCGACACGAAATCAAGCCAATGCTGTTGTAATACGAACGGTATGGACTTGGCAACAGGATAGAAGTGATGGGCTAGCCCTGCTTCCTCTGCTTGCTAGACAGGTTTGTGTTGATAGGCTACATTTGGCGGCAAGGACAATCTATCTTCTCGAAGAGTGTCATATACAAGCTTCTTCTTTTATCCGCTCGGCCTGTCGCTAGATCTAGCCCAAGGCGCTTGTGTCACCGCTGCACTGTTCCCAGGGTGAGATGGCCTAGGGACGGGATGTCCTGGTCCCCATGGCCCCCGCGCTTGGGAAGCTCCAGGGTTAGAAGGACGAGGCATATTTCCTGTTTGTGCCCACGGCGCAGACATACCAGATGTAGCGGCTCCAGGCGGCGGCGGCATCATGGATGTGGCGGAGGGAGGTTGGTTTGCCATGTGGACTGTTTGCTGAGGAACCACAGCTTTTGGATCTTGGTCCCAGGAGAACAAAGACCCAAAAGGAAAATGTTGGACTACTGGGAATTTGGAGAGAACCTCAGCGTTGAACATCTTAATCATGCCCTGGTATATAATTAGCATATGGTATATAACAGACGATATATATAAACCGTACCTTATTAATTTTGCCCCAGCCGTCTTTGATACCGGATATGTCGAATAGAATAGGACTATGTTCCCAGAAGGGACCCTTCTTTACATCATTAATGAAACCGATTGCAGAGAAATACATGTTCCTCTTCCTCTCTTGCTCGACATATTCGGCTTTAACCACTTGCGCAGGCTTGGGTGCTCGAAATAGCGACCCTTCCAGTGGCATAGGCTCTGATTCCGTGATCGCCCGGGTTAGCTGTGCCGACCCGTAGATGTAGGGCTGGAACGAGTGATCGTCTAGACCCCACACGCCATGAGATCCAGCGGGTTCGAGTGTGTAGGTTAATATTAGACGTCTTACCACCCGAAGATACGGTTCAAAGACACCAAGGACGATTTCGCGCTCTATTTCGCCACCCGGGTTACCATCCTTAAAAGCACCAAGCTTCCACAAGCCTCCCAGAAAAGCCAGGAAGCTCAATTCATGGCCGGTCCCGTAGTCAAGTCTTTGTGCACTCCCGAACCCCCCAAGTAGATACGCTGTAAGCTCATCCGCGGCTGTCCCATCGCCCCCTGGGCCGAAATTCAACACAGAGTTGGGTAAGAATTCTTCAAGGAGGCCTGCCACTCTTTGTTCAAATAACTGGTACCACTTGCGGAAGCTGATATTTCCAAAGCGCCTCGGACCCTGGTCGGGTGGAGCCTCGTCGATGTACGACTCGATCCTGGCCAACATCTCCTGAAGCTTCCGGACGGATTCAACCGGCTGCGTCTCGTACTCCGAACCGATCTGGAAGGTCCGGATTTTGTCCTTTCCATCTGTGCCTACAGACTTCCGGGGGCACATGGCGCGGTTCAGCTGCAGGACAAACGTGCCAATATCGCGGTACGCCTTCGAAGTAAGAAACTTGGAAACATCAGGTCCGTCGTTGATCTGCTTTACAGGCTTGATAAAGCGGCGTTCCGCTATAGGGTCCCATGTCTCTAGGATGGGGAATTCGCTGGTGGCGGCTTGGGGCTGTTGAGGAGCTTCCATCTTGAAAGAAACCCGCCCGTTACGGATTTAGTCGGATTATATTTTCTTTACTCTGGACGTAGTATTTCATGTAGACTTCAGACAGAACACGATGGAGCAAGAAATGGTTGGTTACACGTAAGTCATTCGAGTACCCGTTGAATACATGTGTAAAACGAGATGTGAATCTTGTCTTTTGAGGTACGGGATTTTACTAGGTGGCGGCCGGCATTCTTGCCTGAAGCTCCGATGTAAGCTTACCCCTCCCCCACCTTTCAAGCTGTCGGGAGCTAAGCTTCAGCACGGATCTTTAAGCTTTAGCTTGCGCCCCCACCTCGCACTAGACCTCAGTTCAGGGCTCATGAAAATCTGCAACGATTTTTGGCACGCGTCAGGCCTGAAAGCTGACAGACGCGACGCGATAACTTTTGACGGTTTCAGAAACGAATGCAATCAATCCTTTGCAGCCAGCATCTTCACGCCAATCCTGCCATCAACGACACCTAAACATAAAATTCTGTCGATTTAAGTCGACCTTCAATTTCTAGATTACGCCGCTACACACATGAAAAACCGTCTCATCTACTGGAATGATGGTGGAGACGCGAAGTGGAGCTGGACTTCAAGATCAAGCTGAGGCTCAAGCTCAGATTCCACAGAAAAGACCCGTTCACGATATTTCAAGCTCCGACGATGACCAGGAAGATATTCCGTTCGTCTCAGCTCGCGGATCCATGACCGCTCCGACATCAACTCCGCTTGACCCTCGTCGGAAAAGATTCGAGCAGCCCAGCCTCAGCCGACCTACGAGCATTGGCCAGATTAAGAGACGAAAGATTGAGCATGCGGTCGATCCTCGAGATGTACATCCCTATCCAACTCCTGTTTCGTCCATCGCCGCAATGCCAACTCAAGTAGCGCATGAAGTTGGCCCGAGAAGTCCTAGTGTCGATGATGCTGTGCCAGCGGGTTTAATAAATAGCGTGAATGCCGCCTTGAAGCAGTGTGATCACGAAGAGCCCGATAGACCACCGGCATCCCCGACGCAGCAATTAATGAGCGAACGAGATGATGAGAATGATCAGGCCGACGGAGTTGAACCGGACCCTGAGGAAACGGCTCCGCAAGAACCAGAAGATGAAGAGGAGAGTCTTTTCGTACCCGATAATGGGTCGGAAGGAAGTCATGTTCCGGAGAGTGGTGTGGAAGAGGATCGTGAAGATCAAGCCAACCAGTTAGCGAACCAAAATCAAGAATATCTATGGGCTGTGCCTACTTCACCGCCTAGACCATCACCCAAACAACACGACCCTACTCCTAGCTTGGAAAGACAACCGCCCCAGAAGCGTCTTTCTTCGCAACGTAATCCTAAGCCCTCGTGGTTCTCTCGAATTAACGAGGCCCGTGCTGCCGAGGGTATCACATCTTCATCACAAGAAGAAGAAGACGATGACGAATTTCCAGTCATTCTCCATTTAGGCGTCGATGTTGACGCCCAGCAAGATGAACAGGAAGAGGCAGGAGATGATCGTATCCCGGAACAAATTAATGGAGTCCTCACAGACGACGAGGATCTAGGAGATATTGACCTGTCTGCGGAGGAAAGTTTCGCTCAGGATGTAACCAACTTTAGAGCTCGGCACCCCAAAGGCTATCAAGGTGTCGAGGTTTTTGAAGGCCCTTCCGAGAATGATGATATCGCTGTCCATATCTCCTTCGTCGATTTGAAGATGGTGCTTAAGCTTATGAGTCATCGCGCTTGGGCTGGGTTGAAGGGCCAGTGGCACGCGAGACCTTTCAGGTACGGACAATCGGAAGTCGGTCCAGTCCGAACCCTTCTGCAATTCCTGACCAGACTTGAGAGGTTGCTAGATGAAGCTCCCAGGGCACCTCGTATCACAGAGCAGAATCTCTTTTTCCGCGAGCATAGCGATCTCCTCGGGTATTATTTCACGAAGATCGGACGCATTGTTAACCATATTCGAAAACGGAAATGGGAGGATTTAGCGCGATCGGATGTTAATACCAAGGGGTTCGATATGATGTCCAGTGAGCTTATGACGTACGGTATACCTATGCTATTTCACTCCATGGCGTCTGCCTGGTGCTTGGGTGGAATTGAACCGCTTTCCACATCATTCACGACCTCGTCAATCGAGTTGCTTATGAGGATACTTGGCTGGGTTGAGTTACTTTATCTACCATTACTTAGCAGGTTACGGCAGGAGTTGGCAGACTCAGCAGAGGACAAACACAAATATCAACATGAAGAGCGGCTCGTGCTGAAGAAAAAACGAGAGGCGTTGGAGGAATATCTCAAGGACCTACGTCGAACTTTAGAAACCAGCATCGACAACCTGGCGAAAGAAGAGCACCAGCGAGATCAGGAACGTGATTATCGCCGCGGGAACTTGGAGCGACAGAAGGAGCTCGAAGCTCAATGGATACGGGAAGAGGAAGAGATGATGCGGTCCATTGAGAAGAAGCAATGGAGGGCACTGATGTCCATTAGGGATGTTTATTTCCCGCTCTCCGAGTCTCCAATTCCATCTTCCGCTACAGTATCGCCAATGCGCCAGTTGCCACCCCCTCCTCGAGGTATTGATAGTTGGACGGAGGAAGAGAAGAGATTCCTCTTCCGCGCGATACAGAAGTCATACCCTGCATTGCCAGACCTCGCCGTTATCTGCTCGGATATCGACAGGACTTTTGAAGATGTGGAGGCCGCAGCGAAGGAGCTCCTGGGATTGATACTGGAAGATGTATGCCCTGACTATGATGCAGCCGACAGAGCTGCACATATCAAGAGGATGATGGATGATTATAGGTTGACCTACGGTCCCTAGGATGGAGTTGTTGATTTATGCGTATGATACCCCTTGCTTTTAGCTATGATTATCAAAATTCATGTTACATGATGCCTTTAACTTTACATGTCGGATTGATCGTAAATAAGTGATTTGCATAACCAAAATGACCAGTCTACTCTGGTTGATTCACCTTCTGGTTAAGGGGCTGAGCGGATGCCCGAGACAGTTGCTTTTTGATACCAGACTTACATACAACAACAGAGCATGCGGCCTTAGAACATCTCCGCGCAGTTTCCATGACGTTTCCTATTCGACATGACACTGCTCTGATGAAAATGCCAGCGCAGCTTGGTAGATTACATGCAGACTGCATAGCTCTTGTTACGACTAGATACCTGATTCAGGCAGCTGTTGGCCAATTCGCGGCCCTATACTTATCCCTAGGGTATGAGTGGCAGAGGAAGGACAGCCTGCATTTGGAGACGGGGCATCGTCATCCAGATGTAATGTGGAGGAGCCTCACTTTTCATCTGCTAGCCCAACCTAGGCCCAGCAGGCATCTTCGATGAACGGATTGGACCCTACAATTGGTTCCTGGACCGGAAAGGGTCCTGAGTAATGGTGATGCCGGGACTAGCGAGCTTGAATTGACTTTCACTGATCCTACATAGCTGCCTCATGTAGACCCATTGAAGAAAGGATGGAACTGTGGTCCGTTACCACCTCGTGCGAATTGACGTATCGACTTAATACGTGTGATACCGATCGAGCCGTAGCCGAGCCGCGACGACGTTGGGATAGTGACATCGTAATAAAACGAGATTGGCGGTGCATATTACCATACGAGGGAGGTCGATGGCGAGCTATCATCTTTTTCATTGTAAGAAGTAAATTAAATCTCTTTTTACCAGCCTCGCAAGATGCCTTCATAGACGATCGGGTGCTGGACATCTACCCTGCCATCGTACCTTGATAATCTGCACTAAAGAGTGTTAATTACAGGGGATTGGTGGTGGCTGGTGGCCCGAGCAGCAAAAGCATAGGCCAATACGTGCCTGTAAGTGCAGCAAATCAAGAGCTGTGATTGCTCAATGACACCGACCCACCAAAGACCCCTGGCGAGCCCCTGTCGAGACCCCTGTGATAGGTAGGTCCCCTCCTAACCACGTTACCTATCAGAGTTTAGATCTAGGTGGTTAGACACCAGTAAGTCGGCGTTTTTGCAGCGGGCGACCTGTAGCAACTCTGCCAACTCTTCCCACCTCTTCGACCTTCGCAAGCTGTCTCTTCTCCTTCTAAGGACCACCACGACAAGATCAACGAGATATTCGCGTCGTGCAATACAACATTCGTTTGTATTCTTGGGCCCTTGTGTCTGCTTGGTTTCCGAAAGCTGCGCCAGCGCAAAGAAAGAGTTACTGTGATCTGACTGGCCAAGACCCCCCGTCGCGCTTAATTGATATCAAGACGAAGGACGAAGAAAAAAAAGGAGTTCGTAAGACAGGTCAGTCAATACCCGATTCATCCCACCATCATGCTTGGAAACCCCCCTTTTGTGACGTGTCGACGCCGCGTTTTATTAGTTGCTTATACTATAAATGAACTCGTTCGTCAATGCGAACATACCTCCCCATCCACGCGTATATCTATCCGTAAACATTAATCGCGACTTCGCCAACCCGTAAAGCTAACCCAAAGTAATAGAAACTGTATTAGTAGACCCATTGGGATCCCTAGCTTGGATCATTTGACAAGCGACCGATACGATACCATATATTTGATATAGCTCCCCCGCATCTTGTGAAGACTTACATCATGTCTGACGCTGAAGGATTTGAGGTCGTCCAGCACGAAGAGTCGATTCTCTCTGGCGAAGAGACTGCAGGCACCGCAGGCACCGGCGCCACTGAATCCTCGCCTAAGTCCTCGACCAAGTCTAACGGGTCTAAGTCCGAGGGCACTCCCACGAAGCGGCCGGCTACTACCGCTACAACCGTTCGTCGTCCAGGATCTACTACAACTGCCCCGAAGACCGCGGCAAGCTCGACAACTCGTGCTAGCGGTCTAACCAAGCCCCCAACCCGCCCGCCTGTCGGAGCCGCAGTTAAGAAACCGGCAACTACTGCTGCCACCCATAGACCCCAACCTTCCGTCTCGGAAGATGACAAGCGTAGATCTACTATGACATCTGCGGCGCGCCGAACCTCCACTGTCCCAAGTAGCCTTACCTCGTCCCCTGGCAAGTCAACTACAAGACCAGGCGTTTCGACCACGGCTGCCGCAAGGAAACCCTCACCGGCGACTAGCACCCTGGCCTCGAGGTCCAGCACTCTTTCGAAGCCTACCTCTGCGGCACCGTCAGCACGGACCCCGACGGTTACTCGACCCACGGCTACTCGTGCCGCACCCGATGCTAAGAACCGGCTTCCCAGCGTCGCTGGCTCTCCGGCTACCACGGTGAGACATGCGCCCCGTGCGTCTACCTCCTCTTCAATCCCCGCGACGGCGGCGAAAGACGTTGAAGACCTAAAGGCGAAACTTGCTGAAAAGGAGTCGGAAGTCGAGACGCTGAAGGAACAAGTTGCCTCCTCTGAGGCTAAGGTTACAGAGCTCGAAGAGAAGATAAATACCTCTGTAAGCGGTGTCCAGGATGCCGAAGATGCTGTGTCGAAAGGACGCGAAGAACTCTTGGAGGCCTTGAAGTCTACTCACGCTGCAGAAAAGGAGGCCCTAGGCACACAAATATCTGAGGCTCTTGAGAAGCTCAAGATTGCCGAGGAACAGCTTGAAGCCCATAAGACACAGCTGTCTGAACTGACTAATTCGCAAGGAACCAAAGACACGGAGATTAGCAGCCTACAGAGCCAGCTTGAGTCCCTCCAGCTTGACAAAGATGCCAGCGCAAAAGAGAGCGAAACCGCTTTGACCAAGGCAGCTGAGCAACATGCAGCTGAGCTGGAAGAGCTTCAGAAAACGTTGAAGGAGCAACATGAAGCCTTTATCGAGGCTCTGAAGACTTCGCATGCAGCTGAGCTTGATGAGAGCAAAGCAATCTCGAGCGAACATACGAAAGCTCTAGAAGCGCTGCAAGCCGCCAACCAGGCTTTGCAGCGAAAAGTAGATGAGCTCACTTCATCAACCGAAAGCGAAGGCGCTGCTAGTGCCTCGATGATTTCCACGCTAGAGAGTGAACTTGCTGAACTGAAGGCGGTTACAGAGGAAGCTAAAGCTGCGCTGGTTGCTTCGCAGGCAGAATTGGCGGAGTTAAAGACAAAGCTCACTGAATCCCTTGCTCTCGTGGAGGCTACGAACGAGGAGCTAGCTAAGGTCAAGGCCGATTTCACGAACTTGCAGGAAGAATTGGGCCAGGCTAAGGCCGACGCCACATCCAGTGCAGGTCTCGCTGGTCAGGTTAAAGATCTGGAAGAAGAAATTGAGAAGTTGAAGCAGGAGCATAAACACTCCGAGGAGACACATGAAGCCCAACTCAAGCAGATTTCGCAAGATTACGAGACCGAAATCGAGAGCCTCAAGGGCGACGCGTTCTTCAAGCGCAAGTTCCACGTTCTCGAGGAGGAACATAACGAACTGAAATCTAAGTTTGAGGAGCTTACTAGCACGCATTCAGCATCCTCCGAGAGCCATGCGCAAGAATTGCAAGCCGCAAAGGACGAACATGCTGCCGCTGTTGCGGCTCTTTCTGCCAAGGAAGAGGAACACCAGAAGGCGCTGGATGCGTTACAAGCAAGTCATGCTATGGATCTGGAGAGTGCTAAGAGCGGCGCTTCTGCCGATCTAGAAGCACATCTGGCCGAGCTGGACAGCCTCAAGGACAGCCACGCCAAGCAAGTTGAGATCTCTAAAGCTGAAAGCGAAGCAGCCCTCGCGAAGGAACTGGAAGCTCTTAAGGCAGCCCACGCTGAAGCCCTTGCCGCTCAGAAGCAAGACTCGGATGCATTGATCACCGAGTTGAAAGCCACTCATACGCAAGAGCTATCTGCTAGGGAAGCCGACGACGGCGCTCGCACAGCCCAGCTTGAAGCTATGAAAGCCACCGTAGAGGAGGCCCAAGCTAAACTTGAGAAGGCCCTTGCCAGTCATGCCCGGGAGCTTGCTGCAAAGGATGCCGATAGCAGTGCTCACGCTGAACAGCTAGAGGCAATGAAGGCAGCCCTTGAAGAAGCTCATTTGGAACTCGAGAAGGCTAAGGCTAGCCATGCACAGCAACTTGCGGCTAAGGATGCTGATGGAAGTGCTTTCGCGACGCAACTAGAAGCCATGAAGGCTGCGGTTGAAGATGCACAGGGAGAACTTGAGAAGGCTAAAGCCAGTCACGCCGCGGCTCTTGAGGCCCTCAAGAAGGAGAGCGACGATGCCCATTCTGCTGAGATTGAGAAGTTGATCACGATGCAATCTGAGGCTGTGGAAGCTGCCAGGAAGGACGCATCGGGCTCTCAGAAGGAGGCAATCGATGCTGTTGAAGCGAAGCACGCCCAAGTTATTGAAGCACTGACCAAGGAACATGAGAGCAAGCTGTCGGCAGCGGCTTCCGACATAACTAAGCACATGACTGCTGCTACTGAACACGGGGCCGCTTTAGAAACCGCAAAGGAGGCTTTGGCCAAGGCGGAGGCACAGACTGTTGCCCTCGAGACGGAATTATCCGAGGCCAAGGCGAAGAGTGCTGAACTTATCAAGCTACAGGCGGAATCCGAGGACTTGCATCAGCAGCTCGCGGAGGCAAAGATGAGCAATGTAGAGCTCATGGCCGAGAACGACGCTTTGAAGAACCAGAAGCCGGACACATCAGTTGCCGACGCACTCAAGGCAGAACTCGAAGCACTCAAGAAGGCTCACGCTCAGGAATTGGCGACTGCCTATGGAGCTTCGACTAAGTCTGCTGGCGACCTTGAACTGCTACAGAAGGAATATGACGAAGCGAAGGCGGGTCACAAATCCTTGAAGGAGCAGCTAGAAGCAGCTCTGCAAGATGCGCTCATTGCGCAGAAAGATCTTGAAGCGCACAGGAATGACTCGGACGCCAAGTTCAAGAACCACGAAGCTGATTACAAGGACATGTATGACAACATGACGGGCTTGGTCGAGGAAGAGCAGAGGAAGCGTGAGGCTGCTGAGAAGGAAGCTTCTGATATCAAGTCGAGGTTCGCGGAGATGGAAGCTCAGTTGAAGGTCAAGGATGCCGAGATCGCCGAGGTATGTGGCCGTCGCCTCCTCGTCCACTGATTAGAGCAGTATGCTAATTACCCAGCAGGCCAAGGCAGCTCAGACGCCGGCGAAGAAAGGTCTTTCGGCGAGCAGATTCGCCAATGGCGAGAGCGCAGCGGACGCAAAAGACGACGAAAGCACTGCCGAGTCGGAAGGTACCCCAGCTGCAGGTGAGGAGCCCGACCATTCATCGGCAGCGATGAGCGCGGTGCGCATTACCCCATGTGCTATCCTTGTTTGCTAGTCGCAACATATCTGCTCACATCCTTTCCTTTCGTTTTTCTCATTTTAATACCACTTACTGTGCATGTGTGGAGGGAACTCTGGCTGACTCTTCTCTCATTTCCAGCTAGCGCAAGTTAATCTTTCCCTCAATGGCCTCAAGGCCATCGACGACGAAATGAGAGACCGGAACTTGGGGTATGTAGCTCCTCTACACACCTCGTGGTGGTAGAACAAGCACCGAATAAAACAAGAAATTAACATGACAAAAACGTAGCATGCTCAAGTCCATGACCAACTTACGTCAGGACCACCGCTCCTGATCGGGATCCCATTAATCTCGCTGTGCTCCCCCTACCTCTTTCTCTACGCTTCATACGATACCATTTTTTACGGCCGAATATTACGATTCTAGACTCCGCGGGTTTTGCTCGACTCTAGCTCCTTTCCGGTGAACCCCTAATTTAATTGCTAACGGCCCGTCGATGACGGAGGAATGTGTCTTCTTGCTTGCACATACCCATCTGCTTCCTTGTCTGTGCTAATAACATCATCGGGTGATTATTTATTTATTTATTTATTTTTTTGGAAAAAGAAGAGAAAAAAAACTACGAAACGCTTTGTAATGAAACTTTTTTTCTGGGGGGATGGGAGGAAGATAGATACCTTGGGAGCAGCACACATGCAAATGTGTGCACGTGTATGGGAAGAGAGAGAGCTTGTGGCAAGTTTGATTGCTGGGAGATTTTATTGCCTTTCGTTTTTTTTTTTTTTTTTTTTTTTTTTTACGGGTTGTGTGGATAAGATATTTGTCGTAGTCTTGTCTAGTTGAAATGGACGATACCCCCTTTTTTTACACCCGGCGATTTTGCTGTCCACACCCGAAGACATTTACCATTATTTGTTTTTATTCATGCTAGAACTGAAATATCCGAGAAATCCATCCACATGACGGGAAGTTATCTAGGTTAGTAGCTGAGTACCTAGTAAGTAGTAAAATGTTTCGCAACCAATTAAGTATATACATTCCAAGTTTCCAGTATCCAATGCGCTTCCGAATTAAGATAACAGCGTCTTCTCGCTCGAATCTGCAGGCTTTACCAGGTCCCGCACCTCGAACATGGCCTGGAAGTTGTTCTGCTTAACGAACCACGCGTTGACGAGCTTCCACTCCTGGCTGGGGTCTTTGAATCGGATCTACAACGCGCGTATGGTCGTTAGTAATCATTACCAACCGCATCAATGGAACTTTTGAAATTATGGTAAAAAAAAAAAAAAAAAAAGAAGAGAAGGGAGGAGAGCTTACGTCGAACCGCCGCAGCAAGCTCGGCACGACCTTGTAGATCTCCAGCAGACTGATGTTCTTGCCGATGCACGTGCGGCTGCCCATGCCGAACTGGAACATCATGCCGTTCATCTCGCGCACGCGGCGCTCCTGCTCGTCTTTCTCTTCTCCTCCTTTTAGATCCGCGTCCACGAGCCATCTTTCGGGTCGGAACGCGTCCACGTCCTCGCCCCAGATCTCGGGTCGCCGGTGGATGATCCACGCCGAGCACCCGACGATGGTGCCGCCTTTCACGTAGTGGCCCGCGATCTCGACGCCCGGCTCGGGTACGATGCGCTCTAAGGGAAGACCCGCCGCCGGGTGCAGCCGGAACGCCTCCTTGATGCAGGCGTCGAGGTACGGCAGCTTCTGGCTCTCGGTCCACGTCACGAGGCCCGTCTCGTAGTCGCTGAAGAGGCTGGACGAGGCGGCCTCGTCGAGCTCCGTTCGGAGTGTAGCGAGCGCGGCAGGGTTGCGTAGGAGGTAGTAGAAGACGCTGGCGAGGGAGATGGCAGTGGTTTCCGAACCGGCGAACGCCATCGACACCGCCATCGTCTGCACCAGGATGTCGTTCATGAAGTCGGGCCGCGAGTCCTGCGCGGCGAGGAACTTCGAAAGCAGATCCGGCGACTTGACTTCGGCTTTGCCCTCGGTGGAGACGGGGAGTAGAGGCTTTGTGGGATCGCCCGATAGATTAGGTCCTAGACGCTCGGCCATGCGCTGTCGCGCGAAGCGGGCTACGGGAAACGTAGCATCTATGAATCCCCATTGCGATAGCTTGAGGTAGATCGGGTTCTTGAGGAAAACAAGATCAAGCCACGGAATTTGACCAATCTTTCCAAAGTATTAGCATTTTTTCCCCGGGTTCTTTTATGTCCAGGAGTCTAACGTACCGGTGCGACGTAAAGAAATAGATTGCCCAAATAGTCGATTATACCATCGATATCTTCATTCTTCTCGACGAAACCGTGGCGCTTGCTATAAGTAATCTCTCCAATTACGTCAAAGGCGTAGAATTGTAGCCACTGAGTAAAGTTGCATCCACCCGGGTTTCCAGCAAAAAGTTTCTCAGTCTGCTTTAGAAACAATTTCGTGGTGTTATCGACAAAAGGCTCGTACTGGACCAGGGCAGACATGGCAAATGCCGAGTTGACACATCGCCTGAACTGCGCGTGGAAGTTGTTGTCTGTTGTGCTGAACAGCGAGGCAAGAGAATGACCTTTAACTACTGACTGCTGGACGACGTAGAAATCGGACTACGTAGAGATTATCAGTACCCAGTATTCTTAGAACAGGTGTTGCCGCGTAGGTCGATAATCACCTTGACGAATCCCTTGTTGAGACCATATATCGACTTGAGAGCTTTCGGATCAGCGAACGATAAATTGTTGGGACCCAAGCGGACGACGTCGCCATACTTGGCATGTAACTTTTGATGTGTCAGTTCAGGCCGTTGACCATAAACATCCCAGAATCTCCACCAGTCCGTCAACGAAGCCAGGAAGGGGCCTGGGTACTTGTTCAGGCCGTTGTGGTACCTATTCTTGACGAGCCACGCAAGAATTGCGGATACGGTTAAGGGCAGCCAGAATTGAGCTATGAAGCTCCCAACCACAGAATTTCCGAATCCCGCCATAGCCTCACTAGCTCGTCTATTCTCATACGGTAGAGATAGAGCTTCACTGAGATAAACGACGGCGAGTGTCAGCCTTCTGCAGACGGTGGACACCTCGACAGGAAAATGCCTGAGGCTCCGTCGATACCTTAGATTTTCCCGGTTATCGAAGTTGCGAGGAGCCGAATAGGAGATACACCCAACGGGACGGATTTCGGGGACCCTCACAGCTTTTAAGGGACCAAGGGTGTGAGAGCGCCGCAAGCCGAGTATTAGGAACCGCTGACAACGTATGCCAAGGTGGGTATATATGCGTATTTATTTGGATTCGATTCTACAGAGGTAGATCGGCTTTCCAAAAGTGCCTTTGACAAGAGGACTAGATTCCCGGTACCTGCGGCTGGCCTGTTCGATCGAGGAGGGTAGCATAGAAGGCGAGGGTAAGAGATGGTACACTTGTACTCGGCACTGGATATATATTGTGCGAGGACCGTTACGCTTGTAACGGCCTTTCCAGCGTCTTGGACCCTGGATCGGCATTTTTTGCAACTCTCGGTCCCTCGTGAGACTTTTTCCATACTCGCTTGAGGTTTCGCTGAAGCCAGCGAGGCTACTTTACAAGGGGCGCCCAAGACTCTGGGGTCCCCGCCGACCCACTGGAGTACAAAAAGGGGGCCGACGACTCCGGCCAACAAGGCGAGGGGGGCGCGGGGGAGACCAACGGCTGGCTAGTGTTGAATTAGGGAATCCAAGAGCAAAAATCCATGGCTGCCAAGTTAGTACCTTAGGTAGGCATGTGAATAGCTCGACTACGGGCCTCGCGCTGTATTAGAGAGGATATCGGCAGATGGGCAGCCCAATGGCTGCGTTGACAGACGCACCAAAACCGCGCGAGTCGGAGAATAAGTCAAGTTTCGGGCCATGGCCGTGATGATCAACCGGTGTGGGCGTTTGTTTGGGGGGGCTATCTTAGGTAGTGACACGGTAGCCCTCTCGGGAAGTCGTATGAATAATCAAGGCTCATAGATAACCCTAATGTCTTAGAGGCAAAGAACCAGCCTCATCCCTCATCTAAGCCGGCGGCAATGTGACATGGATGGCCCATGCTTATGTTGTCTATGCGGCTCGTCGATGACGAACTGGGAGATGACTATTAGCTCAGACTACGGTGTGGTAGCAAATGTCAGATTTCACCGCAGGTTTCGGCACTGAAGCAGGATGAAGATAACCTAGCTTATTGAATTAGAGATATGTCAGTTGGGCTATTGAATAGAGGAATGTTTGCGAACGGTGGTACTACAAGCCACGACGTTGGCTTTGATTTTGTTTCTTTAGACTACCGTTCAATTAACTTTGAATTTGTCCAATTATGATCCAGCCGTCTGTTTAGATATTGAGACATTGATGTATATTGTACGGCCCGCATAGCTGAAGGGTGATATAGGTGGCATAGGCGGCAGCTGCAAGTCGGACCGGATCTAGACCACAACGCAACGATCTGGCGCAGTAGACCAGGCGTTCGGAACTTGGTGGTGGTCGAGCACGAATCACGATGCGCGATGAGACGACAATGGGGGCGGTAAAACTGCCGAGTTCGAATGACGAAAGGGACCAAGATCATAGATGTGACCTATCCAACGCTATCCGAATCGAGTCATTTACAGGATCTAGGGAGTGGAGAACGAAATAGAGTTGGTCATAGCGATTCGGCAGATGCATCCCTCTGATCTTGGATACTTCATTCAAGGTTAGGACGTACAATCACGATTTTACCGCGAAAAAAAAGAATGGTTTTGACCACGTGCGGCCTGCATTTGTAGTTAAGAAGTATTTTATCGCAGATTAAGTTTCTTTACGTAAAGATGCCTATTGCCTTATGAGTTTCACAGACAGAGGCTTTATCTTAACCAGGTAGGTACCTAAGGTAGGTAAATACCCGATAAGTCAATCTGAAACTCTGCATATCTCTAGGTTATGTAATTCAATATGTGGTATCGTCATATTAGGTGACTAAAGATAAATAGACCATCGTATGCATCTCCACGAATTTAGGTAACGGTAACGGTAACGGTAACGGTAACGGGGAACGGAAACCCAAAAGACACAGACACAGTTACACTCCCGTTCCAATTCTTCGGATACATATCACAAGGTCAAACATAGCCTGAATATCAAACCCACCTTCGCCGGGCCTTTTGTATCTTGCTTCAGAAATCCAGTCCGTGACATTACCATCCAGAATCTTGATCTCTCACGTTAAGGGTCACTTTACCAGAGAAACTCTGCGTCGTTTAACTTAACGCGCGTCATGCTGTGCACACATCCACCGGATGCAGCACTCATATTTCCGCATTTTCCCAGCCTAACGGCCCGGATACCTGCTTCAGAATTACTCCTTGCCGCATCTTACGCGAGCTAGCACTCACCGATCGCAATATACACCTGTCGGCAGTATCACCGCTGCCCCCAGAGCGGTGGTAACAAGCTCTGCCACACCGGTTAAGACGAGGGCGTTTTCTCCTTCCGACTAAAGGTCTAACCGGTTGCATATAGCTTCGCGCACACCTCTAGCAATAACATCATCAAAAGAATCGCGGACTGCGTGATGATCGTAGATAGAAGACCTAGCCAGCATCTAGAACCTCCCAATCCCCTTTCGAGGCCGTAGACTCGTGCTTCATGAGTACCTAGACTTACATTGGCTTCTTCGGAAAACTAATCATATAAATTTTGTTGACATGGATCATACACCGGCTTCCGTCTTCCCAAATGCCTTCGGCACACAACTGCATGCATTCACTCTTGGTGGTGAGTGATGCGTTTTTGATATTCACAGGCTATGCTTCATTGGATAATTACGATATCAATACAAGGCGGCAATTGGTATGAGGCGCCATATTATACAGCACGATGAAATAAGGTGCTGACTGTTGCGGCACAATGGCCTGACAGGATAATGTGCTCATATGGTACATATTCTCAACTTGCTTTTATAAAGTTCTCATTTTAATGCTTCAATATGAGAAGCAGACCTGCCGGCTGACATTAAACACCCACTCTATCTAAAATGGAGCACATTTACTTTCGGGTAGCAAATAGGGGACATACTTCTATATTGGTCATTAAGGGGGACGTCTTGGAGTGGCCCCATGTCATATGACTTATATCCGTTAAACAAGGTTATATAAATGCAGCTTACACCCATGTTAAGCTCCTGTCATATTCCTTGACGGCACTGCTCTAATACTTCTAGTACCAGAGAAAATGGAGGCACCTACTTATATTCGAAACATAACTCTGGTAAGTACGTGCTCGTCGGCGACTACATGGCCGTCCCATCTATTATGGTGAGACGTGTACGGTTTTGCGACGAGATGGTAGATATGTATATCCGTCCAATCGTACGGTATTAGGTAAGATCAAGACATTACCCCTATTCAAGCGCGGGTCAACACTTATTCACTCATCGTACTTGGCAAATCGCCAACACACACGAAATTCATATCAAACCTAGTAAGGTAAAGGGTGATCATGATCATTGACTGTCAAAATGCCAATATCCATGCTGTCAAACTCCCGCGTCTAACATCTTACCCATACCAAAAACGTAATACGCTTCTGCCTCCTTTCCACCATCACTTCCTCGATGTCCCATTCGTCGACGGCATCTGGCAGTACCCCTTGCAGTCCGACATCACGATCCCCGGGATCTCAAAGGGCGTGCTCTCGGGCATCAACTCGTACTCGCACATGCCCGTCCTATCATCATCGCACTTCCCCACCGCCACCAAGTTCGAGCCGACCTCGAAGCGCGCCGCTGCGTCGTACACCTTGTACATGACGTTGTTCCACCTCGTCACGTTATAGTCCAGGTGAAACGAGAGGTCGAAGCCCATCGGCGACGGCGCGGCCGCCACCGCCACCGCCACCGCGAACGTGCCGTACGAGAACTGCGACGTCTCGACGCATTCCCCGGCCCCGTCCGTCGTCGCGCTGCAGTTGGCCGCGCTCGGCGCGAACGGAAGGTACCCGCCGCCGGCCGCGTGCGGCGCGGGGCCCGCGGACACCGTGTTCGGGTTCTCGATCGCTACGGCGATGTCGATGGTGCCTGCGTGGCCCGGGGCCGGAGCCGTGATCGTGAGTCTGTTGATCTTCCAGGGGTCTAGGGGCCAGATGTGCGGCGTGGCGTCGTAGGCGGATGCGAGATGTGTTTGGCAGAGGAGGAAGGCCGCTAGGAGTGCGAGAGGGGTGGGTTGTTGCATCTTGATAGTTTGGTGATTTGGATAGGGGGTAAGATGGAAGTAAGTTAGGCAGGTACCTAGGTAGTGGATTCGTGTGTGCTTATTGAATTGTGTTACTCTTATAGTGTAAGTTAATCTATCAATATTTTGCTGTGATATGATATGTGATTGTCACGGTGTCACTTTAGGTACGACGGACTCATGTGCGACATGAAGTCATAAAGATACAAGTAACAAACGAGGGGGAAAGTAAATAGCGACGTAGTGCCCAATCTAGATTGCTATTCTTAAGGGTTCCGATCCCTTCCCGGCTTCATGGGTTCCCAATACGAAGGTTTTTTCTTCTTCTTTCGCTACCTAACGCAAGGGGGCGGACCCGCGAAGTTGGGCTTTGCGCCTTCGTGTGCGTGTCCCTGCCGCATGTCGCCGCATTGCTCCGGAACATGCTTCCGCTGGTTGATCAGGTAGGACCGGAAGACCATCTAGACCGCCAGTCGCTTCTCACTTCGTCTTACATGAATCTTGCTTTTCGACGCTACTGCTGTATCCAAGTGCAGTATTCAGAGGCTCTAGGGAACGTTGCAAGTTTTTCCAAAAACATATGCATGTGCCCACTTGCGGCTCCTATAGATTATATGAACTTGAGATGGCCCTCATCATGTCTCTTTCACCGTTTGTGGTTCTATCTCTTCTCGATCGACAAGACAAGGCGCTATTAATGTGGAGCGTGAAAACTTGCCCTAACGTGAGCACACACTTGGAAATCTCTTATTCACTTGGATTTATGCAACCTCTGCCCCAGCGGACAAGAAGAAACTCACGCAAAAAGAAAATTTCCCTCGGACCGGAATCGAACCGGTGACTTTTCGGTAACAATCGTTACAATTACAGCCGAACGCCATAACCAACTAGACTACCAAGGGCTGCAGAGGCTAGAAAGTGGACTCCCTAGCGAGGGTGGGTTGAAGGTTTCGCCGCTTGTTTTGCCCTATGATACGGCGTGGAAGTGTTTGCGGCGCAAGGTGTGGGAGAAGTTTGGAAATTGCCTATTATTGGACGAAGAAAAAAAAGACTATCGACATAGGGGCAGATTGCGATGGGGAAAAGTGTAGTCATCCCGTTAGAAAACGCATATGTCTACGGAATATCTAAGCCTCATAATACAGCCAACCTTAAATAAAATAGCACCTAGGCAGTACCGTTCAAGACACTGTCGAGGAGTTTGGCGTCCTTCAGCAGCTGCTTGTCCCCTAGTCTGGGCCCGACGATCTGCAAGGCAACTGGTGCTCCCTTGAAGAGCTCAGGGTCATCTGGAATACGTTAGCGATCAACAGCCAATATCTCAAATCAGAAATGTCCACTTACACAAGTCCTGGTTCTTCTGGTCGGCCGCATGCAATGGCTTGAAGTTCGTATCCGCTGGATCAAGAGCCGGATCGGCGTGCGTGAAAGGCAGGATGACAGCCGGGTACTAAGGATCAAATCAGAAAATCGAACGAGGGCCATGGACAAGAGCAAACAAGACTTACATCGCAGACATTCCACACCACCGTATAGTGATCACTCGTCCACTCGCCGGGCCTCGGCGCCGTATGCGGGCCGACGGGCGCGAGCACGACGTCGCAGCCGACCCTCTGCCACTCGTCCAGCATCTTCTTCTGGATAATTCCCTTCTTCGTGTTCCACGCCCACGCCTCCTCCTGCGTCTTGGCCGGCATGTCCCAGAACCCGATCTTCAGGACGGACGGCACGGGCGGCTCGCCCGACCGCGCGCACTCCCGTTTCGGGTACGACAGGCCGTCCAGCGTGAACAGCTGCTCCGAGACTTGGCGGATCCCGACAAAGTCCGGCGGCGTAAAGTCGCGCACCTCGAACCCGGCGGCCGCGAGCCTGGCCGCGGCGTCGCGGATCGCCCGGCGCACCGGCGGGTGCGGCGTCAGGCCCGAGGCGTGGATCACGCCGACGACGGGCCTGCGGGACGCGGGCTCCAACTCCATAATGTTGGGGATCACGGCCGGGTCGAACGTCCACGGCTTCGCGGCGCGCACGACGTTCGTGAAGAGCGAGAGGTCGCGCACCGAGTGGCCGAGGGGGCCCGTGACGGCGGGGATGCCCGTGTTGGAGCCGGTCCAGCCCGAGTAGGAGTACCCTATCATGGGGATGATGCCGAAGGTCGGCTTGTAGCTGTAGACGCCGTTGCAGGCGGCCGGGATGCGGACGGAGCCGCCGACGTCGGTGCCGACGCCCAGCGCGCTGCACCGGAACGCCTGGCTGGAACCCTCGCCGCCGCTGCTGCCACCACAGGAGAGGCGCGAGTTGACGGGGTTCTTGGTCTGGCCGAAGACATTGTTGTGCGCTTCGGCGACCAGCATGGTCTGGGGCACGTTCGTCTTGGAGATGATGACGGCGCCGGCGGCTTGCAGGACCTCTGCGATCGGCGACGTACGGTCCGACGGTTGGAAGACTCGCGATATGTATCCGTTGGTCGAGTCGTACCCCTTGAAGTGGAAACACTCCTTGAAGGTCATCGGAACCCCGTGCAGCGGCCCGACCGTCTTGCCGGTGCTCTTGAATATGCCGTCTAGCTCCTCGGCTCTTTTGATCGCATCCGCGAACATGATCTCGGTCAGCATGTTGCACACATGCTGTCCCACCGCGGCGCGCTTGCAGAAGGCCGTCGCTACCTCCACGGCCGTGAACTTGCCCGCGGCGATGGCGGCGGCGAGCGAGGAAGCATCGTATCCCTCGCCGGTAATGGCCAACTCGGCCGGCGACAGGATCCCGCACGAATTGACGATGGGCCGGAGGTCGACCACGTCTTCCGACGGGAGTTGGTCTGCCTTAAGCTTCCATTCTTCTGGTATCCTGGAGTTGCGCTCTGCCGCCTTTGCGGCTTGGAGTTCTTGCCAAGTCTTCTTGGCCACTGGTTCCTGGTCGGCACCCATGTTGGGATATGGTATTAGGTATGTCTTAGGTATGACATCTAATGGTGAGAACCGATTTTAAAATACCCAGATGATCTATTCAAATAGGCGTAGCCCCTGAGACATGGCAATAACACCACTCGCGAGAAGTTCATCCTCATCCTCTTATAAGTGGGGTAGCTGCCACGGCTCTCTGAGGGGTTGAACATGAGGAGAAGCTCAATCACGGACGTTGCACCTGGAAATCGCCCGTATCATGTCCGGGTGGTATGTTGTCGTTGGGGTCTAGATCCAGATTATTTGATAATCTACTCCAAGAATCCTTCCCGTCAACCGTAACACCTTGCTCCTCATCTTATCGTGGTATGTAGATAGGGAGATCCATGTGTTCCTGCCATCGGGTACCGCCTATCTGGTAATTTCACCCTTTCGGTTCGTTATTGTTATCTCTGGGGATACAGCTTGCCTTAGAAATATTTAATCGTACAAGCTGACTACTATACGAAGACGTGCATGGCGCGGTCCTAATCTAGACCGGTTCGATAACTTTACTTGGGCGCCCGCACCCGTATGTATCTTCGCGTGCGACGATAATGCGGAGCGGCAGGGCGACGTCACGTCTGAACACCATGCCTGCATTCGCGCCAAAGCAGCAAGGATCTTATCAATGCACGCCTATCAGATATCAATGTCCCTCGGTAAAGACCGTTGCGACCATCTTTACCTCTTCGTCACCTAGCTAGCATATTAGGATGGAGGAGTAGCTTCTGTGCTTTGTGATTTCTATATCTTCTCGAATTTACGCATCTCTCCTTGTTGACTTCCTTTTAAAAATGTCTGAAAAGGAGGAGAAGAATGCTCCCGTTGCGGAGAGCGCAGTTGACTCGAAGCGCGGGATTAGCTCTGTGCTACCGAAGCAGAATGCCTTCCAGCGCCTCGTCCATCGGCGGAATGATCTCAACGAGCTGGGTAAGGGTATGTTGGAGCAATCGCTCCAATATGACAGAGCCCAACTTGAAGCCGATGCCGTCAAGGTCCGATGGAAGCTGGACCTCATAGTTCTTCCTATGGTAAGACCAAAGTTTCGGCTTTTGGGGCACTGATTCTGACATGAAGGTTATTGAAGATGATGTGTACATACATGTTGTCATTTCTAGACAAGCAGACGTACGTTATACGCCACGGTGGATACGTGATAGCCAACGATCTAACCAGCTGATGGCTACAGGCTCAACTATTCCAATGCATACGGTTTGCAGGCTGATACGCATATGACGGGGGATAACTACTCTTGGGTTGCTTCCGCTCTATACTTTGGCTGGCTCTGTAAGTTAGTAACTGTGACTTTCACGTTCTTAACAGCTAATTAAGCCCCCAAGGTGGTGCGTGGCCGTGGAATTTGCTACTACAACGCATTGCCGTCGGAAAGCTAGTTGGCGGCATGCTATTCGTCTGGGGTATCGTCTGCATGTTACAAGCAACCGTCTTCAACTTTGGCGGCTTCTTTGCCATTCGTTTCTTTCTAGGCATGCTCGAGGGTTGCATCTCGCCCGCCTGGGTCATATTGACTTCTATGTTGTGGACCCGCCGGGAACAGACCATGCGCAGTTCGGTTTGGCTGTGTACGAACGGAGTTTCGAACATACTCGGCGCCCTTCTGGCTTACGGCTCGGGGGTGGCTGAAGGCCTGTCGATAGCTCAGTGGAAACTGATCTTCTTGGTAAGGCTTATTACTAGGAATCCCCAGGCAGAGGCTAATTCCGCCTCGCGTGCAGATCGTTGGTGCCCTCACTCTCCTTTGGGGATTCGTCATCGTTCTCTACCTCCCCGACGGACCTCACAATGCGAAGATGCTGAACGAGTACGAACGTGTAGTCGCGGTCTGGCGTATCTCCAACAACCAGATCGGTCTTAAAGACTCTACTATAAAGCCATATCAGATCAAGGAGGCCTTATTAGATGGGAAATGTTACCTCCTGTGGGCTAATGCGATAGCCATTGGAATCCTTAACGGCGCTGTTACCAACTTCATGTCGGCTATCATCAAGGGTTTCAACTTTGACGCACTCCGAGCCTCTCTAATGCAAGCACCGGGAGGGGCCTTCGAGATTGTCGGGTGTTTAATACTCGGATGGATTTCACAACGACCGAATATGGTTGGTGTCGCTATCGTGCTCGGATGTTTGCCTGGCATAGCCGGACTCGTTGGTATCCTTACAATCCCCATTGAGAACCGCTACGCCCTCGTCGCTATGTGTTGGCTACAAAACGTCGTCGGCTCGCCCATCGTGCTTAGTTGGACAGTTCCTGGCCTGAACGTAGCTGGTCACACTAAGAGGACTACCGTTATGGGCATCTACTTCGTGTGCTACGTTGTCGGAAAGTATGTTGATATAATCCTCTGGCCACAATTTGATCACCTTTACTAACCCGAAATTCCACAGCATCATCGGCCCTCATCTTTTTCTCTCTTGGGAGGTACCCAGATACCCGACCGCAATCAAGGGACTGCTGGGGACTTATTGCGCCGTAGCCTTAATCCAGGGCTTGTATACTCTATGGTGTTGGTACGATAACAAGCAGCGTGACAAAATGGGCATGCATGCCGAGGCTGTAGAGGAAGAACTGCTAGAGGGTTTCGACGACTTGACCGACAAGGAGAACAAGCACTTCCGGTTCAAGCTATAACCTCGCCAAAGAAGAGAAAACAATTACCTTCCTAGGTAAATAACTACTTACTTAGGTAGATAGTTGATACTTAGAAGTATACCAAGTTTACAATCCAATAGAACTTTAAGTCGTGCAGTGACGAAGTGGATACTGTAGACTGAACTGTTGTCTAATCTAATCTTTCCAAAAACTGCAAGATTCCTTGAAATAATTTACTCAATAGCTTCATTGCGCCATCGTAGCACCCACTCAGTACGGAGGGGAGCTCCGAGTTGTACAGGGGTCCGGTCTAGTATATCGGCCGACGTAGGATTTCTATCTCCGAGCCTTTAAATTTCCATCCTCGCTCAACACGAGCAAAGTGTGAATCTCTTTTCCCCTCTAGCTCTTCACCATTCTTCCTACCGATTTGTAGAAACCTCAAAAAAATATATATATATATATATATATGAGCGAACCACGACATTCCCCCAACCTCGCACCCACCGCTCCCCCGCAGCAGCGCCGGCTCCTCGGCCGAGCACTCGATGAACTCGGCCTGCTCTCCGTGTACGCCGCCCCGCGCGACGTCAAGCTGCTATGTCTCCAGCGCTTCGTGCGCATGTTCGCGTACGGCGCGTCGACGCTGGTGCTCGTCGCGTACCTGACGGGTCTCGGGACGCCGGCGACGGGCGTCGGGCTGTTCATGACGCTGACGCTGGTCGGGGACGTGTGCATCAGTTTCCTGCTGACGCTGTTCGCGGACGCGCTGGGGCGGCGCGCGGTGCTGGCGGCCGGCGCGGTGCTGATGACGGCGAGCGGGGTGGTGTTCGCGACGGCGGGGAATTACTGGGTGCTGCTTGCGGCGGCGGTCGTGGGGGTGATTAGTCCGAGGTACGTGTGAACCTGCGTGCGATTCTTCAGCCGAAAAATATGCTGAACTTAAGTCCCCAGTGGAAATGAAATAGGACCCTTCAAGGCCATCGAGGAAAGTATCGTGGCGCAGCTGACGGATCCGAAGAACAGGAGCGACGTGTACGCCTGGTATAGTCTCCTGGGGCTCGGGGGTGCCGCGTGCGGCAGCATGACGTGCGGATGGGTTCTTCAGCACTTGCGTCAGAAGCTTCGGTGGGACTTCATCAGTGCGCATCGCGCCATCTATTGGGGATACGCCGCCGTCGGCTTGGTGAAGCTGTTTTTGGCCCTCCTCCTGAGCCATGCCGTGGAGTCGGAGAAGAAGCGACAGCAGCAAGCTCGGGGGTGGAATGAGGAGACGAGACCGTTGTTAGGCGATGATACGGGTGTCAACCCGCCTCCCAAGCGGAAACTACGTGGGCTGCTACCGGACATAAGTAAGGAGAGTGTGTCTGTGGTTATAACGCTTTGCCTCCTCTTTGCTTTGGATTCGTTTGGATCTGGGCTGGCACCATTGTAAGCAATGCCTCTAATTATCACATATATGACTCAGTAGCTGACATTTTCAGGTCCTGGATCACATATTATTTTAAATCCCGATTCATGATCGAAGAAGGGAAGCTGGGCTCGATCTTTTTCGTCACCCAAATATTGGGCGCCCTTTCCATGATCGTGGCCTCTTCCCTAGCTAAACGGTTTGGCAACGTTAATGTACGTACCCCCTATTTATCCTATTTGATATCCTGTAATATTTTTCAGAAGTGCACCCCCTCGCTGATACCCCGCTTACTAGACCATGGTACTCACGCATCTCCCATCACAAATCTTCCGCGCCCTCATCGCCGTGCCGGGCGACTTGCGCTTAGCGCTTATTTTCCTGGCCCTGAACGCCAGCACGCAATCGATGGACAGTGGCCCACGCTCCGCGTTCCTCGCGGCCATTGTGCTGCCCGCGGAGCGAACCGCCGTCATGGGGACCGTGAACGTGGTCAAGACGACGGCCCAGAGCCTGGGACCGATCCTGACGGGAGTCCTGGCCGATCGGAATCTGCTCTGGGTCTGTTTCGTGGGCTCGGGCGGTCTGAAGATACTGTACGACCTGGGTCTGCTTGCTTTCTTCAAGGAGAAGGAAAGGGAACGGGAGAGGGCCGAACGACAGAGAATCGAGAGGGAAGAAGGGGTCGGACATGACGGCCAGGCTGATGAAGAGGTAGCTTAAGCTGGTTTTGTTGAGTCGATTGGCTCTCTGTATATGCTATAACCTACACGCATTTCTATACACGAACTAGCTAAGGATGCAGTCCAGCCATGTAGCCAAATTTCATGCTAGGTACCGGTTCGACTGACAGAGGTATCACTCAATGAGAACCTTGATGGACAAGTGACGTAGTGGCATATATCTAAGCAACCCTCCCCAGTTGAGATGGAGAGTAGATACAAGCTAAACAAGACGCCTAACCGCATCGACTTACTTTTGCAACATCCCCCCATTTATAATAACAATTAGAATCTACCCTTTTAAATTAAAATTAAAATAATTTAATAATAAATAGCTTAATTAAATTACAAAAAATTACTTTTTCTTTCTAGGAGCTTTTTTAAATAATTAATTTAAATATTTAATATATTTTTTTATATTTAATTATGCTAATATATTTAAAAATAAAAAATATTTATTTTTTTTATTTTACATTAATTTAATTTCCATTAAATTAAAATATATATTATTAAAATTAATTTTTATATTTTCATATATATTAAAAATATATTTATTTAATTATAATTTTAAATTTTTAATTTTAATATATATAATAATTAATTTAATAATAATAATAATAAAAGTTTTATTAATTTTTATTATTATTATATATATATCATATAAAAAATCGGAATAATTTTTTTTTAATTTATATAAATCGCTTAAAAAATTAATTATTTTCTTTAGAATATTAAATAATATTTTTAATAATTCGTATAAAAATATATTAGCCCGGGAAAATTAGCGTTCCGGGGGGGGTTCTAAGTGATTTCTAAGACCATTTATAATAAATTTAATAATTATAAATTAATTTAAAATTATTTAAATTTTATATTATAAAATATAAATATTTATTAATTTATATTTTAATATATTTAAAATATATATTATTTATAAATAAAAATTATAATTTTTATATATAATATATTAATAATTTTTAATTTAAAATTATACTTTTAAAAATAAAAAAACATTTATATTTAAAAATTATAAATTATTTAATATATATAATAATAAATAAAATAACGTAATTTTATTTTTATATATTTTTTATATAAATTTAAAATTTATATAAATTATATAATTATTTAATATAAAAAATTTTTATTTAAATTAATTTTAAATATTAATAAAAAAAATATAAAACTTTTTAATCGTTTTTAAATTTAATAATTTAATATATAAAATATTAATTTATTTTTTTATTTTTATATATATTTTTAAATATTAATTTATAAATTTTTTATATTACATAATATTTAATTTTTATTAATCCTTTTTTTTTTTTAATATTTTTATAATTATTATAATAATTATATATTTTATAAAAGTTTTTTTTAAAATTTTTTTTTTAAATATTTAATTAATTAATTTCCGCTTTTTTTTTTAAATATAATTATTATAAAAATTAAATAATTTTTTAATACGCTTTTATTTTTCTTAATTAATAAAAAAATATAAATAAAATTAAATTATATTAAATAATAAATTTTTATAATAATATATTATTTTTTATATATATAATAATTTATATAATATATTTTTCAAAATTATTTATTCTAATTATTTTTATAAATTTAAATACATTAAAATTTAATTATTTTAAATTAATTATAAAATAAAATATAAAAATAATAGGTTATTATAAATGGGGGGGTATTGCAAAAGTGGGTCGATGCGGTTAGATGTTTCCCTTATTACAAAATAAAAGATAATGGATCACGATAAGTGGAGTATTAACGAAAAAGAAATAAAATAGGAAAAAAAAAAGATTGCCCACCGCTGGACTCGAACCAACTCCTCGATTTACTTTCGTAAAGCCAGAGGCTCCCAGTGAGCCAAGTAAGCCTATATCACTGAGATGCGAAGGTAGATGATTTTCTATCTACAACTAGAGTCTATATCGTATAGCTACATATCCTAAGTAGGTACCCAACCTAACCTATCAGATTAAACAACACATTGACAAGTCTCAGGACTGAGCAGCACAGCACTATGGATGATAACCGTTACCGTGCGCTTCTCCCACCAAATTACGAGCCTGATAAGTAAGTTTATGTGGCTAAATCTGAGCTACACCAGGAATTGCTCACCCTATACCGCCTGTTTGATTGCTGACAAGAACCGGATAAGCTGCTGGTCCTTTATTGGTACCTAGATATGGTGAGTGGTCGTAGGTAAACCTCAGAGGCGCAATTTAACGGCACAGATGATTTAAACCACGTATAGAAGAACCACCAAGCGACCCGAACCCTTAAATCGTTCAATCTTGGGTTATTAGATTATCTCCTATGTCACAAACACTTTTCACTCTGTTACTATGCGCTGACACAACGTACCCATCACACCGCAGACCACGCTCAGAAGTTCTCCTGTCCGGAGAAGCGCTCGTTCTGCACGATCTCGACCCAGTATCCGTCGGGGTCGAGCACGAAAGCGACGTTCTTCATGCGCCCGTCCGTTAGCCGCTTCTTCCAGTTGACGTTGAGGCTCTCGAACCGCGCGCAGGCCGCGTCGATGTTGTCGACCGAAATACCTGTTATCTCTGCATCAGCGGCGACTCCTTTTCTCCCTTTCCCATTGTTGTAAAACAGAGGAAGAATAACTAGAAGAGGGGCGAAAGGACTCACAGATATGTCCAAACCCCTGAGGCTCCGAGTTACCGTCGTGGTACTTGAAGTCCTTGTCCTTCTCGGTACCGTAATTCCACGTAAGCTCCAGGAGCCCTTCGTAGTCGGCCGTGAAGCCGTTCTCGGGCACGCCTTTCTCGCCGGGGTACCCTAAGAAGTACAGGTTGAACTTGGCGGCCGGCTGCTCGTTGGTGCGGAATAGCGACATGCCCAGTACGTCCTGGTAGAACTTGAGTGACTTCTCGTTGTCCTTGACCCGGATCATCGTGTGGTTCTATAACCAACAGCTCGCTCATTAGCATTCCTTTTCTTCGGTTCCCGAGGCGAGGGGTGTGAGCTGGGGAAATAGGGAACTAGTGAAAGAGGCAAGGCAAGTAGCAGAAAAGAACCGCATACCATCCGATACGTCGTAACATCCGTCTCCTTCCCCTGCTCCTCGGGGTCATCCGCGCCCTTGCTGCCCTGCCTCCTGCTAATGATCTCGACCCAGTAGCCATCAGGATCCAACGCGAACGCGATATGCTTCATGCGGCCGTCGCTCAACTTCTTCTGGAAGCGGTACCCGGCGTCCTCGAGCCTCTGGCACGCGGCCTGGATGTGGTCGACGGCGACGCACACGTGGCCGAAGCCGCGGTGCGGCTCCGCGTTGCCGTTGTTCACCTTGTAGTCGGGGTCGTCCTCGGTCCCGTAGTTGTGCGTCAGCTCGATCAGCCCCTGCCGGTCGAACGTGCTGTGGCCCCGCGACGGCGCCCCGGCCCCGTCGTACCCCAGGAAGTACAGGTCGAACTTGGCTTCGGGGAACTGCAGGTGCTTGACCAGGCTCATGCCGAGGAATTCGTAGAACTTGACTATAAAAAAAGGTTCGGGATTTCCTGGTTAGTTACGTGCTTGCTCGCGATGGACTTTCCATGTGGTAGTAACGTCGTACCGGATGCTCTGGGGTCCTTCACTCGGATCCTGCGATCGTATTTCCATGTTTAGCAATCTGCCTCTCTTGGTGTAGCATGCTCTAGCTTGGGCTTACATCGAGTGGTTGAACTTGTAGTTCTTAGTATCTGTAGTTGTCGCCATTGTTGCGAATGGGCGCCAAGTGGCTACGCCCTCGGAAGGTCAGGTTAATAAGCCATCGACGGTGTTCTTAGCTATAAGAAGCGCATACCGGCAAATCGAGTAACTGGTTGGAATGTGTATGATCGAGTCGTTCTTGGTATCCTGTATAAGGCGCGGACACACGACATAGGCTGGAGACGTTAGACGCTGTGTTATACTCGGGATGTGTCTAACACAGAGTTGATGCAACTGGACGAGCTATTCCGCCGTTCGGCCTCAAATCTGAAAGCTGAAAATCGGGAACTCCTACCTAAGATGGGGATAGCTATCATGACGTTTGTCATCCATACAGCCATACCACAGCTAGATCTAAGCTACCCCTCAACCCCTCCATATACCCCTGTTGCCCCCACATTAGACTGCTATGTGATGCACATAGTAGAGGAGGGTCGGCTTCTAAAAGTCAATTACAAGCTGATAGGAGCAGACATTTCAACGTGATTACTAAGATAAAATAGGAGTACAACTGATTTCTACTGCCTTGATCCTGAAGAAACCCTGAAACCCCTTAGACCTGTTCCTCTGGCTCCCTTTTCGCATACTAAAAAGAAAAAGAAAATTCACGTACTGGCCGGTAGCTTGCGCCGTATGCTATTTTTTTTTTTCTCTCCCTGCCACCTGCTTACCTACCTACCCTACTATAATACACTAATACACAAGGAAGTTCGCTCGATTGTCCACGAGCTAGCTATGAGGAAACCACTGGCTTGGAAAGAAAATCCTACGGACGCTACGAGAAGTGATAATTGAACCAGCACATCTATTGCCGATGGATTGGGCGAGTGAGCGTAGAAACGGGGAGGTTGTTCTGCGTAGTTTGTATGTCCTTCGAGGCCGATTTGAGGGCGACGATGTGTTTGGACACTAGCATCATGTTGATCCAACCAGGCCGGATACCGCGTTCGCCACCCAATCCGTGTTAAAGTACTGGCTAGGGGTGACGAAGAATGCTAGAGCAATGATGATGTAAAGGGCCATCAACTAAGAGATGTATTAGCATCGTATGTACAACCGCGAAAGGGGTGAGTTAAAAATACCATTGCGCCTTCGAGGTAGTTGGATTTGCCGTCTTGTACCGTGTAGATGACGACCAACACAGCCAATGCAAACGAGACCGTTTCAACTAGGTAGACCGTGTTAGCAATAAGAATAATATCATCAATCGGGCTGACTTACAAGTCTCGAAGTGCAAGTCCATATCCCTGTCCATAATCCATCCGAGCACAACGAGGAACGGAGTGACGAAGAGAGCAATCTGGATGCTGGAGCCGATTGCCACGCCCATCGCTAGGTCCATCTTGTTCTTGATCGCCACAACGACTGCCGTAACGTGTTCCGCAGCGTTTCCAACGATGGGTATTAGAATCAGACCAATGAAGCTTCGGCTGATATGCGCGCGCTCCACCAGGGCATCAATGCTTTCTACCAGGTAATCGGCGCAGATGGCGACCAAGACGGTAGCGACAATAAGGACGCCGGCAGCAGACCACGGGCTCATGTGCCTCTCCCCCTCCGGCTCTCCGCCGTGTTCGTCAGATACCGCCGCCCGCACGTGCTCGGCAGCAGCTTCGGCCGGCAGCTGGGATTCGTTGGTGGTCGGCTCTTGAGACTCGGTACCGGCTTCGGCGCTGAACAGTGTGTGGTGCGTTCGCAGCTGGAACCACAGGTACAGGACGTAGAGGATGAGAAGGATAATGGCGGTTCCGCGCGAAAGCGAGAGGACGATGCTGTTTCTCTCAGCATTGTCGCCGCTGTCGCTGGAGTTGATGATCATGAAGAGCTATATCCAAGCATTAATTATACATATACTCCGCCAGGTTCTCAATGGTATTGAAATGCTTACGGTGCCGGGAAGAATCATGGAAGCGGCGGAAAGGGTCATTAAGGAGGCAGTCGTCTGGGCGGTGATGGTCTGGAAAGTCTGCTCCTGGCCGTGGCCGTTCTCGTCTCTCATGTTGACGATGCCGCCGAAGAAGAAACACATGCCCATAACAAGCAGCAGATTCGACAGGATCGAACCAATCATAGACGACTTGACCACCTCGATCTGCTTGTCCCTTAATGCGATAATACTAACCTGCAAGGGGGGGGATATGGTCAGTCCAAGAGCCTGATTTCATGCACGTAATCGCGGGTTGGGGGCCGGAAACCTACGATCAACTCCACAGCATTGCCGAACGTAGCATTGAGTAAGCCGCCTAGGGCCTCACCGAGCTTTACCGAGATCTCTTCCGTCGCGAACGAGAGCACGGCGGCCAATGGGATAATGGCGAAGAAGTTAATGACGAAGACGGCGACCGGGTCCCAGCCTGCCTTGCCTGCAATGATACCGATCGGCACCGCGAAGAGGAGGACGTTGACCGGGCCTATAGACATCCACTTAGTAATGCATTCCCCAGTCCGCCCCCAATATTCGTCCCAGCCTTGCTGCAATACGTACTGCTCAGTAGGGTAGCCTTGGTGATATGCCAGACGTGGGCCGGATATTTCACCCATGGCTTCGGATTGTCGACGCCCGGAGTATGCTGCGAGTTGAAGAAGAACTGCCAGGTCTCGCCGCGGTCGTGGTGGCCATTAGCGACTGAGTTCGAGCGGCCTAGTAGGGGAGTTCCCTCATGCGCGTCGCCATTCCCGCGACGTTCGGGATGGGTCAGACTTGTTACGGTCTTGCGGATTTGATATTGAACGCTCGGTAAGTGTGCTGAATCGCGATCCATGGTTGCGCGTCATCGTTAGCCAACAAGACTCATTCGGAAATTCGGATCTCGTTTCTTTCTTTCAAGAGTTCTCCGGTCTTTTAGTCCTCAAGCGACGACGAGAACCAACCCACAACTATAGCATGGAGGTTGCAGCGCGCGCGGGAGAGGCAAAAGCTACGGAGGGTGGGAAGAAAGCGGATATCGGTGGATATAGACAAGAAGCAGATAGGTAAGAGATAGTCAGAAGGAGGCGGATCTGACTAATTGGGCATGCGGTCGGGTAGATATTTTGACAAGAGTCTATCTAGTCGGAGTAGGGCTCGTGTACTCACACACCATTGGGAGAGACTCGGGGCGTCGCCGCGGAAGTAACGCAAGTTAAGAAAAAGGATTGACTTTTGAAAGTGCAAAGAATTTGGGGCGTGACGAGGCGCAGGTCTCTTTGATTTTTTCTTCTTCTCCTTCTGACCTCGATCCGGGAGGGGGGGGATTGTTAAAAGAAAATGCTAATAGGATCTGCCTTTTTCTTCTAGGCGCAACAGGGACAGACAGCACTATGAAAAAGCCCAGGCGTTCCTGGCTTTCTCTCGAGTATCGCTTTTGTCTTGTCGAACTGGCTTAGACGTCTTGGTTCTTCTTGGTATTGGAAAAAGGTTGCAAGGCCAAATAGGACAAATCCCAGATTACACTAGCTAATCTTTACCGAACTCAAATTATTTTTCCCGCGCCTGCAAAGAACAAGTTAGAAATTTCATGGCCCAATTCTTTCTTTGTCAGAGCGTTAGGGTGTTGACGTCGTCTCTTCTCTAGTCCTCCAGCTTTGTTACAAGTACGGAGACTTATGTGACCACTGTCATAGCAACCTCACAGAAACGACCCACTATAGCAAGGTGACGGGGAGGTTAACCTGAAGTTAGGGGGAACTGCACCTTCAATCCGGGCAAGAACTAGGTTAACCCTGCAGTAAAACGTGGCGGCAGCTAAGGGGTGCGAGAGCAAGGGGTAGCTCCAAGCTCCTGGGCCCGAGTTAGAGTGAAATAGCGTGTGATCTTGAGAGTCAAAAGGGATTGAACAGATGGAATACAATCAAACAACCAAAACATCAACTAGGTAGTAAAGAACAAAAAGAGGTGGTCAGACCAAATTAAGGGAAATTCAACCTACGAACACTTGTAAAATATCTATACCAGCAACTTACACTAAACACCCGGTTGGCGACAGGAAACGGACTTACGCAGCAAGGTGCAGAATCAGGTAGTTGTACATATCAGATTGCGCCATGGACCAATCGCCAAGAGCGTGCAAAAAGTTGCCAAGAACTTGCAAAGAGCAGGATTGTGGCTGTGTCGACGCCGTGAAACTTGACGTGGAGGCCTCCCAATGTTGCCAATGTTACACTGGGGTTTTGCGATACAAGTCCTGGAGCTAGATATAGATAAGCGTCATTTAAGGCAGATCCGTCCAATTGGGTCGGAATTGAAAGGCTTTCGAAAAATCCGCTTGCTTACTTCCACGTAACACGATAAGATTGGTAATGTACCTGAAAACCCCAACGTCATTTTAGATTCTTCGTAAAAGGGCGGATTGCCGGTAAGCATAGGAACGGCGTGCCCCAGCAACATAGCCGTGGTTGAGGTAAGATTTGGAATTGGAAGAGGCACGATAATACGATCCAGGAAATCCGACTGCCTCTTAGTCACTGCATAACGTGCGACATATTCACTAAATATAAGTACATACCAGCTAAGCCATTCGGTAACAGCGAATACTCAAGCTTGCGTCAACTCAGATACAATAATAGGGGTAATTAGAAAAAAAAAGGTCGATTTGAGCCTAGGTCGTAGGTATACAGACCCAAACGGTATTCTAAACTCCTAGTGTATACACAAGACCTAGCCCAATTCCGTCGTAATCGTCATCTCCCCATATGTACCTACTTTGCGTTCTATTCGTAGTCGTCAATCATGCTGACAAAAGGAACTATTTGGAACCCCCGACGCTTTCACTTTATCATATGTCCAGTCCACCTCGTCCACCCATATAGCGAAGGCTTCATCTCTCATGAAAGCCACTCGATGATTTCTGACTAAATCAAGACATGAGGGCTGTAACAATATCAGAACTCTTCACGTCTAGGGAAACAAACTAACGAGAACTCACCTGCGCAGTAAGCCAGATACCATGTCCTCGAGGCGCCTCCATCCAGCCACGAAGGATCAAAGTTCTTCTGCGTGAAGAAGCTCCACGCTGTCTTAGGGTCGATTGTGGCTAGGTTGCCGTAGAGAATTCCCCTCCACCCTCCCGCTACGTTATCGACCCGCCCGTTATTGAAGTACGTCGCCCACTCTTCCTTGACGAACTTGTCGGGCCGAGTGAGGACCGTGCTAGGTATAAGCGGTATCATATGGATGCCTTGGATGTATTCGATGTTCGTTCCGAAGTACGTGGTGTGGTCGCACTTGTTCTCGAACAGGATACCGGCAACCCTGTTCCCGACGAACTTTTGCGGCTGGACCTCATTGGTATCTTGATAGAGGTAATACGAGCTGAGAGAACGAGCGATGATGGCCAACATCAAGTTGCCTCTGGTTATAATCCGTCAGTCACCCAATGACAATTCGAGAAGTGTATCAACTTACCGAGCTTCCATGTTAGCATCGCCAATGGTCTTTCCCCACATCTTGATTGCATATGCGTGCATCGCGTCTTCCGAACTCGACTCTTGGTCCTGAACAACAACTTAGTTCTGCCGATTCTAGAATAAGATGCTCGTAGGTAATACGAACCTTTCCATCAGCTGTCTCGTATAGACCATGAGCCCAGCTGTGTCCGTGGTACCAATCGAAATTGCGGGAGACTGGGAAGTATTTGTCCGAAGGGGATGGGTTGGCGATGTCTCTGACCAGCGAATTCACGAAGTCGACATTGCTTTGGGTTTTTAACCAAGTCGGGTTAAGATGGCCGATGATGGCAGCCGCGTGAATGAAGTAGCCGTAATGGAAATGGTGATCGTTGTAGTAAGTATTGCCAAAGTCCTCACCATCATTTCCGGTAATGTACGTTGCAGACGAGACAAGGCCACCCCAGGCAGCTTTAAACATCAGCCATAATCAAGTTCACGGGGATAGTGGACATACCATCGTAGTACAACGGAAATTGCTGTCTGTTCTGTGCGAATCTACTAAAGGCGACTTCTAGCTTTTTCCGGCCGTCCTCAGCCATCGAGTTGTTCTTCAGCAATTCTTTAGCGGCGAGAGAAATGAGGGCGAATTTCGCAAGTGCCTATGCCAGTTATTAGCGATCCGTAGGCGTGAATAGAAGATGAACAATGGTAATACCTTTCCGCTGAAGTACATGGAATTTTGATTCGACTGCATATCCACGTCCTGAGTACTTTCGTTCACAGCTACGGGCATAATCGTGCTTATCTGCATGTCCTTCAAGGTTTTCTTCTCGCCATACACACGATCCCAGGGAGTAAATCCCAGGGTGGTGGGCATCTGAGGTTCGACCATCGTCCATGAATCTGCGACCACACCAGTCGCCATGCCCTTGGTGGTCGTCCGTAGCTTCGCCACCGATATGCTCTGGTTGGTAGCGGAGTCGAAACTGTCTACGTGATGAGGTAGAGCGTACATCAGGGGCTTGACATTCGCGAATCCACCCTTCTGGAATGTAAACGTGTATGTGCCCTGAGTTCCAGCTACCGAGCCAGAAAGCGTCACACCAATGGGGTACGTCCCGGACGCTGCGTCTATAACAGTTTCGGCGCCATTTCCAGGATCCTTGGCAATCTGGACGATACCGTCAAATGGTTTCGCCGCCTGTGCCATTTTGTTGTTGACGACGGTCAAATCAAAGGTATCGCCTTTCGCGGAGTAGGCGTATACATGCCACTCTTTTCCATCCTCGAGGTAGAACGTGTACTTGGTCATGCCTTGCTTCGGGCCTTTCATGGACTTCGTCACGGTTTTGAAGAAGACACCAGTCTCTATGAGCGGTGTTACTCCTTTGTAGACAGCCGTAACAAACCCCATACCTTGGACCAACGGGAACGTGATCCCAGGATTGGTACTGGCATTAAGATGCAGATTGACATTGACCGATTGTGAAGACAGATTATCCGTCGTTAGAGCGGTTTGCTGGCCAAACTCTGTCGCCGAGAGGGCTAGCGAATGAATACCAACGGGGTTCAGGAAGTAGCGTGCAGCATTTGTGTCTGGTGATTTGTCACCGTATACCAACTGATCTGCCTCGGTATGTGAGATTGCCATACCCCAGCTGGATGAGCTTCCTTGACCCCTCGCCCAGGTCAACGTGTATGGGTGGACATACGCGGGTGTTGTCTGGTTTTTCAGAAAGAAGTTGGCGTAGAACTTGTTGGTACTTATCGGCGCGGGACCTCTAATCCCCTTTCGAGGGACGGGGTGGTCTTTCTGAACCTTGAAAATTGATGGAGGAGCACCGGATGAGATCGGCGCGCTAAAAATGTTCGACGGAGCCATCGTTGATGTGGTTGACACGTTCGTTTCTAACCCAGATGTCACAGCAGCGGTAGATAGTGCTGATGAGGATAGTGGTTGAAGGGTTGCTGTTCCTGGGCTATCACTAGTCTGTAGTGTCGTGGCAACAGTACTAGCTGTAGCGAGTTGAGGCACCGATGATGGAACAGCTGTAGCGGAAGAGCTGGTAATCACTACAGCAGATGAATGGGTTTCACGCTGAGGACCTCGAGTCTGGGAAATGGGAGAGTAGCTCTCTAGGAAAGTATCCCGTTCCGTGAGGATGTCTTGGCGAGACGACCTTACCCTAGCTCTTAGAGTGTCGAGCCGAGCTGTCAGGATGGGAGTGGCCTGCAGTAGTGTTAGCGCCCAGGACAGCAGCATGACGGCGTCTTGAGGGAGTAGAAAAGGGAAGAATGAAATGTGTTCTCGATGTATTGTAATTATCAAATGGCCTCCGTGTCTCCCAGCGCTCAACGCCGAGAACTTTTGGTAAGGTGTTTTCGCATGGGTTTCTGATAGTGAAGGATTCTATAGATGAGGTATATAATAATAGATTACTCGAAGCGTTTTGAAAATAAGAGACGTATATAGACCCGACTTCCAAGGCCGTCGTCATATATGATGATTGTGTTGTGTGTTCTTGGTGTTCTTGATGACATGGTGAATGACTGTGGTAGGCAGTGAAGAATGGTGTTGTGTACCAGGCGACGGCTGAGTCAATGCTGCCAGCGCCATGTGACGTGTAGAGCTCATGGTTTGAGGAATGGGTTGTCTTGAAAAGGGGTTGAGGTTCCTACCTACTAGCGAGCTGAAGCAAACCGAGGGCCCAGAACAGTCACTGGAATGCGACTTTGGTGCTGCTGAAATGCCTCGGCGGTAGCGAATAGTCTAACTCAAAATACTATATAACAATACTGTAATGATGATTATGAAGGATATCTCCTAGGTTTGGATGGTGGTCTTAGGTCGTTATGGGAATCATCGGTGGTGAAGGGTCGGAGGTGGATGTTATTAATGGGACGAGGTTTGACAAAAAGAAATTAACGATTTCCTACAGCCACATGCTTTGATTGCTGCCGTCTCTACCTTACGTATCGTAGTTTCTCAATTTTCAATGCTTCGAAAGAGGACGCCTGCTTCGGGAACTCTTTTCTGCAATTTTCAACATCGGGGAGTTGCTACTCCAGAAGATGCAGGTCGTGAGGTACTATCCACTTAGGTCCCTGGAAGTTGGAAGTCAGAAGCTCCACTTTTATGTGACTGAAATAGGTACATCAAACTACAGCAGAGGGAGATGATATTTACACTGGGAGTAATAGCTTGCCTGAGAAGAGTATGTTAGATCCGAGCTGTTCATCAACATCACTATGGTGATTTATGTTGCTTCCCACCCAAACTGAGGCAAGAGAAGAAGCATAATACAGTGATACGAGCCCATGTAAGCATTCAGATACTAGAAATGGCGATAGAACCGAAAGACATCTTGAATATATGAAAGGGGTATTTGTGATATCAAAGTCCTAATGCATTGTATTGGCCCTCGGTGTACGAGTACCTAGCTTCTGTCTTGTTTGAAGGCTCCCCTTTCGCAGGCTTGGTTCTCGTATCGTTATTTCTGCTCCTTGTGTGCGATTGTCGATCCAGCACATTGCGCTCAAGTGTATACCCGTTCTCCTTCTTCTTTTTCTTCTTCTTCTCTTCAGCATCGACATCCGCCATGTACTGCTTCTTGCACCGTCGAACCTCTCTCCTCTCTAGCACCCAGGGCCGGTCGAGGACATCCCGTCGAAAATCGCGGATCTTGTTCCAGAACTGCACTTCCTGATTCGTAGACCGCACCCTCTGTAGCTTCTGGATATTGATCTGCTTCTGGTCCCTAAAGATCTTCGTGCTTCCCTTGACGTCGATTACCATTCCCACGTCGATGTCCGAATACGGCGCAGCTTCGGTAGGGTTGGTGGTAGTCGCCTTGCTAATATCTTGCCGTGCGCCGTCCACTGGCTTTGGTACGTCTAGGCTGCACTCGATGCATTCGCCGGTGCTATCATCGACTGTGTAAATGCGACGGCCGTAGTATTCGTCAATGGCGACCACAACTCCGACAACTCGTACCCATCGAATAGGGTGGTTCAGGGAGAAAAACACATTATCAGCTATGGCACGATAAGCTCCAAGTCGTAAACACAGCGTATTCTATACATGAAGGTACCTTCAAAACCAGGTCGACATTCCAGACCCTGAATGTCGACAGCGCGGAAGGGACACCACCTGTTGATCGTCGGAGATAAGTGAAAGCAATAAGCCGGATAGTAGACGAGTGGTTCCGCACTGGTCATTGCATCTTGTTAGCGGAACCAACTGCTTCTTGTCCGCAATGCGCAATGCGTGCAAGTTGAAGTTCGATGTTGAAGATGATGGAATTTGTCTCGGATGACGCGCCTGAGACGCGGCAAGCTCTTGCCCAGGTGATAGGCACCCTAACACTTTAGGTACCTGTAAGATGCCCCGCTTATTACATACACCAGCAATCATCATAACCACATGTGCAGCTCTTCATGTTGGAACATGTAGTGTTATGCTCATCATCGGAGCAATTATAATAACGCCCAGAATCCGAGAATAATGCGTTCCTGCACCGATGCTTCCCTTCCCTAAATACCGTTGCGCCGTAAAAAAATATCAACAAGAACGAGCCGGGATATCTGGCTTGGCTTATTTCTTCTTTCCCTTCTTAAGTCTTGCGGCTGCAGCTTGAAACGCTTCCTCTGACGGCTCGTCATCCGGGACCGCACGCTTCTTGCCCTTCTTGGAGCTCGTCGGTGCGCCATACTTGGCCTCTAGGTTGTCAAGGAAGTTGCTTCGGCCCTGCTGGTTGCGTCGAATAAGCGCTGCCAGATCGTCCTCCGAAGACCCCTTCTTGCCCATCCCTTCCTTCCTGCTCTTGCTACCAAACAGCTTGTCGTGGACTCCCAACTCCTTTGCATACTCTTCGGCTTCGGTGCCCTCCGCCCTCGCGGCCTTCACTCGGGCCTCCTTGGACTTCTTGCTCTCGTGCGTGTAGGCCTTGAAGGCGGGGACATCTTCGCTCGCAATCGCCTCGTCGATGATCTTACGGAAGCGTTCGTCGTCTTCGAGAACGTCGCTGAGCAGCACCGACTCGTAGATCTTGTCCATCTTGCCCTTGTACTGTTCGTAGGCGACCAAGAGATCGTCCCTCTCCTCGTCGGAGCCCTTGTATTGCTTGGCGACCTTCTCGATCGCATCGGCGGTGACGGCGTCGCGGTACTGTTCTCGGTAGAAGTCCGACCAGTGGAAGCCGTCCGAGTCGATGATGGACTCGGAGGTAGAGCCCGTCTCATCGTAGCGCTTGCGTCTCGCGGGATCGGATAGTATGGCATAGGCAAAGGCTATCGACTGAAAAGCCTCATTGGCTTCCTGTTTCTTGTCCTCGGAGACCTTGTCTATATGCACAATGTGTGAGAATGCGTAAAAAGGGAAAATGTCAACTATAAATCGGAGAGCTTACCTGGATGATTCTTGAGGGCGAGCTTTCGGTATGCTGACTTGACTTCGTTCTCCGTAGCCGCGCGCTCCAGTCCTAGTACCCCATACGGGTCAATTATTGGCGGCTCACCCGCTTGAAGATCATCAGAGCTATCCATGACTACTAGATGCTGATGTATAGCTCGCGATAGATGAAGCTATTAGGGGTGCATTGGATAAATGGGCAAGATCGCGTTGCACGCGTTCCTCTATCGATTACGCGACGGATGGATTATCGATAACAACCGCATGCCGAAGTGGGGCGGGGGCGGGGGAGATATTTACACATTGAGTATATGCAGTAAGCGACTCATTTTACGTTGAATAAGACCAGACTTACTCCTTTACTTCAAGCTTCACAGAAAAATGGCCGGAAATACCTCCCAGCAAGCGCAAAGCATAGAACCAGGGGATCACCTATCTAACATGAAACTCGCCCTTTCCCTTGCCACTCAATCCCCGCCAAAGCCCACCAACTACCGAGTCGGAGCTGTCATAGTGGAAGTGGCTACGAATGAAATATTGGCGACAGGCTACACACTGGAACTTCCGGGAAACACCCATGCGGAACAATGCTGCTTTGAGAAACTAGCAGAGAAGCACAGAGTTTCGGCCGATCGGCTAGGCGAAGTATTACCGGGCGAGGTCGCACTTTACACGACAGTAGAGCCCTGCTCCCATCGACTGAGCGGAAACCTGCCTTGTGTGGACAGGATACTGGCTGTAGAAGGCAAGATCAAGACGGTCTATGTTGGCGTTCAGGAACCGGAGAAGTTCGTCAGCGGTAACACCAGCAAGCATAAATTGGAGAATGCTGGCATTGCATTTGTTCATGTTGCCGGCCTGGAGAAGGAGATATTAGAAGTAGCGACGGCAGGTCATGAAAAGGCCGTCTAGTGCTTATAAGTTTAGAACTTTTGAATCCTCCGACATTATTCATTGCAATTGGACTGTTGCTATCGGGGAGCACTTAGTGAGTTGGCTATCTGCTTCACGTCTCGGACCTTTAACCATCGAGTACACATTTCGCATCATATCTAGGAAGTCCCTGAAAGATGTGGTCACACAGGCTAGAGAAATTGTCCCAGAGAGATGGTTCACCCTACGTCATGTGGGGGGGATGAGACACATCCATCCAGGATGGAAGACAGGAAAAATGACGAAAAAAAGAAGGTTGATTATCCCAGTATTCTGAGAAGCATCAGGAATTGAGCCCGATGCGGGGGTCGAACCCGCAACCTTGAGATTAAGAGTCTCACGCTCTACCGATTGAGCTAACCGGGCAGGCGTCGAAGAGGAACACCTGCTTAGATGAAAACTTTCGTCGCTACTGCCGCTTATGACATGCTTACCCAACGTGGCCTGGTTACTATGCAAGTCTTTAGGTACCTAATGCTCACATCCTATCTCGAGAAAACATCCTACTCATTCTAATTTACCTACCTAGTTGATAAAATAATGATTTACGGTATAGCGTAAAGTAATAAGTTATATTCATTAGGAGCGTAATAATATCTGTAGCCCCCAGCTAACCACACTAAGGAGCGACTACTATTTTCATGATACTCAGCCCCTTTCGAACACCCAAAAACCGGACTCAGTGAATATCTATAACTTTTCAATTAAACCCTAAAGGTTCTCTATAGGTTCCATTCTCCAATTGACTAGTTTTATATTAGCGTATACCGACTTTTGTTATATGAAAAGACTTGAATGCCGTTGTCTAGAATTGAGACATCATCTATGGCAAGGATATGTACTCAAGTATGAATTAATGTGCTCAGATATGCAAGTGAGCCACCCTTTCCTGGATAGTTACAACGTCAACCTCGCTTGTAGAAACTCAAAGATTGAAAAGAAAAGGCACAGTATCCAGTATTCTAATCTCAACCATTACCTAGGTATGTTTCAAACACGAATTGGTTGCTATGCAGGTTGTAACCTCGCGGAAAGTTACCTTGATATCTGGGACCCGATCCAAACAGCATCTAGGAAAGGACGTGACGACGATTGGATGAAATCGCAAGGATGCTTTGCTGGCAAACTAGTTTGTCTATCTCGGATTCTCTTGCCTTCCATGTCTCAACGCCCGGTCTCTTAGCGCCCAGCCTAGGCAGCCTTGTTGGCGTCACCAAAGCTGATAGACGTTGGGGGCCAAATCCGTTGAGATGGTTACACGACTTCCCATCCGGGAATACCTCCTCTTTTCACAAATCTCAAATTGACATATCACAACGACAACCAATATACATGCTTTCTCCTCACTTACACGACATTTGCCGTAGGAAGAAGCCGGGGGGCTTAGCATGTAGCCATGCGGTCATATCAAGTTCTCGTCGGGATAAATGTGAAAATGATATCACGCAATATTCCAAGGTCTCATCAGCGGACCGGCGATGTTAGAGATTTGCATGTGCTTGTGATTAGAAGAGTTATGAGAGGCTGGCGGCGTCCTCGCCGGTGACACCAGCGTCTAGCTATCGAGGAGAATTACGACAATTGGATATTGTGCATAAGTAGGTCTCGAGTCTCCTCGAAAGAGAGCAAGGAATCAAAGAACTTAGGACCCTAGGTACTATTGGCTCGAATAAGGTGGGTGCCTGTGACTCATACCTATCAAGCATGTCCTCCACCCTCAGAACCTCCAAGACTGTGGGGACAGCGAGCGTCGATATCGACCTATATAGCGGCCCGAACCGATAGCATCTTACGTCCACGTGGGGCTTAGCTTATCGAATTTGAATCCCAGTTGTACGACAGCCTGCCTCTGTCCGATTACCCCTCTCGAGGCTGTCCAAACGACGATGAAAAGTCGGGGATCTGATGTTTACGTGTAAGGCGACTACTCGAAGTTCGGGGGAGCTTGGCTGGGTACCGTGATATGTCGAGCTCGCAAACGGAAAACTCGTCACTAAGGCGTCGGGCGGTGACGAATTCGGTCACCTGCAAAAAGTGGCGTGTCGACTCGGGCTGTTGCATTGCCTACGCGGAAGCCATGCCGAATAAATGAGGCTGAACTGCGTACGCCATTATGCAGTGGAGGGGCAAAACGAGATGTACTGGACGGATGGTGCCAATTAGCTCGCTTGCAGTGACGATCTCCGATCTACGGGGCATGGTGCGTGTAATCATGTGAATCGCCAGATGAGAGAAAAGAGTATGGATTCACAGGAAAGAGCTGATCCAATCAATCGTGTCGTTTTTGATAAGTTGGGCGTAGGACTTTTCAACACTTTCAACACACTGTTGGGTCCTCGAGCAAGACCCGTTGATGTGACTCATAAGGTGTGTGACTTGCCAACGTATCGCTTACAGGAATTTCAGACATGTCATTTTTGAAGACTTGTATTTTACCTCGTTCTCCTTCTCCTGTCCGGCACCATGCCCCCTGTCTGTAAAAAGGAAAACCAATAGTAGTTGGGCGGTGTGGATGCAACCTTAATGGCTAAGAGGAGAGGTAAGGATTAGGTACTTATCTATGAAGTAAGTTCGACCTACAATAAGGTTAATTGAGAATTGATCGTAACCCATCTGATGGAAGTAGCAGGTCTACTATAATTATGACTGCGTAAACCTATTTCATATACTGAAATAAAAGAGCTTACGAAACGTTCAGTACCAGTGTACTAAACGCCTCTTAATCATACCGTCGTTTTTTATGCAGGTATCATCGAGCTGCTGAGACGCCACGCAGGACAGGGCTCAGCTAAGGCAGGCAGAACCCCAGAGCCGAGTACGCGGGTTATCGGGGCTAGCTTCATGCCGGCGCCAAAAGGTAATCGCAGCGTAATCTTGCACACCGCTTTTAATCTTGGTCAGGGAATGTAATTGAGTTTTGGTCTTTTTCATTTCTTCGTAATGAGTTGAGAGGTTGGCTATCTATCTGATAAGGGGCGATATACTTGTGAATCAATAATTTCATGTACGTACCTCCTACGTATACGGAATACCTGCAAGGTACAAGGACCCCTGTTGGCTGCCCGCATCTTGATGTGTGGGTGCGGGGCCTGGGCTGGCCGCCTGTCTCGCTTGTCTTCCAAATTCTCCTTTTTATGATGTGGCGTATCTAGCTCAGGACGCCAGGTTACAGAAACTCATGAAAGAACCTGTCGATTCGACTCCTCTATGTCTCGGAAGTTCACATTCTAATATTTCCTTGCTATTCCCAGGCCGCACGCATTCACCTCTAAAAGCTGTTTGTAACCATCTTTTGACGGAAACTCGTCTGTGGTCTACACGAAGCCCAGGCCTCAAGTGCTCCGTTTGACAGTTGGTCTACGTCAGGGGTATTCCAAGGTTGTACCTACCTAAGGTAGTGTCTATTGCAGTATCTCGTGGCAACCGACGGGAATGCTTGTGTAGAGCTTGTTCGTGTTCAACCCCTCACTACCAAAGGCCAACAGCCAACAGCCAAAGGCTAAAGTCAATCACATCATCATCACGTCTACCCTACTGAATCAACGCTTCTCTACAGTAGCTCAGGATATCCTGTTTCTCTGTCGGCAGTACCAAATTTACTACAAATCGCTCTTGATATCTTAGATTGCTTTCTCCCTCTAACAAACGGAAGAGCTGGGTGAGGTGCATTTGCCTGTATGAACAGTATATATACCTAATCATATGTGAGTATATATAGTTTATTTAAGTAACCTGTCACCTGTCAGTCCATTTTCTCTTCCTCATCTTCTCTCTTTCTTGTTCATCTTTCATTCCGTCTACCTCTTGCCGTAGAGATCAGTGTCTTACATCGTCCTTCAGATTTGCTCATCACTTAGTCAGCGGAGGCTCACAGAGATATCTTCCCTCCAGACTTCTAGTGATATTGACTAACGTCACCGACCTCGATACTTCCTAGCTACCAGCTCCCATTACTCAACCCCGAACTCCATCTAGTCTGTCTGCACATCCCTCCTCGCTTGATTTCTGTTCAACCGTGATTCGGATCTGAACATGGCCGACCGTGGTAGAGGCAACTATCGAGGCCGCGGCGGCGACCGTGGCGGAGGACGAGGCAGGGGTGGTGATTTCCGCGGTGGACGTGGTGGCGGCGGTGGTGCGAGCTTCTCAGGACCAGGTGGGGGTGACTACCGTGGCGGTCGCGGCGGTGGTGACTTCCGCGGAGGACGGGGTAGAGGCGGTGGTGACTTTCGCGGTGGGCGAGGAGGCGGTGGTCGAGGTGGTTACGGTGGTGGACAAAACAAGTTTGAGGGTGAAGGCGAGGTCTTCAAGTAAGTCTTCATTCCATCTCATCTATACATTCAACACGCTGACATGATTGTAGACCCAACGCCGCGCCCCGACCAGATGCCAGCATCACCCAACTCGAAGACAAGATTCTCAACGACTTGGGTATGGTCAGCAAAATGTCGGCCCTTAAGATGTCTTCTGGCAAAGGTTCCAAACCCTCTTCTAACGATTGGTTACCTTGTCGACCCGCCTTTGGTAATAAAGGCACAGAGGTCACGTTATGGGCAAACTATTTTGCCCTAAATGTAAAGACTCCGTCGCTCTTTAAGTATTCGCTGGAAGCAACAAGAAAGTCCAGAACACCTCCTCCACCGGGTGGATCAGAGCCTGAGGCGAAGGGCTTGAAGCGGCAAAGGGTAATCAAGTCAGCCCTTGATCAGGTGGCTCGAGATGTTATTTATGCGACAGAATTCAAAAGCCAGGTTCTGTGCCTCAACCGTCTTTCATTGCCTGCGAACAACGTCGTCACAGTTTCATATGGCGATGAAGGAAAAGACGACACGTACGAAGTCAAGTTCAGCCCTTCGCCCGATATAGATATGGATGCGATGAGATCATATATTCAGTCAATGGATGACCCGACTGGGGACACCAAGTTCCCTAAATTTGCAGATGCGGTGGAGGCCCTGACCATTATCATCGGGCACTGGGCACGGGCAAATGCCCAAATTGGGACCTTGGGTTCAAGCCGATACTTCCCCCTCAACCTTGACACTGAGAAGAAGTCATTGGGGTTCCCGGAGTTTAACAGCGTCATACGCGGGTACTTCCAGAGTGCGAGGCCGGCTACCGGTCGCATCTTATTGAATGCCAACGTCGTACACGGCGTGTTCCGACCGGATGGAACCGTGCCGGAGCTGATGAGAAACTTTGGCGGTCCCAACAGCAACCCCAACGCGCTCTCGAAGTCCTTGGCGAAGCTGCGATGCTATCGGACGATACCGGCTGTTAAGGCCGTCCCAGGCGCTAAGGGCAAGGGAGGCGGAAAGGCCCAAGGGGAGAGAAGGACCAAGGAAATGATCTTGGGCCTTGCCATGCCTGGAGACGGCAAGGGAGATAAAAAGCCAAAGGTAGCCCGCCCTGGCGCCCGAGCCTCCGAAGTTTCGTTTTTCCTGGAAGGAAATGTGCCCCCTGGAATGGCGGCAAATGCATACTCCTCTATTCAAGAGTATTATCTCAAAAGTATGATTTCTGACGACCCTGACATTTTATATCGTTACTAATGGTGGCACAGAGTACGGCTTTAGAGTCAACCCCGACCTGCCTGTCATAAATGTTGGGTCGAAGCATAGACCTACGTATGTACCGGCGGAACTACTAGAGGTGTATCGCGGCCAACCTCTCCAGAGGAAGACGAACGCGGACGAAACGGCGACAATGATCACATTCGCCTGTCGGTCGCCATTCGCAAATGCGACGTCTTTGGTTACCGTAGGTCGCCAATGCTTAGGTCTCGATGGCAATCCCAAACTGGTAAGTAGTGTATCTCATTCACGTTGAGGGTATCTTGAAACTAATTACAGTTCGTACACAGAATGAATTCAACATAAATGCTGGCAAAGACCTTCTAACAGTGAGGGGTCGTGAACTACAGTCACCTAGTATTGCGTACCTCAACCCTCAAAATAAGGTGTTGAACATGAGGGCCAACGAAGGATCTTGGAATATGCGGGACGTCAAAGTTGTCAAACGCGGTCGAATGATCGAAAGATGGGCTTGGCTCCATGTTGACTACACCGATGCGCGGCCATCTGACCATAACGCAGTCACTGAGTCGATGAAAAGTTTTGTGAAGTTCATGCGCAACAACATGGGTATTGCTATTGCGGAGGCGCCATGCTCACCACTAGCTCAACTCCCCGTTCCAAGACATAATGTCTCAGACGCCCTGAGAAATAGGTTTGCTGAGCTGCACAAGGCTCAGAACAAGCCACAGTTTGTCTTCGTCGTTCTTCCCGGCAAGAAGACGGACACCGAAATCTACAATACCGTCAAACTGTTAGGCGACGTTGAGCATGGATGTCATACTGTTTGTATGATACGCTCCAACATGATAAAGAGCAACCCCCAGTACTTCGCCAACGTCGCTTTGAAAGTGAACTTGAAGATGGGTGGAGCAAACCACAAACTATCTAACGACATCAACATCGTCAAGGATGGTAAAACAATGCTTGTCGGATATGATGTTATCCATCCCACCAACTTGGCTCGAAATGCGGAGGGTCTTCCTAGTCTAGTGGGAATGGTCTCGAGCATTGATCGGGACCTTGCTCAGTTCCCGGCGACTGCATGGGCGCAGAAAGGCAAGCAGGAGATGCTCAATGAGACTCTTGAGGAGAGGTTCAAGGATCGGCTCCGATTGTGGCAGCGTCACAATAAAAATCAACTGCCTCAGAATATCATCATCTTTAGAGATGGTGTATCCGAGGGTCAGTTTGAACAAGTCCTGACCAAGGAACTGCCATTCATGCGGAACGCCTGCACAGCGTTATACCCGAAAAACCAATCCGCTAAGATCGCCATCGTTGTGTCTGTGAAGCGTCACCAGACACGGTTTTATCCTACCGATCCTCAGCATATGACCAAGTCCCGCAACATCAAACCCGGGACCGTCGTCGACCGCGGCGTGACGCAGGCGACCTCTTGGGATTTTTTCCTAACTGCGCATCAAGCACTCCAAGGTAGTCCCCCTTCGTCCCCACACCAACTTTGCCATCGAATGCTAATCCTAGATATCATGTAGGCACCGCTCGTCCGGCACACTACACCGTGCTGATGGATGAAATCTTCCGCCCGGCCCTCGGCTCAGAAGCAGCCAACGGCCTCGAAGCTTTGACACACGAGATGTGTTATATGTTCGGCCGAGCTACCAAGGCCGTCAGCATCTGCCCGCCTGCGTATTACGCCGATATCGTCTGCACCCGACAGCGGGTGTACGTCGCTGATTATTTCGACCGTTCGGACACCCAGTCGACCGTCAGCGGTTCAACACAGACAACATCAGTACCATCCAGGGAAGTTCACTCTAACCTCCGAGACACGATGTACTATATATAACATCGATGTACTATATATAACGTCGCTGCCTTCGACTTGTGCTGCTTCTGGTTCCCTTGACGGAGCCGGACGAATTCGTGCTCTTCTCTCGAATGCGATCGGTTGGCTTCGGGTATATGGATGATTAGATGGAAGGGCCGTCGGATGTGGATGATTATGGAGTTTCCTTTCATATGGGGCGGGCTATTTATTGCTTGTTCGGTAGATATTGCGATGATTTTCATGGATGGGGAAAATAATACACCGTATAGCGCAAGCATCGGTAGTGACGGCTCATATGGCCTAGGTTAGGTATGTAGCCGTCCTTTCTACTATGGCGTTTAATCACGAATTGTTTTTATTGTCCTCTTCTGTGGCATGACGGTGCTGGTCTCCTCGCCGACCTCTACTATTGCACCCGAAGAAGCTATATTCGTTGCGATGTGTTTGTCTGCGTCATGAAGACGCCTGTATACCGCCAACACAATTGCGCGTGCAGTACAAGTATCCAATTCAATTTTCCAATGCAGATAACGCCAGGTCTAGGTATGCCAAATATACGTGAAGCTTGCCCTGTTCGTAGATTCTAATGATGAACCGCTCCCAACCAGTATCCAAAATCTCCAGATCGTTCCCGTCAGTATCTCCTCTTCTTCGCCGCATGCAGCTCCCCAGCGCCCTCGAACCAGGTGTCGAACTCGGGCGCCGGCGTACACGCCCGCATCATGTTGTACAAGTCCCCGCGCCCGCCATCCCCGTCGCCACCCCCGTCGCCACCCCCGTCGTCACCCCCGTCGCCATCCCTCTTGTCGATCTTCTTCCACTGCAGCCCCAAAGCGGCCAGAAACGCAACGGCCGCCGCGCCCGCCGAGAAATAGTACGTCTTTCGCAGCCCCAGCATGTACGCCTCGAGCACGGCATCCAGCGCGCGCTCCTGGTGCATCGCGGCCAGCACCTCGCGGATCTGGCCGGCGCCGCTGTGCGTGAACGCCGCGGGGTCCAGCTGCGGGGCGCCCTGCCTCAGCCCGCGCAGCAGGCCGTTCTGAAATACGGTCTGGGCGACGGCGACGAAGAGGGCGCCGCCGAGCGACTGGAAGAACTGGACGCAGGAGGTAGCCTGCGGGACGAGCTCGCGCGCGACGACGTTCTGGACGACGACGACGCCCGCCTGGAAGCCGACGCCGACCCCCAGGCCGTCGAGGACCTGGAACCCGAACCACTTGGGCAAGGGCGTGTGCAGGTCGAAGGTGGTGATCAGCCCCGCCCCGACGGCGACCATGGCGATTTCCACCAGGATGAACGGGTTGTAGTACCCGGTCGCGGTGATGAGGCCGCCCGACACGATGGAGCTGATGACGACGGAGATGAGGAGCGGCAGCAGCTTGATGCCGGCTTCGACGGCGCTGTCGCCTTGGATGGCTTGGAAGTACAGGGCTGTATCGATCGCGTTAGAGGGGCAGCTTCGGTCGGTGTGTGTGTGTGTGGATGGGTATGAGCAACTTACACAGGTAGTAGATCATGGGGAAGAACGCGGCGCCGAAAAAGAGGGAGAACTGCGACGTCCGAGGTCGGTAATTATCATTGAGAAAGGTGGCAGTTGACTCTGGTATTTACTTACCATCATAGCACACAACACATTGCGGTCCTTGAAGAATCTCGGAGGCAGCAGCCCCTTGTCCTGTTGATAGTGCTCGACGGCTACGAATAGTAATGTTAAGATGCCGGCGCCAACGAAGAGAGTGATGATACGTTTATCGTTCCACTGCAGTACTTGTGGTTAGTCATATGTCTCCGAGAAGTCGCGGTGAGATGTTGCGATCATAACATACCGGAAATTGAGCACCGCCCCATTGAAGTCCCAGGAGCAACATGACGATCGCCGGTATCAAGATGGCGGCGCCCAACATGTCGAGCTCCGCGATTCGGGAGAGGACCGACAAGCGCTCCGGATTGTTGTCTCGCGCAATGGTGAGGGCGAAGAATATGACCGTCATCGCTACTCCTCCGACGGGTAAATTGATGTAAAAACACCATCGCCAAGTGAGATGATCCGTGAACACTCCTCCAAGCAGAGGTCCCGCGACGGACGCGATTCCCCACATACATCCAAACATGCCGAACATGAAGGGTCGCTTCCGCAGCGGTAGGGAGTACGCGAGGATGACGATGGAGCCCGAAAACAGCCCCGCGCTTCCCATCCCGGCCACGGCCCGGCCGACAATGAAGACCGTCGAGGAGGGCGCGATGGCCGAGATCAGACTGCCCAGCTCGAAGAGCGCTACCGCGCCCAGGAACGAGTACTTGATGTCGAAGATCCGATATATCTTGCCGTATAGGGGCTGCAAAGCCGTCGAGGTCAAAAGGTACGAGCTGCCGTACCACCCGATGTCTTTCACGCTTCCGTATTCGCCGGTGATGGCGCCCAGCGCCGGGGCGATTATGGTCTGGTCGAGAGCGACGAGGAAGACGGCAAGGCAGAGAGATAGAATTACCAGCCATAGTTTGAGACCCGTGGGGTACTCGCCGGCGTCTCCATCTTCCTCCAGATTGAATTTCGACGATGGCTTGGATGATATAGGGTCGACGATGTCGATATCCGACCACGGCTTGTCCTCCCTCGAAGATGTAATGTCTATCGAGTTAGGAACTGTGGTTTCTGTCGAGGAGGACATTCTGATGGTGCTGTTCGAGTCAAAAGCCCGTTGTGTCGTCTGGACGATGGTTACAACACCGCCTAGATCCTGCGACAATTGGCTAGGGTGAGGGACGATCCAACCACATTTCTCATCTGCGAGCTACCAGGTCCTTAATAACTTCGTCGGTAAATAAAATTGCAAGGGCAAAGATGGCAATATCTCGAGCACACCCTACCCCCGGACAGGAGAATTGTGCGGTGGAGTGGCGCATCTTGGGTACGAGAGCCAAGAAATGAATATAGGCTCAACACAAGCTGCAGCTTCGATGTTTATGCGATAGCCGATGGATTTTATCAACAGTCTTGCTGAGAGAATCGCATTTTAGCACTATTATTGTTACAGTAGCATGCATGCAGTTCACGGCACCCGGGATATAGGGGGGAATCTGGTAAACGTGGATCTGGGGTACACCTTGGGGTTACGTCCGATATCAATCTTCGCCATGGGAAATAAGGTTAAAACATCGGCATCGATTATTTCCTACTGCACTCATTAAAGTTTATAAATAAACATGGGAGTGAGTCCGACGTAGCCGGTAAGATCTGATCGTTCGGACTACCTAGGTGTCATCCCCATCTTCACCAGTTTCAGGTCCCCTCAGGAACCATTGGGAACTCTTATAGATAACATGATTTAAGTCGCAATTGTCTATGATAGGAAACCTCGACCACAGTCGAACCAAAAGAAGAAGAAAACAAAGCAGAATAATATCCGGCTGCTCTGAAGTCAAATTAGAGTAAATAGGTATCGAGCCTTAGTTACTTGCTCCCAAAGGGTTGCATTTATGGCTACAGATAATTTGACGCCGCCCTGCATAGTGGCAAGGACCGAATCACACGCGCTGTTCGGTGTGAATAGGCGCCCATCAGTCTACAGCGCCCCTAATCTCTATTTTCAGCATATCGATAATTCCATTCCAGGCCGCCGACTCGCCAGCCTTGGGATAATAATATTCTTCACAACTGCAGAGACAGCTGTATTTTGAGTCACATAGCAGCTACCAAGGCTGCCGCCGTTCTGACAGGTCAAGTGAAAATTCCATGAAATCCCCACCCACAGAACCATTTCCCCTCGACTTCTTCCCTTATCTCTACAGACAAGATCCGCGTTTATCGTCTGGAACCATACAGCCTCTTGAACTATTTAATTCTTTTCTACGTATGCGCTTCCTCGTTAACCATGTCTTTAACTCAGGACCAGGATGGGGCGAATGATAGGCGCCGGTCTCACGCGGATTACACGGTAGGATGGGTGTGTGCACTGCCCAAGGAGCAGGCCGCGGCGATGGCCATGCTGGACTAGCCACACTGCGATCTACCAAACCGGCAAACGACCCTAACACATATACCCTTGGCTCGATAGGTAACCATAATATCGTTGTGGCATGTCTTCCTAAGGAAAATATCCCATCAAAGTGATACTTTATGGAGGTGGTACCCGGAAAGTTCCTAGGTTAGGATCTGACGAATTCCAAGCTTGGCTTCATGGCAAAGAAAAGAGGTTGTTTTGCCCGGGCTGCCCAGGGGCTGGCGAGAGTGTTCTCACATCTGTGGTGATCGATTACCTAAACAACGTTCCAATAGGAGATATTGGCATCGCTTATATTTAACACGATTTCTCCCGAAAGGATACACTCGAATATTACTTGGAAGTCTCAATAAATAATTGGTGAAACGACGGGACTTCTCTCTACATGCCGCTGGAGACCTGTACAAGAAACACAGAGACAAGGAGATATGACCGTCTCGTGATGAACTATCTCTGGCATTACTGCGTAGTCTGGTCCTATCTAACTACAGCAGTCTATTCATTATGGTCGACGCCATAGATGAGTGCACAACGAACGACGAATGTCGATTAAGACTAATACACGAAATATCGAACATCCGAGCAAAGCACGAGGTCGACATATTTACGACATCACAAATGATTCAAGAGATTGTTGTACACTTTCAGAATGCATTGACAATGCTAATACGTACCACCGAGAAGGACACGAGGATATAAATTGGACAAGCGCATACGCGTCCAGGACAACAAACTACCTATTCAACGATGCCATTCAAGAAATGATCATTTCGAAACTAGTTGCTGAGGTAGGTACCTAAGGTATCTAGGTACATTGTATTTTTACGGAACCAATAAATTTCTGTTCTTTGTCCCCCCCATCCGTATTGTATTTGCTCCGGCTGAATCTTTCCAGATAGTTAAATGCTGCAGGCCGGCTGCTTACTCTTAGGTAGCCAACAGTGACTTCATTAATTGGCTGTATCCACCCCTTACTTGCGCTTATAGCTTGTATAAAGTAATCATACTCACAAAGCCCTCCATCGTCCCAGCCTAGTTTACCACCGTCATCCATTGCATACCTTAGGTATCTAGGCCGGTTCAACATCCTACGGTCGCCGCCATGGGATCTCCTTATAGCTTGCTCTCATGGCAGAGCATCATCGCTACCATCGTCCTTTACTATGTGACTACCGACTGTATACGCATCCCTTAGCCCAATTCCCTAGCCCCAAACTCGCGGCCGTGACGCGATGGTACGAAGACTACTATGATCTCTACCAGAGCGGCCAGTATACCTTTAAGATAGCAGAACTGCATAAACAGTACGGTGAGGACAAACTAGCCACCGGGTGCCGCACTGTCATTGCTCACACACATTGGGAACAGGCCCAATTATTCGTATCAGCCCCTACGAGCTTCACGTGAATGATGCAGCTTTCTTTGACACACTCTACAACCGCCAGGAAGGGGTTTGGCACAAATACGACTGGTCTGTCGATGCCTTTGCGACCAAAGGCGCCACTCTCTGGACGGCCGATCACACCCTTCATAAGAATCGTCGTCTGCCGTTGAGTCCCTTCATCTCAAAAGCCAGGCTGTCGAATCAGCAGGACATGATTATGAGACACGTCCAGGCACTTTTTGACAGGTTGTCGGATTTTGCCGCGTCTCAGGAGACCGTAGACGTCGGCGCCGCATTTACTGCCTTGCATTTACTGCCTTCGCGAGAGATGCTGTCGACGACTACATATTCGTGAAGCATTACAACGATATTGGAAAAAAGGACTTTGACGCCGGTATGGTAGTCGCCGCGCAGGCTGGCGGTCTTGTGTGGCGCATCACCAAGTTTATACGCTTCTTTGGTCCCTTCATGCGATCTTATCCCGCCCCAGTGGATCATGGCAGTCTCCGATCCTGTCATGAAGGAGTTCTTCTGCTTTATGATAGTAAATATGAATTGACGGAATGATTCGTTCAACAGTTAACAGGTGGTTTGTGCGCGCCCACGCGTTACATCTCCATGAATGATACCAAGAACTTCATGAAAGCGGCTGTATCCCCAGATGACGACGGCCCACGCACCTTGGTCCATGAAATCATGCAATCCAGGCTTCCAGCCCCGGAGAGGTCATTCGAACGAATCTTTGAGGAAATGTCTACCACGACAGGCGCTGGCTTCGAGACGACAGCTGCTGTCATACGAATCGCAGCCTTCCATATCTACAGTGACCCCAAGATCCTCCAGAAGCTACGGACCGAGCTTGCTGCTGCTCCCGACCATGACTGGAAGACGCTCGAGAAGCTCCCTTACCTGACCGCCACCATCATGGAGTCCATGCGTTTAGCTCCGGCCTTGGCCACCCGCAGTGCTCGGATCGCCCAGGAAAAGGACCTCATTTACGCCGACTGGCGGATACCAGCGGGCACTCCAGTCGGTATGACCATACACTTACTTCATCAGAACGAGGAAGAATATCCGGAGCCCATGCGCTTCAACCCAGATCGATTCATGGATCCAAACCCATGGCAGCTGGCCAACAGGACTTTTGTGCCTTTTGGAAAAGGGAAGCGAAATTGCGTTGGAATGCAGTAAGTACCTAGTAACCTCTACGATCCACCACGAGTTATGTATGCAGACTAATATCATGACCTAGCCTTGCCTAGGCTGAGATCTATCTACTGCTTGGTCATATAGTTCAGCGCTTCGAATTCAAGTGTCCCACGACAAAGGCAGAGGAATTCTACGTCACCAAAGATAATTCTGCCTTAGGCACTCCATCAATGGGAGTTGACCCTGCTCTCGTTACCCAAGTTATAATATAACCGAATATTTGGAAGAAGGACCCAAGGTTATTGGGAAGCCTATTAGGTTATTGTTACGAGCTTTATTAGTTATATACACCGTGTAGTTATCTAGAGCAGGAGCAAGCGATGGCACAAATAATCTTGTTAATATCATAAAACTTGCCGTCGGGATTAGTTTCGTATTCAAAAGTTACATTTCTCCGATTTGCAGAAGACATAGGGATACTAAAAATATCACAGCCGCTTTTCTAATAGTTATCCACAGCGACTCAAGCCATATCACAAAAAAGATATTAAAGCCATGTAATCGAGCTCTATTCGGCGATGGCATTTTTGAAATTCTGAAATAATTTCATGACAATCCGCCGAGCATGTGCGCTGACGTACGGCCAACTATTACTTGTACAGGTGAATAGAAGCAAAAGTCGGGTGAGACCCCGGATCCGCGCGGCTAACGCGTGACGCCACTGGTAATCTGCGTAACAAGGGGCAACAGGTATACATCCGTTCTGCAGGTTCGGTCAAACGGCGAACCAAGACATGATCAAAATGAATATGGCTTTTTGATTAATCGGGTACGTAATCCTGCTATCCAGCAACACTAAGGGTGCTCTACAAAGTCTGTAAGCATGGTGCCAACTGTAAGCCGTGCATTCGGTCCTCGGTGTCGACGATGACCCGCCGTAGCTTCGGAGGTGGGCCGGGCCTGGTGCAATATATGGCAGCCTGGGTTCCAATGTAAGAGCCTAGGGCGATACGAATTCTTATATCTATCGCAGACCGACGGACCTGAATGAAATTTACCTCGCCTTACTTTTCAGCTCTGCGACATTTTGCGCGGACGATTTCGTTTTTGGGAGTAAACTATGCGGGTTCATCTTTGGATCGCCGCGGCTCTCGTCAGCTCGGGCTTAGCTCAGGACGTCCCTACGCCAGTTGTCGATTTGGGATATGAGCGATATCAAGGGTTCTACGATCCAGCGAGTAATCAGAACATATATCGAGGGTAAGTGCTTCACGGATGATTATGACTTTTCTCTGACCGTTTTTTTCAGGATCCGATATGCCGCTCCTCCGACAGGCAAGCGGAGATGGCAGCTACCGGAAGCCCCGGCGCAGAACCGGAGCCAGGTGATTACGGCAGTGAATTATTCACCACAATGTCCTCAGGTGGATGTTCTAATGTAAGTACTCCCCATTATAAGCACGAACCATAGCTAATAAGGAATAAGTGATGTACTGTCAGGCGATGAAGATTGTCTTTTCCTCAACGTCGAGGCGCCGGCGAATCGCACGGGACTTCCGGTGATGGTGTGGATCCGTAAGTGGCGCATGGATCACTCATACCTCTCAAGAAAGATCCCTCTAATTAGTCCAGATGGCGGTGGTTACGGGGCGGGGAACAACTCTCAATTCCCCCTCTCGGAGCTGATCAAGGCCAACGGCAATTCATTCATGGCTGTCGAAATCCAGTATCGCCTCGGAGCGTTTGGCTTCCTGTCGTCTATGGATGTTGCCGAGAAGGGAGTGCTAAACGCGGCTATCTATGACATGCGGTTTGCACTTCAGTGGGTTCAGAAGTATATTCACTTATTCGGCGGGGATCCGTCTGAAGTCACGATTGCTGGATCTTCTGCTGGAGGAGGCGGTGTCATGTTATTGGCGATGGCCAACGGCGGTACCGAGGTTGACTCGCTCTTCAAGGGAGTGATACCCGCCAGTCCGTATCTGCCAACCCAGTGGTGAGTATTTCACCCGCTGTCCTATTTCAGAACTACGGCTCACTCGTTTTAGGGATTTCGATGGTGAATGGCCTACCAAGTATTACCGCGCATTTGTAGATCAGGTCGGATGCACCTCGAGCGAATCTGTCTTCGACTGTTTAGTTGCGGCGGATACATTGACCTTGCAGAACGCGAACACCTTGGTCACCACTTCAGCGGGTTATGGGCTACGAGCTTTTATCCCCGTTACCGACGGCTCCTTGATCCAGGAACGGCCCAGCCAACAACTTCACTTCCAAGGAAAGGTCAACGGAATCCGGTTGCTAACTGGCAATACCGGCAATGAAGGACCGGCATTTGTGCCCCAGAATATAACAACCGAGGCAGCATTCAGAGACTTCGTTCTTAGGAACTACCCGAACCTGAGCGAGCAGAACATAACGAGTATTCTCAACCTCTATGCTGTACCGCCGAGTTCGTCCAGTATATACGCTGATTCGGACGGGCTGACACCTCCTTTCTCGACGACGAATTCCAACTGGGCTGTCGGCTGGCAACAAGCAGCTAACAACCTCTACGCTGAAACGACGATCGTCTGTCCGTCCTACTGGCTAGCAGACGCATATGCTAAGGGTAATGATTGCGACGGCTCCTGGAAGTACCAGTTTTCTGTTCCTCCTAGCTTTCACAGCGCGGACACTTATCCTTTGATAACAGACCCTACCGTGCAAGGTACAGGCATGAACGAGGTCTTCCGTACAGCCTTCCAGAAGACCTGGGGAAGTTTTATCGTAAACGGTGACCCTACTCTCAGCTCATCTCAGATCGCATCGCCAGAAGGCGGTGGTGTATCGGCTGCGGGAACGGGCAACTGGCCGCAGTGGGGTGGAGAAGCCGTCGAGTATTCCGCCATGTTGAATCTTAATATGACAGGTGGCATGCCAATCACTCAGCCTGCGACTTTTGATGGAGCCGAAATCGGATTAACAAGCTATGTTGGGAATACTAATGGCTCTTGGCCTCCTTTAGAAGCCGTATTCAAAATCGTTGATGCATGGTCATGGGATGGTGATCGCGGGAGACGATGCCACCTCTGGGCGGAGCTAGGGAAATGGGCTATGGAATGAATTGGCAAATGGGAATTGATATAGGCTGTGCCTAGCGTGGAGAACTGGACCTCTGGACCTATATGGATAAGGGGTTGGCCTATTTGGGTCTCATTCTGTTTCTTTTATAGAAAAAAAAGTATTTGGCCATTATTACCTACGCGGAAATTGTTGAGTTTTTGTAAGGAATCATTGATTATGATAGGTTTGGTTAGCAGAAGGGGAGGTTGTTAGAAGTAGGATGAGTTGATGATCCAAATTCATATCGGGCTTGTAGGAGAATGGCATTCCGGCCCCACAGGAGCGGAAGGCCGGCGTGTATGGCCCTGGAAGCGACTGAAGCTGGCGGAGCGAAAAGCGTGAGTTAGATCATGGCATTAGTATCCCTAGAGAAAGTCGATGATCTGCCAAACCGTCAAATTTATTCGCTAGGACCTGACGAACAAGTAGGGCCAGCGTAAGATAAACCTTGGCGATTAGAAAATCATTACCACATGCTCTTACCTGTGGCTAGTCCCTCAACTAAAACATACACGCTCCTACTGAGTGGCAAATCTTTCGGTTTGACAACTTGACCCTGTTGACCAGGCGACGGTAAACGTCAACTCCAACTCCTACGTCACGTGGATTGCTTGTCAAGTCCCGCTCCTCGGTCAAGCACAGTGTGGAAGAAAGTGCAGAATAGTCGTTTCCATGGAACGTTTTTGCGCGCTATCGTCCTTCGTTCTTGGTCCTGAGTCTTTCGGGTTATCGTTTTCCTGCAGTTGATTCCTTAATCTGCTATAGAAACGGAACATTTTGAGTAATTCTTTCCGTTATAGTACTCACCTCTGAAAGTATTCCTGGTTAGGTACGGAATATGCTGGGTAAGATTGAGCAGTGGAACGGAAAAGTACGCAAAATGAGGAGAGCTTCATTTGCCTTGCCGACTGGTGGCTGAAACGGCATCGTATGCAAGCCTTCAGATTAGTCACGTACCACATTGTAGAAACTGCACGTGAGATTGCCTGCCTACCATGACTTCCATTCCGCATATGGGTAGATGCGTAAGGCGATGTCGGTACATACCTCTACCATGCTACCATGCAGGATAGGATAGACAAGTAGGCCTATCAAGAGCACGTGATGGACTTCATATGCATGGCGTCCCCGGTTGTGCAACTAGTTGTCTCGGTTGTTGGAATCTAGAAAAGCGATCGCCAGGCGTCTGCTCATGCTGTCACCGTATTCGCTTGTCTCAGCATTACGCTGGGGATATCATATGGCTTCTTCCCGGTGCTGCATGACGGTTTCGGGACTATAGAGCTATGCAATCAGAGACGGCGAGAGCTCTTGGTTTCTGAGAAACGAAATCGCGCACGAGGGCATCGTGGCTACCAGGCAAGAACGCCTTTGCTCCAAGGGATATTCTCCAGAGTAGGAGCTTAACGAGACGACCGCGGCGACCAGCGAAGTCTTGGCAGTCAGATTTGACTTCTCATTTCATTTCGACTGGGGCTGTTAGCTGCGGCTGGACCAGCCCAACGAAACCCCTGCTCCGCCAATAAGGCTAGCCAACCCTTGGTATTTCCAGGACGGGACGGCATTGGCGAGAGTGATTCGAAAATCGCGACTACGCCGAAAGTGGAGTCCTTCCGTCCAAGGATCATCTCAGCTCATAGGCCAATGTCAGTAATCACTTTGAATCAAGTCGAAGCCAAGCCTCGTATAATGCGGGATGATGGTCTTTTTTCTGCTCGCTGCTTTTTATCACTGAGGCTCACGAGGAACGGTGTGACACATGTTTCTCGCCATCATCACACGTTCCACCCGTTCGGCTCGCGTTGGAGAATTTTGCGTCTTGGCAAATTCGATATTCATGCTCGCTTCTTTCCTACCCCCGCGACACATACCGAGTAGGTGCAGCTACTGACGGCGAAAGCAGCAATAGTAAGCCATTCCGTACGTGTTCGATGAGAATTAATGAGTACTATCTCTTCACTAAATCGCATCAACTCGAATCTCCACGATGTTCGATTTCAGAGACTTCTGCGGAAAGGATGCTGACCTGGAGCCAAGGGTCATACGGGTCCGGATCGGTGCGCAGCTATTGGTGCCCTACACTTAGTGCAAATCTGACACCAGGACGGGTCGATGTCCTTACCCTGCAGATGCAGCTAGCTGGTCCAGAAATTAAGCTACCGCTCTTGGCTTTCTGCTGAACCAGGTAACTAAAGTCCTTGCAGTGAATTTCCGTGCCCCTTCGGCGATTTTCGATTGAGATGAGGTTTAATAGGGGCAAAAGGATAAAAGAGCGTGGCAGCCACGGGTGATGCTCTGGAAGAGGTTCGTTTCCTCAATCGTCCATTCGATCTCTGTTCATAAATCCACGCCTCTCGAGCTTAGAGTCTTCAAACATCAAGGTCTCGACTCATCGTGACATCAAAGGTCACCATGCTTGTCCAAACTCTCGTTCTACTCGTCGCGCCAGTCGCTATGGCTGCGACGCCACGAGCGCGTTCTGGTCTGCCAAAGAGCTTGGCCCAATCCAAGCTCCTCAATGTGCTGGCGACATGCGACTCGGGCGATGTCACCTGCGAAAACGCGTGTATGCCTGCGGATGGTGTCTGTTGCAACGATAACACCGACGAGTATTGTATGGACGGATACTACTGCGTCCCCGATGCGTGCTGCCCCGATGGCGAGACGTGTTCGGGCTCGAGTGGTGACGATGCCGAATGTAGCACCCTCGAGACCGAGTGCGGCGACCTTTGCATGCCCTATGACGGTACTTGCTGCAGCGACGGGCTGCACTACTGTCCTGACTTCGGTACGTGCACCGACGACGGGTACTGCTGCGACCTGGGCGATGACTGTACCGTCACCGATTTCACCGACTTCACAACCTCGACGGAAGATGACTTCACTTCCACCACCAGCCCCACGACGACGCGGACGACAACTGCCACCTCGGTCGACGAAGAAAGTACTTCCACTACTAGAAAGCCCACTATCACACCATCGGCAACAGATTCGACCACCGCTGACGAGACGAGCGCTGGTGCACCCATCACCTCTGCTCATGCTGCCACTATCACAACCACTGTGTCGGAACAAGCTGGTGGCATCTTCACAGCCGACAGCAAGATAGCTGCCGGGATTGCTGTCGTTGCGGCGTTGCTAGTTTAGAAGCATGTTGTCATGTCGTTAAAAGGGGGGTATTAATGGGAAAAGGCTTCCAAGTTCTCGTCATTTCAGATATTAAGAACGTAATATTGCGGATACATGTCGGATTGGAGTTAAGTCGCATTGGTCATGGCAGAATCAGTGTTTGTATACCCATCAATAAGAGTCGCATATCATTACACCATGTCATGAACCTAGGCATTCACCCACTTCGGTGATGCATTTTGTCGTGGTCATGTATGTTAAGTATTTCCTCTGTGTCACTCAACATGCTGTTCTGAATGGTCGAGATCGAGGATTCCTGGGTACGGCTTGTTATTCCACTGGTACCAGAGATGGAGCACATAATGATTTATGAATGAAAGGCTCCGGTGCATCCAAGGCCTGCTAAAGAATAAGAAGACCAGATCCGCCGTGGTGTTTCGATGCTCGATGCTCGATGCTCGATGTATGGAATACCTCTGAGCCAGCTCGGATACGCCGAAGGTGTTCAAAATGACACGAGAACGCTCCGAGATGCCTTGACCACTCATTGCCTTTGGTGTTTCTAGGTCCGTGTAGAGTATTTTCGACACATCATGATAAGTCTATGAAGTAGGTGAAAATAAGCTCATCCGGGGTTGAGACAGCGTGTAGCATCAAGGGATTACGAATCCCTTGTGGAGCTCACATCGGAAGGTAAACCCGTTCCGCCCTAGCGATGTACGATGGCCGACCGGGCTACTATGTAGGTCCCGCCTAATGGTGAGCAGCGGTGACGTCATTATAACCATTGCAAATAACCATTGCAACGCTCATCTCGAGTTAAAGTTACCTTTATTGTAGCCAATCCAAATTGAACGCACTTGGAGAAATCGCCTCAATTGACCTCCTCATTCATCTCCCCACTCAATTCCAGCTCGAGATATCATCGTCCCGACAGCAACCGCCCATAAAAATGTCCAGCTTCACTACTCTACGTACAGCTCTGAGAGCTCGAGTCGGAGCTTCTCTAGCAACGAACAGCACCCGCCGTCTCGCCGCCAGGCCAATCCACCAGTCCGCAGCACTGCGCGCATACAAGGACGACATGGACCGAGAATCGTTCAAGCCCAAGTCTCACGAGTACACGCAGGGCGGGACGGACGAGGAGGTCGCTTCGAAGCAGGACGCTGCCTTCAACCCCAACAAGACGGACCCCGACTCGGAGAGGGGGGCGGCGGGAGCTGCAAGCAACGGAAACCCCCTGGACCAGAGCCCGGCAAATAAAAGCTTTTCGGAGGCGGGCCGCGGCCACGAGGAGAACAAGCCGCAAGGCGCGCAGAAGAAGGCCAGTGGTGGCAGCAGCGGACCCAAGGATGGCAAGAAGGATAAGCCGTGAAACGTGAGAGGGAGATCTACCCAAGCTATCACTCACTATAAAAAGGCTGAGGAGTAGATGTGTATATTGTACGACTGTTAGGATCGAGGCCGGGAGTTAGGTCACCGGTCGCACAAAAGTTGTTCGACAGCAATACATCACTTGAGCATCACGACGCTGTCAAATCTTGCATCTTGTCTTCTACACAATCAGCACAATAAAATGTATAATCTCAAGGACCACCAACTCCGTGCCTATGCTTCACTCTACGTAGAACTCCAATCCTCCACCATGCTTCCCCAAATAGGCTCTGTTTGATTAGCCGTACAATCCATCCATATCATCCTCCTCTTCCTCGTCGTCCTTCGGGATATCCACGGCCTTCTTCTTAGTCAAGTCGTGTCTGCACATGGGACAAGTGCCCTTGCTCAGCAGCCACGGGCCCACGCACTCGAGGTCGTAACGATGACGTCCGGGACACGGCAGCTCCACGACCAGAGGATACTGATCCGACAGGAAGTCTTCGGCGCAGATGGGACAGCCGTCGTCCTTCTTCAGCGCCTTCTTGGGCACGCGGTCCAGCCCGTCGAGGTACTGCTGCGACAGGCCGGGGATGGCGTCGGGCGGCGCGCCGATGTCCGCCTGCAGCTCCTCCATCAGCCCGGCCAGGAACTCCACGTTGGCCGCCGACGGCGCGTCCGACCGCAGCTGCGCGAACTGGTCGAACACCATCCCGAACATCGCCGCCATGTCCACGGGCGTCGCCCCCAGGTAGCTCCGCCCATGGTGGGCGGAGGAGGACGAGGACGACGTCGTCGTTGCTGCGGGCGTGCTGGTGGCGTCCTCGGGCCGGATCTTGTGCATGTGCGAGACGAAGCTCGACATGTCGGGCCGCCGCTTGTGGGGCGCGTTCGTGGGGGCTTTGATGTTGTGCTCGACTATGGAAGGTAGACGGTAAGTCAGGTCCTAGGTTTCTGTAGCGTGCTTGGGAATGATGGGAGCTTACCTTCGTAGGGATTGCTGGCCATGGTGGGCAAGTAGTGTTTGCGAAACCAGCTATAATTCGTTGAGTTGGTCGCAAGGGTGTCCAAAGGGGTGCTCTAATTGTAGAGCCAATCTACAAGCTTGTAGGATGTAGGATGTAGAATGGAAGAATGAAGAACGAGTGCAGCCTCTCTGGTTTGCGATACCAACTTTTAACCTAGGAAACTCTGGTCTACGTAAGTGGTGTAGCTTCACTGCCCCGCGTCTCTGCTAGAGGTAGGCATCGTTACGCCACGCGTATCGCAGATGCACTTAACCGGAAGGGTACAATGCAGCTACCCGAGTTATTCAACTAATAAGACTTTTACTTATTTCAGGAGTATTCTATTAGTTCGAGATTCGAGATGAAAGAAACTTTCCGAGAAAGGGGGCCTGACCTAAGCACCGAAAACATTAACAATGATGCGCTGGGTAGTTTCACATGTTCATCATACGTTACCCTAATCGTCAATGTGCTTATAAATATGAAATACCTAAATATCACTCAAAACATACACTATGGACTATGGTGATTAATACCACTCGCTTAATGGGATTCCATAGGAAGTAACATGAGTTATCATAATGTACCTAGCAAACAGGGCTCCCAGACGTTACGTACCGAGCGGCGCAGCCCCCAAGAAGCAAACATCACTCGTGGGGTTTCGTTCTCGTGAGAGCAGGAAATGCGGAAATGCTCAGGGCTCGGGCCTTGATATTAGGGAAAAGAAAATACCATTGATCCACATGTACTAATAGGCAAGTACTTATTGCTGCAGGATATCGACGTATGGAGACATTGCAATATTACGAATATTGCGAGTCGTCGGGGATCTACCTAGCCCTTCAGCCCCTGATCCTTTCCGTAGGGTGTTAACCCGGATACTGGGTGAGGCGGCAGCACAACAGGCCACATTTTGTATGTACAGTTCTCGGAACTGCAGTCTAGCTCAAGAGTCCCTTGTGCAAATTTTGTCATATGTGCCTCTTAAAGAATTCATGCACCAGGAGACATAGGTAGGATCATCGCATGTGTTCCGTCACCTGTTGATGCAGGAGCCATAGCAACGGATCTACCTAACCAGGTACTACAGGAGTATGAGTTCTCAGAAACACAATGGCTCTTCAGGGATAAGATGAACAAAATAATTATTTTGGGTATTTCACCTTTGATAATACAAGATTAACTATAAGTAATGGCAAAAGAGAAAATTAAGAAGTTATGAATTAATATGGTTATGTATCTTTAGCCTACAGAGCCATTTATGCCACAGGAAGCCACTGCTATGGTAATGATAATTGCTACAGTGCAAAGAAAGCGATGCTATGACACAAGGAGCTATCAAAAACACTAAAGATTGCTACAAGTACACATGACTACTACTGCGAAATTCTGACAATTGCTCATCCAAATAACTGATAGCTAAAAGGCCTGTTTATGAATATGGATTTTTATCTTAACTACTTGAAGTGCCTAATAGATTCCAAATAAACATCTAACAAGATCTTAAATCATCTATATGTAATTCAAAACTTTGCTATCCTGTATGTCTTATGTCTGGCCCTTAGTAGGTACCAAGCTCCATCGGCGATGTGTCGGGAAACTCAGCTTCTTGCTGGATTCCATGGGAAATTACACATGCTAGCCAGAATAGGGGCTGAGGCAAGCGGGCGAACGGCTTGCCGTATGCATCCTACGTCCATCCAGAGCCCCCAACAGACAGATTGAACTTATTTAAGAAACGGCGCTTTGAGGAAAAAGAAAACACCGAATGATACCTTGGCGGCAGGTTTCATTTGCCTTCTACGTCTAACTAGTTGCAAATAGGGATTAAGTGAGGTACGTACCTGACGACAGTAAATGGATGTGGTATGCAAAAGGAACTTGATTGATGCTGACGGTGAATGGCGGTGGCTGGGTGAAAACTTGAGTAGCCCCCTGAAACGTAATGTTGATTTCATTCTCCTCCCTGCCCTTGATCATTGAACAAACTTAACGATCCGAGCAGAGTACTTTCATGATCTAAGCAATAGTATTATCCATGCTCTTGTAGACAGGTACCTATGGTATTTTGCGTCTACTCTAACTAAGGGAAAGGCGATTGGTGGGTATATCGTTTGTACTATCTATTTCCTTACCTACTTGCCTACCTAGGGTACCTGAATATCGATAGAAATACTCTCAATAATTATTAACTTAATATCAATATAAGCGATTAATCTTGGCCCCATGTTCTCTGGCCTAACTGATACGTGGGTAGGCAATTTTATGTCTATCGTTGTATGCTTTTTACCAATCTACTTCGACAGGTGGGGATACATACGATGACTTTGAGATGCATAATCTTCAGCTGGGAAATTCAGGGGCTGTTTCCAACAGTTCCTCCGCTAGATAGCTCGTATGTGACAGCTAAGGGTAAGGAAGTGTTATTCCAAGTGCATCAAATACGTCCTAACCACGAAACAAGTCAAGTTCTCCGATTACGAGGCATTGCTACCTTAACTCCAAAAACGTGATTCAATCATCAAGATACCTCTAATCTCTTATGGGGATAACGAACATCCGAACGAGTCCAAATGAAACATATTCTATAATCTACATAAAACCTTCTGGTGTGCGACAAACATCTCCTGCACACCTTATCGTGCATATTGTAAGTATCAGCTCCGCGCATCACAACTGGAAAACAAACAATATGAGTAAAAGCAATGAAATTCCGACATACCTTGACACAAAGGTACTTGTTATTTGGAACCAGCTCCCTATCCGTCTAACTGTCGACATGTTAGGACATAAAAATCAATGACTTATTAGAAATTTGCGAATAACTAGCCGCGAAAAGGGGCTTAGTATCTATACCAATGAAAAATGAGAGCCACACAGATACAGAATTTTGTTATTGCATGTAAGGTATCAGAACCAAGGTACTTTTGACCGTTTCTGGAGAAATACATTTCAGATTGAATATCTGGGTACCTAACAGTCCATGTACGAGAGACATAATTACCGGTAGTCAGTCTGTACACATAACCCTTGGCAGAACTACAGATGAAGAAAAGCCACCCCGAGATGAGCCAGCTGATTTTGATCTTACTAATGCTATCAAGTTCGTATTTTTAACTGGTAACTTTGCTTTTTTTTTTTCTCCGTGGCTTTGACCGTGAGACCAGAGCGTCTTGCAGGGTGCTTTGCGCCGTTGCGGCCTTTTCAAATGTCAGAATGAAACCAAGTACTTGCCAAGTACATACCACAATAGAGCTCCGTTGTCTTCCTGTCAAGACAAGAGTTCAATGTAATGCTAAGATACAAAGCCTCCTAATCCCATGTCTTTTTTAATATTGATATGAATGGATGCTTTAGATTACCTTGTGTTTGATCAGTTTCTCTAGGCCAAAACACCAACAGATACATCAAGGTATTTTATGGTAATATGCTACTTTACTATACCATCCTACGGGTTATCACAAATACTGATAATTCAATACTATAAGTATTATTTATTCATGTTTTTCATATATTATATGGAGGTTGGTATGACTTTCCAGAGTGCAAGATGCATTTCCGTCCCTTAAGACGGCGTCGGTAGGGAGTCCCGGCCGTAGATAATCACACCGGCTCCGTCGTGCCGAAGTCTACCAAGTATGCCCCGTGAACACGTATTTCTATGCTTCAGATACCGGACTTATTGTACATTGATATAATTGGGCGGCCTTAGGGAACGTTGTGAAGGATCTGCAATAACGAACTTTCTATACAGGTTCTGTTCTATCTTGATAGCTTGAGCGGTACTGGGTGGCCCGAACCCTGGCACAATGTAATTATAATTCTAGTTCGCAGACAGCAATTGGCGGCTTCCATTGGCTACCTTGGAAGCTTGTGACTTACGGGGACTGGCATACTTACATGCGCCAGGCACACCATCGTTGCAATGCAACATCAATGTTGCATTCCGGATGGAGCGGCCAATAACACATCGGCCAGGGCAATGTTGTCCTTCCCGTATAGACATATGACTTTCAGCAATTGGAGGCCGACTTCGTAATGCTCCATCGCCCGCATTGCGTACATCGTCTTATATGCCGGCCCCACGGTTCGCAAGACGTTGGTACGATCGCCAACGATCTCGGTGCCCAATTGCAAATCCTTCGCGGGGGAATATGGAGGTTCCGGCCAGAACGTGAACAAAGAGGGCGAGGTATAGATGAATCGAGCGAGGATCGAACCTTGATGCGAACATGAAAGGTAGAGCTGCTAGCAGCAATCCGGGAGTCCCTGGAGGAGCCCGGTGCTGATGATAATGCAGCAAGTTGTATTCCGGTGTTCCATCGGATCTGCCGACAGAGAAAAGCTTGTGTTCTTCGGATTCCGGTCAGACAAGGAACGTTCGTGACATCGCTCGTCTGCAGCATCAAATTTGGGTATCTGAGGCAGCAACAGAACCGTCCGGACTAGCCAAAGGAGGGACCTCAACGTGAGGCAAACTTAAGCGTAGTTGTAGTGCGTGTTCGAAGTCTGGCTCTGATCCGCTGGACCATGGACTCGCCTTCGGGGCCTTCGCGCTCAGGGCATTGCCGAAGAAATAGCTGGGATTGTGGGCACCTGGGCAGCCTCTATGTGTGAAAGGCAAGGCTGCCTGTCACAAGCCCCTATTTCCGTTCGATTTCTGTTCGATTTTTTTTGGCTTTGTAGAACTGCAAAGGTATTTTTCCGGGGCGATCCTAGGCAGGGAGGAGTCGCATAGCCATATTCGACGCGTTTTCATCCGAGGTATTCCGGACCCATGGAGACGTTGTTATCGTGAGCAGCTTGCCTACAATAGGGAAACATCCAAGTCCGTTAGGTCTCACCGCACTTTTCCAGAAAGTATTGGCACCTCCATATTTTGGGGGAGAAATAGAGGGACTTTAGGAAAATGCTAATAAGAGCGCACTGAAGGCCCAGTCGCACAACCTGGGAATAATATGGGCATTTGCAACGTTCTGAAACAGCAATATCATATTATCTACCTGCTATCTATTATTTTACATATTACGAAAATCTCTACGTGTCACCCTGCTTACAAAACAGAACCCCAGATGGATGCTTGTGCCCCAATGATATCCAGAATGCCAAAAATGTGTGTCTATTAACGAGCCTGCCGTGACATATAAGGATCACGACATGTCGCCTGCCTGAAGGTCATTCACCACCGTGTTTAGTTTGCTGCTCGAATTCTGGACATAAATTTCTTGCAGCTTGCTTCATATCGTTATCTTAAGGGCTGATCTTTCATGGACAGGGGCTCCTGCGAACCATCCCCTGACGCATAATATGTCGCCCGGGTGGTCTCCGGTGACCTTCCTGCCGGGGTAGCACAAGTAACCTGGTAATACTATCAATGATATCTCCAAACTCACTACTGTTAACAAGTGAACAGAAACAGAGGGTACGGCTCTTTTCACGCTGTATCGACCACCGGTCTTCGTGGAACGGAAAATACGAAGGCCAGGATATGTGATTACTATAGGTTCGGTAAAAAATATTGCCATATGGTGTATTGTATTACACGGCCCATTAAGCGAGTAAAATGAATTTCTAAAATTAATTCGACTATTGACCCCAGAAGAAGCCTTCCCAAACCATTTGCCGCAGCTCCTGTCAAACTTCAGCCGTTCAATAGTAAACCCTGCTGCGACTATTCCCGTAGACTTCTTGCCTTCTAAAAAAATTCGTACATAGGCCTGTCAGACGAGCTGGGGCGATACTTTGTATTGCTAGTGCATCCCCTAGGCTCTTAGTTCGAGGCCCCGTGGGGGCTCATGATGCTGAAAGGGGTGGAGACGGCATCGAACCAAGCTAAGAGCTTCTTCGTCCCGGATCAGTGATTTCCCTAGGAGCCCAAGCAAATACCTTTTAAAAGCTGGATGCGTGACATGACTACCCGACGGTTGTCGATCCGGTTGCTCGACAGCTAGCCGAGCTAGCTAGCTAACGGAAAAAACGTCGACGGCCCCCCTCCCCTGAAGGAATCAACTAGGGCTTGGGTCCAACAAGCTACCGAGCTAGTCGAAGTCGAAATGCATGAAACAAATTACCATAAGACGAATCACGCTAACCTTATTGCCATCCCCTTACCTATCAGCCAGCCAACTGCCTCGACTCGAGTTCGAATGGGTCCCGTCAGTGCTAATGCGATCGACGGATCATGAAAAACCCACAGAGAGAGGGCGCCGACAGGAACCGAAGAGGTGTTGGAGATGTTCGTGCCTGATCTTCAATTCTTCAGTCGTAAGGGAGTTGAAAACAGGATCACCTCTTCCGCGCGTTGTCCATAAAGGTGATTGGATCAGCGGGCAAAAGGCGACAATCTTCGAGAATTGGGCATCAACTTACCGCCCCAGCCCCGTGCCCCAGGTCACTTTAGCCACTAAGCTACCGGTGACTAGGGAGGTGAGTGTAGTTGCCTGAAAAGACCGAGATTAGTGAAGAATTAATGACGATGCTGCTATATGATACTGGTATCTTGAACTTCTAGAACCCTTTAATAACCGCTCTAGAATTCCAGGGGACTCGTGGCATCTCTTCGAAGAAATGGCTGCCTTTGCAGACGAAGCTAATGACAGGGCTGACGGCAAACTGTTTGTCCTTGTTGACAGCCATGCCCTGAAGCGAATGGTGTCCATAGTTGCCCGCAGGCCTTGCCGTGGCAGGCATCCTGGGAATTCTGCCGAACAGTGCTTACCCTACTTCGAGGATAGAGCCTACAGGGCCTTTACCTCAGGGGCCATCATATGATCACCGCTTTCGGGCTCGACCGAGCACCAGGGGAGGTAAACAGATATCAAATGTTACTACTTGGCCTGAGGACCCTGAACAGTGAGCTATTATTTCGACTCAGTGTCTCATCATTGCTGGCATATGCGAAGGAGAAATACGCTTTAACAGCGCAGAAGTCATGCACTGGTCCTTGTCAAATAATAACCAATATGTTCTCGCGGAAAGAAGCCGAGATTTTACAAGCGGAGTTTCCTCGTACCTACCTCCTGGCAAGGTCAGGGCTATGAGAATTAGAACACGCTAAGAATTTCTCCTTATCGTCATCGACAGAAAGACTCAATCTTCAAAAAAATCATTATAATTCAGAATCAATTCCGTTTCAAAAGATTGAGATGCCAGATGAATGACCAATAGCTTGATCCCATTGCTTGATTTTCCTTTATTTATTTGCAGTTTAAGTTAATGTCCTTGGTTTTAGTTGTAATCTGCCTAATGGTTGCTGATATAGTGTTTCAATTATTATGACCTGGACCTCGCCTGAAGATCCCATGTGAATATTCCTTAGACCTATGTTATTCGGTTTGATATTAGAGAGATGGTTTAGCAATCCACGTTAATACTAATTACTTATTTCACATGGCCAAATGCCAAACGAACTGCCCTGAGTGTAGTCACCTTGTTGTTAATATAACTTTCACAGCCCCCTAATGTAACATATAGGAGGATTAAAGAAGTGATCACGATCGAGGAACATTAGCGCGCTCATTTTCGAAGTGGTGAGAATACTAAGCCAGATAATGCACTTGAGATTTCACTGAACCCTAGAAGCCGGCTTCCGGGTCATTGAGTATATAAGCGTTTCTCTATTCCCCTCCCCCCCCCCCCCCTTTTCAAATACGAAGCTGTATATGGTGTCTTGGTATACATTTGTGCTTTGCGCATCTGGTGTGGTAGCATTGAACAGAGGCTACTCTGCTGCTTTACGCCGCTAGAGACGCATGAACATGCAAGCATATGTCGAGCATGCCGCGTTCCCTTAACGTGAACGTCTGAATATGCGCTGCGATAGCAGGTATAATATTGGATATTATTATTCTGTCTATAGTAAGGCTGTTAAGCCCATGTGATATATCCGTCCGCCTCGCACATTTCATACGGTGTGGCTGGTTTGTTGCGATCGGGCGCTTCCCATGCACGTCACCTGTAAACAAATTTTATGGGGGAGGTACCTGAAAAGCTAGGGAAAACGTCAGGTTCGGAGGTTTGACGCAAGTGGTCTAGGCACTTGTCTCAGGTCCTTGCGCGAAGACAAGGGTAGAGAAACGCCTGTGCGCAGAAAGTAAATAAATATCCACGTGCTGCTTCGAGCGCATTTGGAACGATCGCGAACGCTTCATCGATAGAATGTCGCCGCACAAATAGTAGGTAGGCTCTATATACCTAACCTACCGGTCTGACTGATATGCGAACCCTGCGTCCCGACGACTTAAGCGCACGAGTAACACGCGCCTAGACAACCGTGCTTCTACTCGGGCATTTCCTGCCGTCCCAGAGTGTCGGATTACCCAGACGAAGGGTCTTCAGGGGTGGCATTGGCAAGACAAGGAGCTGTCGACAGGGGCTCCTCACCGGTTCGACAGGGCGCGGATGGTGATCCGGCACCCGGAATGATCGGGGCATTCCCCCTGCTTGGCACCCACAGCCGAATTTGGCAGCAATTCGAACGTTGTGTATCGTCAGATGACGGTGGATTTTCATTTCGAGGCTGCAATATGAATACAACCCTATTCAAGGGTTTCTTTCTCAACTCGAGTGAACGATAGGTATCTAGACAGTCGCCTTGTTCAAGATTCAGCTTCATTAATTGTATGAAAATATGGAAATGGTTGTGGAGCTCCTGTACGTGTGCGCGTAGTTAATGTAAGTGTAAGCCATGGTCACCGCTTCTTAGTCAACCACCCGCAAAGGTGTAGCGGATTGGTAGATCTTCATGGTAGGACGCATCATCGACTTCTCAACATTGGTTGAGTCCTTGGGGTAGCATGCGACAATGCCGGCATGGACTGTTCTGGCCAACTCCATCGTGGCAAGATCAACTGGCTACCTACGGTGTATGTGTGGCGTTGGGGGGTTACGAAATTGGAAACAGTGGCATGACTGCAACGAATATGACCAGCCCCTATTGTAACCACCTCCCACTTAAGGATTTCGGGATATAGTAATGTATAGGGGTGAAGTTCCTCTTCGCCCACGGATGTATCAACTAAGCTTATCATCATACTGGTTCGCTTTGACAGTTGCTGCGCTGTGTTTCCTGTCGTATTGTAAGTATCTCTGAAGTGTAAAATACTTGGTATGGACCAAAGTAGAACGTCCTCGTAGTGGCCACGTCAGATGTAGGGTATCGGGTGAATCTTGGCCAGCAACCTTAAATACAGCAAGGGCCACGACTAGGAAACTTATGGAGATCTACTAGTTGAGGGTACAAGTAAGTGTAAGTTATCCTACATAGTACTATTGTTGCTTTCGAAGTTCCATTAACTTCGCAGTGATTAGAATGATAGTGCTAAAATCTAGGAGGTCTAAGGGCTCTATCCTTCCCTAGGAGAAAGCCTATCTAGTATCTCTATCTATTCATATGCCATCATGCTGTCATTATTTTCATGTAGTTTTTTAGAGTATGCTAAGCCTAATATGGGACACGAACTCCTCGAGCCATGGAGTAGTGGGTCTTTGCGGGCAAGTGGAGGATGAACGGTGGGTAAAACTTTCATGGTATACGCAGTAGCCATACGAAATACTCAAGCATAAGAGAATAGGTCTAAATTGATTATGGTGAGCAGCGAGAACGCCTCGTGTTTGATTGAACTTGTAAATGACGTAATCTGATTGCTGTCCTCCTTGTAGTAAGGGGTGATAATAGAACTCAACGAAAAATTTGGCATCGAGATATTGACAACAAGTGGATCAAGGCAAGCCTATGTACATAGTAAGCTAATTCTTAGTGGAGGACCACGATCTACTAAAGCAGCAGGAACTCATATTCAATATGTCGCCTAGCAACGTGGCAGGCTGCGGTTATCTCTCTACGTAGTCTAGGGGTTAGTTCTAGTACTCGGCTTATGCGATGCCGTACTAACTACTCGAACTGGGCTCGGCCAAGTCGATTCCTAAAAATAACTCTCATAGGAAACACAGTATTTGTGTGACAATCTAGTATCATTAGAACCTCAACTGCTTGAGTTTCAAGGCCTTCTCATGTCCCAGGCTTGTGGAGAAATTTAGTACCTGGATGTAAATTATCATGCCGCTGGATGCCACGCAGTTTATTTATGAGAATGGTTCACAATGGAGTTTCACACCGATGATAGGTTAGTCACGAACTAATGTTTGAGATGTTTCTGTTACCAGTTAGAAGGTCTTCTTAGTAGAAACTGTAGATGGCTTGGAAGTATCGGCCACGGAGTTGCATGCCACTGCCTTTGCTCTATGGGCAGATGGGTTAGATAGAACCACATGGAGTAGTTAGCTACGTTTTGTTACGAGAATGGCTACTCGGGGCTAGTAGCATAGCTAGAAACTATCGCCAGATATGTACGTACCCAATGCATTAGAGAACTACTTTTCCTATTGATATTGTTTTGTACTTCAAACTAGCGGGACCTATGGCATTGTAAGGGTTAGGGTCTCTTGAAGAAAGATTCAAGACACCGGCGCCATCTTGGTCGGCGCAGGGGACCGTGGAGAATGTACCCAATGGTGATGCTAGATAGTCTAAAATAACATGTCAGTCAAGTCCAGCGGTGGCGCTAACGTTGATAGACGGTGCGGAAGAGCTTCTAGAATTCTTCGACCCCAAGATTGGAAATGAATTGATGTCATTGTCGTAATGCCATGTCCAGGTCGGCGAAATGAAGGCGCCGCTAGGCAAGGTGCGGGAGATTTTCATGCCACGGATCAAGGAACGATCCCTTTCTCGAGCCCAATCCAGGGAATGACCATGGCCGCATCAGCTGGCCATCTGCACAAAGAGATAAAGCGTGGTCTCCACGATACCGGTTGGGGTATCGAGTAAGGAGGTAATGAAATGCGACTTGCTGTGATATGTAATGATTTCGAGTTTCAGCAAGGCACGATGGCTAATTGTGTGTGTGTGTGTGGGACTGTACGATGGGCCATTGGTTCTAAAAAAGAAACTTTCCATTTCACGCGGCATCTCCCCGTCCAGCCCGTTATGGCGCTTCTTGAAATCTTCTAGAATATTTCTGGATTTGGACTAAAGCCAATTTCGACCCTGTTTGAAAAACCAATGCGCAGGGATGCACTGGCTCATACATAGTAGCTTCATAAGCCCATGCTCTTCCCCACAGCCCAACCCTCCAGGCTCCCATAGGGCGACGGCAGAAAGCGTCGTCGTAGCCACTTACGAGGGAACGTCGTCGAGGACATGACATCGTATTGTCTCGTCGTCGGTCATGCTAATTGACTACTCGTTCTGTATGGCCACATGGGACCATAATTCGCGGATAGCTGCGGCACTCCATACTGAAGGCATATCGTTCTCTTGTCTTGGGAGATCGAATACTGCACCTAAGTGAGGTATGGCGTGGGACTGTTGGAAGGGGACTGCTTACGTACCTCCTATTGTGCATAGAGACCTGGTCAGTGTAATCTAAGTCATGCCGTGAAGAGAATGATAGTGCGCCGCTTTTCAAGAAGCAAAATATTGACACCTCACTTATGACTTGTAGGTTTAAAGAATACATGCTAGCATGGCATATACTTGTACTTGGTTCATCTACCTATTGGCTGCTATTCCGCTGTGCAGCGTTTCATTCAAGCGTAAAAGTAAGAGAGAGAGGGCCGAGCGTCGAGCATCATTCGGCATTGTCATATCTACTATGTACCTCCCTCCTCTGTATAATGAATACGTCGACCTTAGATTCGCTTATGACGATCATAGGACCAGGTCTAAAAATGTCCAAATGCTCGAAATGCAATAAAACTGCACCTCGTAACATGTAAGCACTTACATCCCATGGAACCCGGGTATCTCGTCTTATTAAATCTTACCATGTCTTCGGTACGCGCCAAAATCCCACATCTTTTCCTTAACGGTTCGAACTAGGTAATCCCGATGGCAAGTAACCCGTTCATTGAGAACCATGGTCTGTAGTATGTACTTGAGACGTTTCGTCGGCAATCTCCCGGAATCCCTCCCATGATGCTTACAAGCTGTGGCTTAGTATCGCGATTGAGCGGCTAGGTCATCCAAATTGGCTCTTTCTCTAGGAAGCTGATGGTACGGGAGCTATCTTTGGCTAATTGCAATGACGGTATGAACACGCAAACATATGTGCAAATAGACAAGAAGTAATACTACGTACCTAGGTATCACGGATAATAAAGGCGGGGCACGTTTTATGGGCTTTGGACCGGGGACCGGGATATTCGTCCCTGGATGCCAAGAAGAAAAAAAAGACTGGCCGAACAGGTCCTCAGGTATCCAAGTTAGTATGTATATGAAGATATATCAGTAAAATACATCCTACTAGGTACCAGTACGTACAATTGAAAAACTTATATACCTAAGTATAATAATGATTCGCCTCTGATCTGTGTATTGGAAGAAATGGAGAAAAGAAACTGTTAATTATCACGATTTTTTGTTTAATTTCGTGTAAATCCTACCACTTATTTGGTGGTGTTGAAAATGGCTAGTGTAGCGATGTACTCACCTGATGCAATTCAGCTTATCATATCCGGCACTGTAGCCACCCCCGATGCATTTACATGTAGCCAAGTACCTCCCAAAGCAAATACCTGAGGTACTTTAGTACTTTAGGTGGGTGTCAGGAGACAATAACCTGTAGCCTTAATATCCGTAAGATGTTGTTCTATTGAACCTGGTAGCACGAACAGGGTTGCAAGAAGGGAAAAGGAAAGCAAAGATGGTTAACCATTAATCAAGCAAAAAGAATTTTCCTAGTGATTTGACTCTACATAGTACCCACCTAAGGAAATGGACATTCAATAATATTTACATTGCTCCCTCAGGGAGATAGATATACGCATATATGCATAGAGTGATGATGTATATGAATAAACCCATAATCCATGATTAGGTACCTAGGTACCTTAGGTAGGAATTGCAGCGATAATACGGAATAGAGTGTACCTGAACACCTGAGGTGAGCTCACAGGTACATGGATATCGAAAAAAGGTATATTTATCCACAGTGTCCGTCCCCTGGTCCCTGCCTTTACCAACGCGCATGCACACCCACACATCCACACTCCCACCCACAAATTCACACACCCGGCTGCACCTCAAAAGCTTTGTCCACCGCTAAAGCTTCTTTCCTTGCAGCTTGCAGACTTTCTGCAGCATTAAACTCCTACCTCCTACCTCCTACCTCCTACCGGTACTGCACTGCTGCAACACCCAAGTCACTTCCAGCACTCTAGTGGACCTCGCCTAGGATACCTCCAGCTGGGATACCTACCCAAGTGCATCGAACCCACAAGTGCACCCAGTCGCAAATCAAAGAGTAGGTTACCTGGGTACATCACCCAGGCTTACCTAAAAAAAGGTACAAAGTACATGTATGTCGATTTATTTCATCACTCCCATTAATTTTGCTCCCTTCCCAGCAACCAAGCTGCCTTTTTCCAACCACATTGCACAACGTCTCTCGCGCCACTCCTAGATCTTAGGATCTATTCACGCCCTGGTCACGGGCTACACCTTGTAAACACCTGCTCGGCTCAAGCGGTGCATGTCTGTTTGCTTGGGTAAGTTGGGCGAGCCGATTCCTACTTCAAAGCTCTGATGCATCGCACACTCTGGTGCCACCACCATATTCCTAGCTCCCATTATACAAACACCACTTCGCATCCCTTGTATCCTTGGGCCGTGTACCTTGTCAAAGACCCCGTCTCTCTACAATCCATATTATATTCCATCGCTTGCTTTTAGCATCACTGACTTGGCCCAGCTCCTTGGCTTGTCGACCACCGACCTCGACACTGCGCAACACTGCGCCCGAAGAACCGCACCCCTCGACGGTATTCTTTGAGGACCTCTTCGAATTCGAGATCCAGGTCTTGAAGAATATACATCAAACTCCCACGAAACCTTGACCCCGCCCTCGATATCATCCGAAACCGAGCAACAATCTTGTTCAAGTAGTCGCAACGTGTGCTGCGCTGCTTTACGGACCTTTGAGATCCAATAAGCAACTCACGCGTGTGACATTACCCGGACACGCATAGTTGCTGCGCGCGTCTTATACCTCGAGTGCATATCCCTCGGTAAACGTCAGTCACGGCACCTACTCGAACGACCTCGATTCCCTAAGGCGCAAAGTGACGCGTATCGAATCTGGTATCATATCCAACACTGCAAACGGATACGAACTGTTTGTTATACAACTCATGAATTCCAAGCGACAGGATACTCCTTTGGTATAGGCCACTACATCCAACACTGGAATTCGTGATACAGACGGTCTGTCCAAACCTGGTTTTCTATCGGAAAAGATACCCCTCCACCGAACGCGCACACGGCAGCATACAAAACATTCGTCAAAATTCGTAGCAAAACGCTGTATATCAGCTGATAACCGTGTTTTGCCCGGTTCTCTGATTCAACATGTCCAAATCACCCTCGTCAGAGGTGATGAATATTACAAGCATGGTAGACAAGAACCGAGCTGTCGCAGCAGTTTCGGGTCACTCCCCCGACCACCAACTTCTTCCGCATCCACAGCTTTCCTCGACAGTTATGGATCGCTCCACTTCACCCCATGGATCCGAGAACTCATATCATTCCGGCCCCCATATTGGCCCGCCACTAGAAGCTCTCAACGGAATGGGTGGAAGATCCTACGGTTCCCCTTCAGCAATGCAGACGACGATTCCTCTCCCTGACCCGCATATGACATCCGGCATGATGATCCCCAGCATGCAATCTGCTCATGGAATGCCCATGACCTTCAACAAACCTCATGAGATGCACCAACAGCCACAGCCTGCTGTTCCACAGCCTGCTGCTGCTGTCAAAGCGTATCCGTGTAACACGTGTGAGAAGTCGTTCGCGCGACGAAGCGATTTAGCTCGACATGGTAAGTCATGTATCATGAGCACCAGGTTATGTAATGCTAACCACTTCCCATACAGAACGCATCCACAGCGGCATCCGCCCACATGCTTGTGAGACATGTGGAAAGCAGTTCATACAACGATCTGCTCTCACAGTGCACTATCGAGTCCACACTGGTGAGAAGCCGCATAGATGTGAGAGATGCGGCAAGGTAAGAACTGGCATCCCATAGCAGTTACAAACTGGCTAACATTGATTTTTAGCCCTTCAGCGATAGCAGCTCTTTGGCTAGACATCGCCGAATCCACTCAGGCAAGCGGCCGTATAAGTGCCCGTATGCCGACTGTCAGAAGACTTTCACTCGACGAACAACACTGACCCGTCACCAAAACCAGCATACCGGCACTGTTGAAGAAGCAGAGGCCAATACCCGGGTTATTCTCGCCGCTCACGCTAGCAGAACAGCGACGGCTCGTGTAGCCCGTAGTGATGGTGATTCCGGTTCTAACCGTGGTTCTCCGTTGAACACTCCTTCCCCTGGTTCTAGACAGATGACCATGTCGCCCAGTGCTGAACTAGTTGCTGCAAACGCCATGCGAAATGGTGAATATGCCTTCGCGAACAACGGCACACTCCCGGTTCATATGCGTATCAGCATATCGTCCCAGAGCCCTACCTCTGCTCCTTCTTATACCACGAGCATGCAGCCTACCTCTCATCCCACAGCTTACGCGCCGCCGCCTACTCTAGAGCCCAGTATTGAGTCTCATCAGTCCGCATCTGGTAGCACTGGTGGCAGTCCTCACATGGGTAGCGTTGGATGGCAATCGCCCGCACATATGGGATCGCCTACCTACAGCAACGGCGGTAATGGTTCGGTTTACCCGGACCCTAGCGATCAGTCCTTCTTGGGCCATCATGGCATGGGGCAGTTATATTACAACGCTGCTTCGATCCGACGACCCACTAGCACTGACCCTGGCTCAGCTACGTACGAAGTGAAGCCGCGTCCGAACGAGCTATGGGCAGGGCCGTAGTTAGGCATGCCCGTCAATTCAGACGACGAAGCTGTCGGATACACGCAGCCGACTGAGCATGCGGCGGGTGTTGGACGCCCGCTCTTTGGCACACCTGCGCCCGCGCACGTCGTAAACGCCATGGAGGCCTTCAATAATACGCCGCTTTGCGAACACACGCAGTTTCCCGCAGATATGCAACATTGAACTCTCCGTTAAGAGCATGAAGATTGACAATGCCGGCAATTTTACCGATGCAATCGGTGAAAAAAGCTCTTCCAACTAGTACCTCGTTGGTTTACGAGTACGGTAATCTCGACTTCTATTTGATAGACTTGTTTACCTTGCATTTTTTTCTTTTGTTACGGAAGGCTTGATATCGCAATACCCAATCGGCACGGCGTAGTGTTTGCTCTTTTACTTTTGATTTCTTTCTTGCCCGAGTCCCTCGACGAGGCAATCAACTGCAAAGATTCAGTTTCACTCGGCCTAGTCTTTAGACTTGGACTTCATCCACACATCACGCACCGCACGCACCCACCACTAATTTGACTACCGGATACGCATACCCGAAGCACGCCAGCGATACACTATACTAATATAAAGACCCTGGACTTAGATCCCGTTTGATAGATTCAAATGAGATTGATAATGGTCATGCTACTTCATTTCACCTTGAGATTTCGATAAGCGTTCGGCAACACTTGACGACACTACGCATAGACGGCACGGGGGTTGGGAAAGGGGAGTATGATACGGAACCGGAAAAACTAAGTTCTCTTCATAGCAGAAGCAGACAGGAAATGGCAGGAAAGCATTTGGCTTTGAGTGGTATACTTGATTATAGAGCAGCTCTGATGCGGAGTGCGATTGGCACCACGATAGAGCAGCGGAACTAGGTCGCTGTCGATAGCAAGCGACCGAAAATGATTTACAAAAAAAAAAAAGTTCGAGTACCTTTCGTCTTTCGAGCCATATGTGATGAATTGCGCCTGACAATTGTGAATTACCCAAGTCACCGTCTCATGTAGGTAGGTACATGCTGTTTGGTGTTAAGGAGGCTCGACGCCCCGAAAACGAGTTCGATAAGGGGCGTATCTTGTGAGAGGTGACGGTGTGGCGAGGTGGTCTGTGCATATATCCTTGGCCCCGAACCTTTTTATAACTGGCAGATATATTTATTCCCTCCTATTCCTATCCCATCTATCAAATCACACCTTGTCTACCTATCTTATAATTTTCATGCGATGCTCCAAATATTGAAGTCCTAGCTAAGCGAACAGGCGAAAAGCGTCCTCCTGGTTGGAATCATAACTTGAGCTAGCAGCAAGCATGTATTCTGATAGGATCAAGTGTACCACTATTCAGCTGATATACATTCATCCGCGTCTTTACTCTCTCCTCACGGTGTGACCTGGCAATCCGAACCGATAGGTACCTAGGTATACGCGACCTCCATGATGCAAGGCAAGACTAGCTGCATGTTGCACAGCTTGGGGTGCAGAACCCAGGGTCCCAGACATTGCAAGACATAAGGCGTGGGATGCGAAGGAGTGGAATAAAATGTTTAGTGATAATGCGAGTCAGTAATTACATTCCCTCTCTACTTCTCGTACGATTATGAGGACTTCTAACGGTAGGGACTCGCAAAGGAAAGTAAAAAAAGTGGATGGCCGAGGAGCTGGGAGTTCCCCGGATTGGATGGTTTTTTTTTTTTTTTTTTTGATTTGTGATCATTTACTTTAAACCACGCTTCGAACCTCCTCTTCACATACGTAGTACTATCGCTACCTAACCTAACCTTGGAGTTTTTCCACGTACACGCCTTGGCGACCAGCGGAGTCTTGTCCGGTATTTTTTTTGGTTCGAAAAAATGTTGTTACGTCTTTATAAGCTAGCTGGTCGACGTTCGCCGAGGAAGTCGATTCCAGACGCATCATCACCTTCAATGATGCCTGCTCACCGCAGGAATTTGACGCGATGTTATTTTTTTTCTACTCTTAAATATCTTCATGAATATTTACTAGTGCTAGGTTCTTCCTAAAAAGCAACTCCTACTTTGAATTAGACATTCTGGAACGTTTATCTCACTCCTAGGTAATTTCTAAAGCAGAGACTTAGGGTTGACCGAGTATTATCCCTTCTTCCCCCTATAAAAGCTTGCCTCGTACGGATCTCACTAATTTACTAGTTGCAGCTTAGCTTCGTGATTGATTAGTTATTATAAACATTGGGGATTAGAGAAGCCGAGGTGATCACAAATTGGGCTTCATATTTGCTGCCCCCTTTTCTCCCGATTATCTGATTCTTCCAATGTTACAGCATACAAATCCCGGCATCGAGTCTCTGATTGATATTTGGCCTTGGTAAAGGAGGAAGAGCGGGATTGCTGGCATAAGAAGAAAAAAACCTAAGAGACGCCGAGGGCCTTATCTATAACTCTTCTAGGAGTTCCGCCCCCGTTTCCCAGTACAAGCTATCATCACCAAAAACAAAGAAAAGAATAGCAGGATATGGCGAGCATACGAGACCTGCTATCATCGTCGCAACAGGACAGCCCGGCCGAACCGGCGCCGGAAGGAACCAGGAGTCCTACGGGGAAAAGTGGCACTGTCTCGGAGACGACGCACTTCGTCATCGAGTTTATCCTGGACATCGTCTGTCCGTACTGCTATGTCACGCTGAAAAACCTGGACGCCGCCATCACGCTCTACAAGGCCCGGCACCCGGAGGCGGTCGTCGAGGTGGTGTGTACGCCGTTCTTTCTCGATCCGCTTGCCGTACGGAGTGGTGAGTTTCTTTGACTTTTTCGTATGCTGTTGCGTTGGGTACCTGTCATCATAACCACCCTGATATCTAGGTGGCTGAAAGCTTCTATCATCGTAGTGCGTGAGCCCCTTTCCCGTTTGACATGACACACCTGCTAATCGCGGCTCCAGTACTGTGTCAACTCGGTTATTCCTTCGTTCTAGAGCAGGAAGTAAACTATTGCTAACACGCCATCCACCACAAGCATACAACAAATCCACCTACATCCAAGGCCGCGACCTGCACCCCCGCGACCACAAGAACGAGCACCTGTTCGACCTAGCCAAGGCGGCCGGCATCGACTTCGCCTGGGAGGGCATCACGGGGAACACGCGCGACGCGCACAAGCTGCTGCGCTTCGCCCTCGAGCCCGCGCCGACCACGGTCCGCAGCACCGCCTTCGTCGCCGGCGGCGCTACTTCTCATCCGGAAACTAACACCTCCGCAACGGCTCGCGGCCCGGCGCTCCAGCTCCGCCTTCTAGCGACCCTATTCGCCGCGCACCACACCGGCGACGCCGATGTATCGGACCCGTTGTTCCTGTGCGTCCTCGGCGCCGCGGTCCTCGGCGACTTGTTTCCGTCGTCCGTCGAATCGCCCCGTCCGGCGGATGTGCTACGGACACGGGTCCTCGAGAATCCGGCCTGGGGCGCGGCGGTCGACGCGCTGGTGGCGGATGCGCGGAGGGGGCGGAGTGTACCGATTGGCGCCGTGCCGACGCTGGTTGTTAACGACCGGTATGTGATCGGCGGGGCGCAGGACGCGGAGTTCTTGGTCGGGGAGCTGGAGAAGATTAGGGTCGGTGGTGGAAGGGGAGCTGAAGCTGGACAGTCGCATGGGCAGGAATAAGGAAAGTAAGGGGGGAGGAGAAGCGGCTGATTAGGTAGCCATGCTAGCTGGCGAGAAGATAAAAAAAAAAGCGATGACCAGATGATTTCGTCCAGATTCGAACTGGAGGCCTTCAGTCTGTTGGACTGATGTGATAACCAACTACACTACGAAACTCTTGAACAAGGGGCCCGACACAGTTGACAGGTTGAAAATTAGCTCGGTATTTAATGGGCTATTGCGGCGATTGGTTCTTGGTCAGAGATTACAAGGCGATTGACAAAACAGAATAGTAGATTCACGGTAAGCAACAGAGGGCATCTCATCTGCTGGAATGTGAGGATAGCATGGTAACGGATAGCTTTTTATTTTGTTTTTTATTTTTCTTATTTTTCTCTTGAGATTTCGAGCATGATCTGAGATTTATTCCTCTTCGATTGCCTCTACTGGCACATCTGTGTGGACTGCTCTTGAGTGTGGATGTCTGATCGAGCTTGATAGGGCAGGTAGAAAAGCAACACGCTACTTGGATTGTCACTGCAAATTACGTGTCACGGCAAATGCCAACGAGACGAGGAAGTACATGACAAAAGCACTAGCTTTCTTGCACGAGGAAAGAGGAGAATCAAGTGGTCGGAGAAAGAATAGAAAAGACGAATAAGAATGGAAGAAGCCTTGTCGTCCGCGTAGACCACAGCCTAGCCACCCGGCCGTTGGGGTAATAACAAACCGGGCTCTCACCCTTTCCGACAGTAAGGTAGATCTGGAATAGATGTAGATCGAAGTCACACCACAATATAGGAGAGCTCTAGCAGTCCACTTCGAATATCATATGCGCTTCATACTTCGCCTTTTATTAACGTCCAGAATACGTGGACCAGTCGGCGCCGCGACCGTGAAAAAGCAATCTCCTGACATATAACAATGTCCCCTGAACGGATATATAAATCATCACCCTTCCTGCCCCAAAACGCCATGCGATAAACAGCCAAACAAACGCCGCCGATGCTTTTTTTTTTAATCTTCAAAACTTGACTTGAGCCAAAACACGCCAAGCCGTACTCCTGGATGAACCCTTCTAAGTTGTCTTGCCAATCAGTCGAGCTCAGCGCTTCTCGAACTGCTCCAATAAGCCTCGCATGTGCTCGTTCTCGAGGCGCTTGTTGCTCTGCCTGGCCTTCTTCTTCTTGGGCGCGGCCTTGAGGTTGCGGTTGGCGTTGTTGGTGGGGACGCTGGTGGCCTTCTGGCCGAGCTGGTTGAGCAGGCGCGGCATGTCGTCGGCGGAGGGCAGCTTCTCGCGGAACCACATGGACTGGAACTGGGGGTCGATGGCGTGGTGGAGGGAGGGGTCGTCGAGCCAGACGTTCTTGGGCTGGTTGTCCTTCTTGGTGCGCTGGACGAGGATGCGGTGCTCGCGCTCGAGCTGGTCGACGGCCGGCTCGAAGTCGGGCCAGCCGTCCTTGATGTCCTTGATGGACGTGCACGCCGCGTCCGGCTTCTTCTGCAGGTACTCGAGCAGCGTCTCCTTGGTGTTGACGCCCGGCAGCTTGGCCCGGAACTCGTACGTGCCCGTGCGCCACGGCGGCTCGTCGCCCTTGGGCTTCGCCTGCTTGAACTGGATCCGCGAGTGTTTCTGGAGGTAGTACGCGAATTGGATCTGCTGCTCTTTCGGCAGGCTGTGTAGGGTTAAGTGGCTCAATATCTCCTGCAGCGACTTCGGCGTGCGCTTCGCCTTGAGGAAGTCGACGGCGTACGAGACGTGCGTCGACGTGTGCGCACCGAAGTCTTGGGATGCGGCCACAGCGGCGGCGGCGGCGGGTGTTGTTAAAACATTGGCTTCCTCGCGCTTTTGACGCTTCTCGTTGATCTTGCCCGGGGCCGGGGATGCGGTTGATGAAGCCGACCGCTTAACGCCGTTGGTAGGCTTGAGAGGACTCATGATGGCGGTTTCGACGGTTTGTTGTATATAAGCGCAGGTCGCAGGAAGAGTTGAGTTGGTGGCAAGAGAGGAGGATGAGAAGAACGAACGGGAAGATTGCGAAGCGAGGATGAGAGGTTCGCCTTAGCTAATTGTTAAATCGATTTAGCTTTGATGTTTGAGGTGGGGAGAACAAAGGTACGTACCCACGTGGCTTGAACAGGTGCTACTTACCTGGTATGTATGTAACTAACAAAGGTTCACTGCAGGTGGTGAGGAAGGAAGATCTATAATTTCTGTAGTGACTTGCACAGCAAAAGTGTGAGGAGGATTTAGGACTGGTGCTAGCTAGGATACGGGCCTAAAAAAAGCACGTGATGGCTGGGAATGCAGCCTGAACCATTCGGCTGGATTTTACGAGACAACCTTGGAACCTTTTAATAATTTTTCCAATACCAATTAATAACAAGGATTGCAGGGGATCTGTGTTTGTTCCTGGCCTCTAATATCTGTTAATTTGGAGGTCAGCGACGGTCGGGTGGTACTAGTCTCGGAGTCAAAATTCGTCCAACCTCGGAGAATTAGACTCGACTTTTATGAATACCTATAAATGCTACTAGCATCGAATAGATGGACAAACGGGCAGTGAAAATTAAGTTAAATAACAATTTACCCTTGGTAAAGAATGCTAAAGCTGTATTACCATTGAGTATTGCTTGCATAGAGTAGACACAAATAGTTCATCTCCAATTTTTTTTTTTCAAAGAATCAGTCGCATAATCAGTATCGACGTTCACGATTCTATTACACGAATTGAGGCCAGAGGATTGTTGAATTCTCTAACTTCAAATCCACGTATTACTATCCCCCCACTACATGGACACATCGGGATTACAAAAACTACCTCTCTTTAAAAGGCCATCATCTCCCTTTCCCAAATCAACCTTGCCGGCTGAGCAGTTTGCCTTCTAAGTGACGCCTGGCTTGGAATGAACCAATCAGCCCAATGACGAGACGGCATCGCGCAATATACATCGAAAAACCAAATGACATCTGATCTACTGAGAACCGATACAGGGTTGCGTCAAAGAGCTGTCCGTCCTCTTATCCCTTGAATTGACATGTGCGTTCCTCATCTTCCCGAGAAATTCCAATCGAATCGCATCAATCATTTAGGCCTCCTTGCCCTGCTGGGCTTGCAGGTACTGATAGGCACCAAAGGCGGCTAGACCTCCGATGAAAATGACGGCGTACAGGGCAGTTCCCATACCGGCGGAGCTCGTGTTTGCAACGGGGGCGAGGGAGGATTGTTGAGCCTTGGGGGACGGGTCGCCGGGCTGTATCCAAAGTCCGTCAGCACACTGAAATTTGTCGGGAAACACATGCAGCATCGGGGGATAGAGGCACAATCAGGAGAGAAGAAAATAAATCTTTTACCTTTCTCTTAAGGGTACCGACGAGGAGTTGCTCAAGGGTCTCTCGGGCTTCGTCGCTGTGGCCGACATCCTCGAAAGCCTCTGTCGCATCTTGACCACCAACATCTAATAAAACCTCTTCACCACCGCTATTTGAACGAGCCTAGGTTAACCAACGGATACGATGCACAATTGCGATAAGATAACAGGGCCCAGAAAGAAGCTGATAATTAAAATGCTTAGACAGCGGGGGCACTTACGGATGCTCATCGACGAACTTGGTAGCATCGTAGATCTTATCGTGGATAACGACGAAAAGATCCTTCTTGGTGTTGTGCTCGGCAACATCCTGGTAGGTGAGCTCCTTGTCCGCCATTGTTGCTGATTGGATTTATCTAGATTCAGTCTATCGAAATGGGTTCGGTTGGCGAATGCAATGACGCGACTCTGAAGTCAAGATGAATTTACTAGCAGCAACCGGAGTTCGGGGGGGTTGTCGGGATTGTCTAGAGGAGGAGAAGTTGGGGATAAGGGAAAGGAGCTTGTGAAATTGTATTGGTGGTTGATTTTAATAATTGCCTTCTGGCCTCAGGTGTCCGAACCCCTGTCGAAGTGTGCCCCTAAGCCCCTAATCGGTCTTAACCTCCCCTACAAGCTCGCAAAATTCCAAGGGATCATCGAGGGAGCTAGCGGTCTGTCGACTGCGGAGTACACGGCAGCCACGAATCTTTATCAGATTCGACGAATCAAGGTCCCCCTAATTCATTTACCATGTCCCTGTGGGGATCGTCTGCTAGCTTTTCCTTTACCAAACGACTCAAGTGCTTGCCTCCAAGATTACATCCATTGCACCATTGCACCATTGCGCCTATGCACACGAAATGTACCTACCGAGTATCTTGTCCACACCCTCGGCTGGTCGGTAATGTATCCCTCTATGTCCGGATGCTGTGTCGGGTACTTGCTTGCGACTTGAATGCATGTAACCTGCTATTGGTTAGAGCAATCTTTTAAACTCCGATAGTATCAAACTTGAAAGTTACAAGAAGCAAAGAATAATCATACATCTTGGCAATTCTAATATTTCCGTGCATACCTACATAACCTAATGAATAATGAAGCTCCCTGGGTATTCAGCTAACAAGAGAGATAAATGGCATGCATTTCATCTTGAACTTTAAGCACATGTCTATCTCATAAGACCCTTTCTGTATGTAAAATTTGGACTATTATGAGAGCAATTGCCTTCAGAGAATAGCGGCATGAGGGGCATGATACACGCTTCTCGGTAATCTTATTCATCTTCCAATTCGTGAGATACACGTAGCATATATGACTTTCTAGTACTTGAACGAATACGAAGCGGGGATTCGCATAGTTGAAATAATCCGCTTCCCGTTACCGTTACCGTTCTATCACTTCTCGAATATCCCCTCTCCTCTTTCGCCGGTTGTTCGAGCTCGGGATGTCGCAACCACCGATCAGGCGAGATCCTGATTGGCTTCGGCCGGACCGCCACCACCGAAAAGCGCAACGGCCACGCTACCTTACCGTGGGGCCAAAGCTGCTCACTGATTTAAAACATCGGCGTCAAAGTGTGTTCCTATCACCATGTCAACTAACGAAAAGGTCCCAGTCTTCGTTCTCAGTAAGACGGCCGGCTATAGACATGAATCGATTCCTGCAGGAGTAGAGGGTATCCGGCAGCTCGGCATCTCGTTCAACGCATTCGAGGCCGACTTCTCGGAAGATGCATCCCTCGTCAGCGCCGAAAACCTATCACGGTACGCGGCCGTCGTATTCTTGCAGACGAGCGGAGACTTCCTGAACGCGGAGCAACTAGCCGGGCTCCAGCGCTACGTGCAGGGCGGGGGAGGCTTCGTCGGGATTCACTGCGCCGCCGCCGGCATGACTAATGCGCCCTGGTACGGAGAGCTCGTCGGGGCCGTCTTCGCAGACCATCCGGAGCCGCAGGACGGAGTCGTGGCCGTCGAGAACAAGGATCATGTCATCGTTGCCGGCCTGCCGGAAGAGTGGAATTGGTTCGACGAGTGGTACAACTTCGACGCCAACCCGCGCGGGAAGGTGGACGTGCTGCTGTCTATCGACGAGAAGACCTACGAGGGGGGAAAGCTGGGCGGGGATCATCCGCTAGCGTGGTGTCGGGAATTCGATGGCGGGCGCTCGTTCTACACGTCTCTCGGCCATTTCGACGATGCATACGCGGACCCGGAATTTATGGATCACTTGTTGAAGGGCATTCTTTGGGCAGCGCGCAAGGTCTAGCTTGGGGTTTATGTCCAATTCAAGAGTGACATGACCTACTCGATACTCGATCTTGATTGATATTGCAGAGTCTCGTTCAATCGTATGTCGTGGCTCATATCAGTTTGTCTGACCACGGAATACGGAATATATGTATCGGTACCCTGGAACAAGAAGACCGGACCGTTATCGACGGCAGCCCGGTGTTGCTAATTTATAGTGGAGAAAAGCATATCCATATGACGTCTTCTTCCCCTTTTAAAATTTCAATAGTAGCTCAAAACCAAACAACTACTTAGATGTATCCAACTTGGCTGCGTGATCTTTTTAATATACGTGCCCGGCGCAGCAGCAGCAGAGTGCCAATACCCATGTTCGCAACGGGTTAGGCTTGGCTTGCAGTCCGACTCGCGCAATAACTAGATGCAGGCTTGGAGATCTCGCCTCACTCTCTCATCCCGACCTTCCTCCCTTATCGTGCGGGATCGCATCAGCATGGACGACTTCAAGTTGGCCATTTGACTCTACTATCATATCAACTTGTCTAGTAAGACGGGAGAAAACATGACAGAGGTTTCATTCACTTCGAAAGTTTATTCAATTATACTTGTCCGGCCATGATTGACTTGGTGGATGGCACGGCGTATTATCGTGGGCGGAACGGGCACATTATCAAAGTAGATTGAAGCCCAGCACTGCCTTACCCGCCTCCGATATATCATCAAATCCCTTATACCCTTTCAATCTTCTCTCATCAACATTGACATCAGGACTATCTGGCGGGCCTCTGCCGACGAGGGAGGCTTGTAGCTGGGTCTTCACATAAGCTTTGTTTATAGGCGTCGTAGGACAGGCGGCTACGTAGACGACGCTGGCATCTCCTTCCCCATTATGCTCGGGGTCGACGGCGTGGCACATCTAAGTCAATAGTGAGCAGGCTTATCGTTATTTCTCAAAGGATCACGCAGGTGATGAACACTTACGTCCGTATGCCACCAGACAGTATCGCCTGGGCTCATTCGCGGGATATACTTGACACATTCCCTCAAGCGAAGGTGAGGATGCGAAGTGGGACTCAGACGCTGGCTTTCTTCCTTCATGGTACCCGGGAACCAACTCGACTCGGGGTCAAAGGTCCACTTGCTGGCATCCATGACATCCTCCTCGTTCGCGGGAGGCGAGAAGAATGGTCTCAAGAGCACGTAAGCGATCACCGAAGAGATGTTGGGGTACAGCATCAACGTGCCGGCGGAAGGCGAAGTCGAAGTCAGCGCCGTCCAACCCTGGAAGGAACGAAAGACGGCGGAATGCGCGTTGGCCTTGAAAAGATACTGGTCGGCAGTTTTTCGGATGCCTAGATCAAAAGCGTCGTGTGATTCTGGGTTACCGGAGAATATGTTTTCGTATACCTTGCGATACTGCGGATCGGCCCACCGACACAGGCTCCCGGCGTCGATATGCGGTCCGAGGCCCAGAAACTTCAGCCCCGACGGACGGATCCGGGCCCCGTCAGTGTAGCTCAGCGGTTCGGGGCCCGTCTCGTTAGACTCGTCGTGGAAGAGCGCATTCAAGGTTCTCTGGAGCAGTATCTGGTTGGGGTGAGTACGGATGGCCAGCTGAGTAGGAGAGTTGTAAATCCTCAGCATTGCGGGAGACTCTGCTGGCCAGCCAGGAATCTTCTCCTTGTTGTCGGCGGCCATCTTCTTCAAGTCTTGGAACAGGGAGGTCGCTTCCGCCTCGGGTATTACGTCTTTGACGACACAGCATCCACTAGACTTGAGCTGCGCTTGTTGTTCATCCGAAAGCCCATGGTCGCGGATCTCGCTCATGTGAAAGGTAGGAATTGAGTCACTGCCCAGCGTGGACAATTTCTCTGTAACGGTTTCGAGGTTCTTGCACACTCTGAGCCAGCTTTGACGCAGTGCTTCCTCTCCATATTGAGCAATGATCTCTGCTTTGGCTTTGGCGAAGTCTGGGCCCTTGGTGTTTTCTTCGGGGGCGACACCGAACTCCTTCCATTCCGGCCAATTCTCAATGACGCCTGGCATTTTCTGAGATTGAAAATGGGGACTACAGTGATAGCAACTTGATGGTATGAGTTTGTCGTAAGCAACCGAAAGGTGTTCGGGGACCCGTAAGAAGCCGATTATCTTCCTGTTCCAGGTGTGGAAGTCATACATGGACTATGCTCAACTTACTAACGTTTCTTAGTGAAGCTATACTTTCTGATTAGAGGCTGTTTATAGATGGCACCCGGTCCGGTCCTGGATATCTATCTCCCCGCCCGAGAGTCGCGATGGCGGGTCTTTTCGGTCTAGTGTCGGAGTTGAGGGTGATAGTGTGATGGTGAGTTCCACTTGGATCGGAAGCTCCGACATGATAACCTAGGACAGAACCCAGCTCTAGATCTTGTCTATCTTCTATCGCAACAAGAAATCCATCGCAGCTAAACATCGACACGTGCGGCATCGTACACTAAAGGGGCTAAGGCTCTATACCTTATATATATATATGGGTTCCACCTCTCTCCTCTCAGTAGTGTAGTTCCGAAGAGCAATACCCATTATTCTGGTCTTTCATACCACGGTATCCGCGTAAACATACGCCATCTTCACCATGTTCGGGATCAGTCGTCCGATGTTGCTCGTCTGCCTTATAGCTGCGCTTAATTGCGCAAGCGTAGGGTATGATTCTAGTATGATGAGTAGTTTGAACATCTCGGTACGTTCCCTTCTCGCGCCAGAAGTACTGGCAGCGTATTGACATTTGGCTTGTTATTGACAATCGGCTTGTAGGAAATATTCAAGGCAAGATTCGGTATAGACTCAAACACGGAGGGCTTACTCACCGCCGTACAAAACCTCGGCGCTATTGTGGGAAGTCTTTTCGCCGGCAGTATTGTTGATAAGTTTGGCCGCAAAGGAGGAATCTTCACGGCCTGCTGCATCGTCCTCGTCGCCACCATCCTCCACAGCACTGCTACAACCCTTGCACAATTTTTCGTCGCACGCATTGTCGTTGGTTTCGCCAAAGCAATCGATATCGCCTCTGTCCCAACCTACCTGGTTGAGCTGGCACCACCTAACCGTCGGGGTTTCGTTGCCGGTTTATACTGGACATGTTGGCTTCTGGGTGCCATTATTTCCTCCTCCGTCGGATATGGAGCACGACAATACGGCGGTGACTGGACTTGGCGCATTGTGTGTATCTGCATGGCTGCTCCCGCGCTGAGTTGCATTCTCTCTCTGTTCTTGGTCCCCGAGTCCCCGCGCTGGCTCATCTCCCGTGGCCGCGAGCCAGAAGCACTTAACGTGCTCGCCAGGTTCCACGGACATGGGGACGAAACCAATGTTCTAGTTGTCGCCGAATTCAGGGAAATCAAAGAGCAAATTGCCTTTGAGAAAGAAAACAGCTTCCAGACTCTTGCTGCGTGGTGGAAGGCGTTCCTAAGCGACAGGGCAAACATCCGCCGCGGCTTCATCCTCATCACCCTTGGCATGTTCGAACAGACGGTCGGGTCCAACATTATTACTTTTTACCTTGACAATGTCCTGACCCTGGCTGGCATTACTTCTGACTCGAGCGAGTTCGCCATCAACCTCAGCCAGTACTGCGTAGCGTTTGTCATCGCCATTATTGGTATCTGCCTAGTCGACAAATTCGGTCGGGTTCCCATGCTTATTGGCGGTACCTTGTATAGCGCCGTCATCCTAGCTTGCATGGCGGGTCTTACAGCCGCAGCAACCGGCAGTGTTGGCGGCAGGAATGCCATCATCGCCATGGTCTACCTGTTCCAGATTGGATATGCCATGAGCTGGACTCCTCTTTCATTTTCTTACTGCGCGGAGCTGCTTAACTTTACCATCCGCGCCAAAGGCATGGGGTAAGTAAACCTCAGTAATACTCTGACTGTATACTTGGACTGACATTTCTCGCAGATTCTATACTATCTTTGATTCACTAGTCGGCTTTTTCTGCCAATACGTTATCCCAATCGGCCTTGACAAGATTGGATGGCGGTAAGATTACATTTCCAAAAGCTTGAAGTGCCTTGACTAACATTACAATAGCTTTTACATTATTGGTATTGTCTGGGATATCTTCGTCGCAGCTGTGATTTATTTCACATACGTTGAAACCAAGGGATTGACCCTTGAGCAGATCGACAAGCGCTTCCATGGGGTCCCCGTCGAGCAAATCGATGTAATTGAGGCATACGATGGCGGGAAGCCAATAAAGGAAGGGGAACTTGGGAGGCCAGGCAGTAAGTTGACTTCGACTGTGGATGTGAAGAACTAGGATGAGCATATAGTTGGAATATTTGAATATGATTCGACTTCTTTTGCCATTTATCTCTCGTATCTTACCAGGCATCCTGTGGCCCGTACGTAGGGCCAGGCCGAAAGATTCGCACATTTTTCTATTCTATTCTTACTATCATTGCAACTCTAAACAGATAATTATATGATATTCTACGCACTCTCACTGGTACTTTCGCAGGTATACGAGTCTTCAGACCCTGACCTTCATACACAGCATCCTATGAAATGCCAATGCAACCCCTAAAGGATATAATTGACTGATAAGTTCCTCATATGACTCCATTCACAACTCATTTCTTACTCAAGACATCTAAACAATTAACTACCTAATGTACCTATCTAGGTACCTACTTAATAATGATTACTCTAACTAAGAGCGCATTTAATTAGAAAAATAGTTCACTGTTTATATGAGCTCACTGGCTACCTCTTAATTAGAATAAACTATAATATACTTTCTAAATAGGCCAACTATCTCGATACTTCGATCATTAGCTACAAGGTATTTTACATCGGACCCGGAATGGCTTATATGAAACCAGGATTTGTTGGATATACCCCCTTTCCGCTAAAGAATATACCCAGCATCAATAACAACGTTGATTCCGGTTATACTTGAGGACCTCGCAAGGGTTAACACCTGTTCAGCCACATCCTGTTTCCTAGGTTAACACAAATGATTCTCGCAGTATATCTCAAAGGTATAATTGGAGAAAACCCTTACTTCAAGTTGAACAAAGCGCTTCAATGCAGTTTTCTGTAGATGAGCATCTTTCTGGTCATCGGTGAATCGATCCCCCCATTCCTGTCTTGTGTCAGCGTTAAAAGCTACGAGTCTATTCTCTAGTTAATTTACCGTTAGAAGCAGCCCTGGTGATACCGTATTTATTCGAACCTGCGGGCCAACCATGCGTGCCAGTCCTTTAGCCATGTGTATTTGCGCAGCTTTCGTCACAGAATACGCCTGGGATTCAATTAGCAGAAGCCCGGAAATAGTATAATAGGAATCTTACAAGAGAGCTCCCGCTATTGCTCACACCAGCGGTGGAAGCGGTAGTGATGAAGACTCCAGAGGACTCGTCCAATGCTCGTCTAGCTGCATGGAGTAGCCACAGGTGTGACTTGACGTTCATTGCGAATGCTCTATCCCAATCGCCTTCAGACACATTGTCATCCAGAGACGACATATCTGTAAATCTAGTCCACCCTCCATTCGATAGCACGCAGTCTATTTTACCCATCGCCGATATAGTCTTCTCCACAAGACGTTCGACATCGCTCCGTACGGCTAGATCGGCTTGCATAGCTACGTGAAGGTCTCCACTAACTGCGTCTTGGTTTGTTATGACTGACAACTCCTCGATTAGTTCAGATGCGCGCTTGGAGTTGTGGGCGTAATTGACAGCAACTCGGTAGCCATTCTTCGCGAAAAGACGCGCGACAGTAGCCCCCAGTCCGGCGGAACCAGCTGTAACGAGAATTACAGGTCTCTTTTCCATATTGCTAAGATTTCAGAGGTCTTTTAGCGTAGCGTAGAGGAAAAACTCAGGATATATACAGTATAATACATCAGAAAAAGCCACCAATGAACGTATTTATACCTGTTATAGTATAATATGGTTATCTCAACATCGTATCTCGATGTGACACTACCTTCCTAGGTACCTGTCAACTCGCCCGGCTAGTTTAGGCAATTGGTCTGGGTCTTTAGCTGGGCGGTTCCTCCGATGGGACACTTTCGGGCCTGCCGAGAATCGTCGGCCACCTCCTAAATACGGAGAACGACGGTTGCAGTCGTATGACAGACGGATAATAAATCCGTCGCCACTTGGCGCTGCATTCATATAGCAATCTTCTTTGCACATGTCCTGGGTCAATCTACCGCCATCTACCATCTCATCTACTTTTAATACTGGCAGGTTATTATGTCGTCTCATCCTCAATCGATAGTCGATTTCCTATGGCTGGAGCGCCTGAGAGACTCCCCCAGTGCCGTCGGAACATTGGCAGTGCTCGTAATTACTCTGCTCTCATTCTTCATCTATCAGGTAAGGAATGCAGCTCATGTCTAAATGACACCCCCTTACAATTTCCGCAATCATGCTGACAGGCGCAGGTCATGTATGCTACTGATATACCTCACATCAATGGCATCCCTGAGATTCCCGGTGCGGTCCCCATCTTCGGCCATCTTCTCAAGCTTGGCGAGGACCACGCCACGGTTTGTGAGAAATGGTGGCGGCAGTACAAGCACTCTGTCTACCAGATCAAGCTGGGAAACACCCGAGCCGTAGTGGTGAATTCTTTTGATGACTGCAAGAAGATGCTTCTTGGAAACCAGAATGCGGTTATCGACAGACCTAAGCTCTATACATTCCACGGAGTCATCAGTAGCACTCAAGGCTTTACCATCGGCTCCTCGCCCTGGGACGAGTCTTGCAAGAAGAAGCGCAAGGCGGCCGGAACAGCACTCGGACGACCTGCTTTGAGAAACTATCATCCCATGTTTGATCTGGAGAGCTACTGCATTCTTCGGGACTTGAAGAAGGACAGCCAGAACGGCGAGATAGAGCTCGACATTCGTCCTTACATCCAGCGTTATGCGCTCAACACGACCCTTACGCTATGCTACGGAATTCGTATGGACGCTGTTTACGACGAGCTGTTGCGGGAGATTCTCCACGTCGGCTCTGCTATCTCGCTTTTGCGCAGCGCGTCCGAGAACTACCAGGACTACGTCCCCATCCTGAGATACGTGCCAAACAACGAGAAGAACGCTCGCAGCAAGGAGCTGCGCGACAGGCGTGATGCCTACCTGAATCTCCTCCTCGATAAAGTCCGAGCAATGATCAAAGAAGGCACCGACAAGCCCTGCATCTCGGCTGCCATCCTTAAAGATCAAGAAACGAAGCTCACCGGCGTCGAGGTCTCCTCTATATGCCTTTCGCTGGTCTCGGGCGGATTTGAGACCATCCCGGGGACTTTGACTTCTGCTATTGGATCCCTATCGACCCCGGAGGGCCAGGTGTGGCAAGACCGTGCGTACGAGGACATCAAGCGCCATTATCCCGATATGCGTGATGCCTGGTCTAGTTGCTTCGTCGAGGAAAAGATCCCCTACATTAACGCGATAATCAAAGAAGCCGGTCGATACTACACGGTCAGCGCCATGAGCCTGCCGAGGAAGACCGTGACGGAGGTTAACTGGAACGGTGCTATCATCCCGCCGAAGACAATGATCCTCATTAACGCGCAAGCTGGTAACCACGGTAAGACCAAATACGATTATCGGTTACTTAATGATTCCTACTAACCCTGCCCAGACGTCGACCACTTCGGAGCAGACGCAGGAAAGTTCGACCCGGAACGATGGCTGAAGAGTCTCGACCCGCCGCAGGAGCGGGAGATGAGCGGCCTCGGTCACCTGAGCTTCGGAACCGGCTCGCGCGCGTGCTCGGGCCAGTTCATCGCCTCTCGGCTCCTCTACGCCGCCCTGGTGCGTCTTCTGGCGAGCTACAGGATCGTGGCGAGCGAAGACGCGCCCCCCAACACCGACTACGTGGACTACAACGAGCTGAAGACCGCGCTGGTGGCAATCCCGCGGCACTTCAAGGTCAAGCTCGTTCCGCGCGACACGGCGACGACGGAGGAGTGCTTGGAGCTGGCGGAGCAGCGGACTAAGGAACACTACAAGGAGTAGGTTCGGGCTTGGGGAGAGGAGAGTTACCTGTTCTTTGCCTAGCTGCTTTCGCTTAATGACCAGCACTTGTGTAAGGCTCAAAAGGGCAAAAAGAAGTACCTATACGATATGGAGAGCCAGAAGCATAACCCATGAGCGGGGGAATGGTCACATTGGGATTCACTTTGATTCATTGGTGTAGATAGAAAGATACGTTCGGAGTGGATTGCAGTGTCGGTGCTGCCGAGATAAACTGCCGACCGGCATCTGTAGGGAGTCGGGGCCTCCGACAGACCTCTCACCAATAAGTACCATGTCAATCATGTACATAGTACGCTGCTTGAGCCAACCGAAAAGAGAAAACAATATTAACAGCCCCCTTTTCCCTTCTGCTATAAGTTAAGCATATTGTACCTTAGAATATGGCATCACTTGACGTCGCCCAGCTGTTCGGTGTGAAGGGATATGTCGCGGTTGTTACTGGGGGTAGCAGCGGGCTTGGCTTCATGATATGCAAGGAACGTCTCGAATCCACATCCCTTTGGGGTCCTCGGAAAAGATAGAAGCTGACCAGTCACAGGGCCTCGTAGTCAACGGTGCAAAGGTCTACCTAGTTGCCCTGCCGGCCGACCCGATAGACAAACGGGTTGCCGAACTCTGCGATCTTGGGAAGGATTCCGGCGGTACGGCCGTCGGGTGAGTCCATACAACGGCAAGAAAGCATCGGTATATAGTCTAATGCTTACAACACGCAGCATCGCTTGTGATGTATCATCAAAGCAGTCGATATCCGAGCTTGCAGCCACCGTCGCGCAGAGAGAGCAGCACATCGACCTTCTAGTATCGAACGCCGGCATCCGGCGCGATCCCACTATTCCGTGTGATGTTCAAGCAGCGCCCCTGGATGAACTCCGGGAATCCATGTGGTCGTCCGAGCACTCGGACTGGGCCGATACTTTCAGCGTGAACAGCACCGCTCATTATTTCATGTCGGTCGCATTCCTGCCCTTGCTGGCAGCTGCTGCGAAGAAGGATGATGCTGGCGGTCGCGGCTCCATCGTCATCACTAGCTCCTGTGCGAGCATGCATAACGTGACTAATGTCGATTTGACCAGCTATGCGACGAGTAAAGCCGCTACTGATCATCTGGTCAAGTTACTCGCTGCCAAATTCAGTCGCTTCTACGTCCGAGTGAATGGTATTAACCCAGGCTGTACGTTGTTTCCGCATTATACCAACTACCTACCCCTTTTCTTTGCCGTCTCGTTCATTTTCTGCCCGACTTGGTGGCTAACTAGAGAATAAGTTGTCCCTAGCAAGATGAACCCGGTCGGTGAAGAGGGAAATATCTTCAGCAACCTGTTCGACAAGGTTCCCGCACGGAGGGCAGGAGGAGAAGAAGATATCGCCGGTGTGGTTATCTACTTGGCGAGCCGCGCGGGCGCTTACGTTGATGGGGTTTCGCTTTGCGTAGACGGCGGTCGCATATTACTGGCAAACGGGCAATGAATGGGCATCTATCTTCTACATCGTACAATCTAAGACCAAGCCGCTTTGTACCGTTTTAGATGAGATACAGGAATGCATCAGGTAGCAGCAGTAGTCATATCTGATTCTGAAGAAAAAAATAGTAGTTGTTTAATATGATACCTATCAGATAGAGTTCCGTAACGAATGGACCGTCGTATTTACTGTCGAGCTCGTTTTGTTTTACTTGCTGAGTTTTGACCCGCAGTTCGGCCGCTCCGATCACTATTAAAGGGGAGAATGTCGCTTAGTAATCAACCCCTTACCCCCCGCGATAGCTGTAACTCAGCAGCCCCTACAAACAACTATCATCATAACCGCACTCACTAAGTTCCTTACGCTTCAAACAGGCTTTTTCCCACTTGGAATGACGATATACTTCTAAAGAAAATGTCGATCATTTCCATCAAGGGGCAAACTGAGTAAGTTACCTTTCTTACCAGTCCAGTATGGCATGCTCCTCTAACGTGGTTCAAGGTCTAACATCAATGAAGACACTGTTCATCAACTGGCTGCAAATCTATCGGTAGCAATTACCAAAGCAGGTGATGCTGAAGACTACCTTGTTCTTCTACGGTCTCTAGAGTCAGTGCTAGAGCATGTCAGAGATGCACCAGATTATATTCATCCCCAGCTCCAACCACAACCCGTCGCCGGATCTCGACGGTATTGGAAGCCGGGCGACGAGGACAACCCCATGAACGCGTGGAATTTCCAATGCGATTTGGCATCGTCTAACCCGACCTCTTCATTGTTACGAGACCGCACCGTAGCAATTAAGGACAACATCTCAATTGGAGGCTTGCCAACCACATTGGGAGCGTTTACTGAGGTCCTATCGCGCGACGGCTCTCTCCTCAAGTCCCCAATTGACGCCTCAGTTGTCGGTCGTATCTTGTCTGCCGGTGGCGTAATCAAGGGGTCCTCAACCTGCGAAAATCATTGTGCATCTCCGTTGTCATTTACGTCAGCCAGCGGCCCCGTGCATCACCCGCTCCTTCACGGATATACATCGGGGGGGAGTAGCAGCGGTTCATGCGCGCTTGTAGCTGCGCACGCTTTGAGGCGCCAAGGACTTGGTCCGCAACGGGGCGACACCGTTGAGCTTGCAGTTGGTAGTGACCAAGCGGGTTCGGTGAGGATTCCTGCCTCGTACACCGGCATTTACGGATTAAAACCGACGTTCGGTCTGGTCCCTTACACGGGGGCGGCTTCTATGGCACCTATGATCGACCACCTGGGTCCTATCGCCTCAAGTTTGGAAGATATCGCAACTTTGCTGAAGGTCATTGCTGGGTATGATGGCCTCGACCCCCGATTGACTCCTGAATCACCACTAGTCGAAAAGGTCAAGGACTATCCTCGGATTTTAGCAGACTTCCGAGCCGAGCTTCACAGTTCTACCGCGCGAGAACGGAAACCGTTAAGGGTTGGATTCCTCACTCAGGCTTTTAGCGTCGCCGGACTGTCTCCGGTGGTGTGCGACACTGTTCGGGTCGCAGCCAAATCCTTCGAGGCGGCGGGTGCTAAGGCTGTGGATGTATCTATCCCGCTCCATTCCGACGGCCCTATCCTCTGGACCGCCTCTACTCGGCCGTCGATGTCCGATTCACTCTGCCAGGGAAAAACGGGTGGTCAATTATCGTATCTGCCCCCGCATCTCCAAGCGCAGTGGCCTCCGAGCCAGCAAGCATTTGACTCACAATCAACGTCCAACCCGGCCCTTATTAATATCATGTTAAGCGGCCAATTTGCACATCGCCAGTTCGGGCCGTGGCTAGAGGGAAAAGCGCATCGCAAGGTTTTCGAGCTCCGATCGGCGTACGATAAAGCCCTCGAAGAGGTGGACGTCTTGATTACTCCTTGCGCCCCGACACTTGCTATGCCGCATCCAGACCCGCAGTCTAGGATCTTAGAGAGACTTGCCAGTTCAATCGGAGTTACGAGTAATACGTGCCCGTTTAACATTACTGGCCATCCGGCACTGAGTGTTCCGTGCGGGTCTGCAGCGACGCCGGAACATCCTGACGTTCTTCTTCCCATAGGGATGCAGGTCATCGGAAGGAGGTGGGAAGATGACACTGTATTAATGGCTGCAGCACTATTTGAGGAAGGTAATAGAGCTTTAAGAACATGAAGTCAGGAAGAGCCTTAAAGAGACATTTTCTAATGCGACCCCCCCCGACGTCCTTGTATATTAAGCTGCGCGGTCTTTATTAATAGACTTTAGAAACTCTTCTATTTTGTTATCCATCCACGCAGTATCTTGACGACTGCTCCCGCTCCCTGCCATATGACCCCAAACCGACGGAATAATCTCACATTTCGCATTCGCTAACAGACGCGCCTCCTTCTCGCCCGCGCCCCAGTGAAAATACTGGTCGGTCTGGCACGGCATAAGAAGCACCGGAGCCGTAATTTTCGACAAGGCGGTTTCCAAAGACCCATCGCACCTGGGATCGCAAAGCGAAATATCACCCCTCTGCCACATGCGCAACATGACCAACAGGTCCTCGGGGTCCCAGTCGCGATAGTTGAGGTCTGTTGCGGCTCGGTCCCATTCGCTCAAGGTCCGGTATCCCAGCTCTTGATAGAGCTCATCTTCAAACCACGAGACGCTCGTAAGCCAGGCCGAGTACGCCTTGCCGAAGGCACGAAGGCCGCGCGGCGCTTCTAGTTTCCCCGCTTCTTTTCTCTCAACAGCAGCGGCGACGTAGTCGGCGGAATTTTCTAGTGCAGCTTTCGGCCCCTCCAGGAATTGATAGTTATGTCGGCTTGTTCGAGCCGAAGAACAGATAATGACGGCGCTTCCGATCATCTGAGGATACATGGCCATCCAGTGATAGGTACATTGGCCGCCCATTGAGAAGCCTAGCATGACATCGATCGACTGGATACCCAGACCTTGGGTAAGTAGATGATGCTGGGCGCGAACGCAGTCTCGGTAGTCAACCGTGGAGGGAAACCCCAGGGTATTTGATGGGCTGGACGACTCGCCATTCCCCAGCAGCGCGATCACGATGATATGATAATCGCGTAATGCGCCTTGGGTGAAGTTCAGTGTAGAATGAATTCTTCCGCGAAAGCATGTAGGAATCAGTGCTACTTTCGTCGCGCTCCTATTGTGCTGTTGGTATGCCAGGCGGACATGGCTTAGAGTGGTATCGTCTTGGAATGTGAAGTTCGGTATGTCGAAGAATTCAATGGTGCTGTTCATCGGCGAAGACATATTATTCCTGTAACTGAGGGAGGGCTGGCTCTGATAGAATGTTTCCGTACGGCTTGCACAGTTGCCTTGTGTGGTGCGACGATGCGGAGACCTTCACCTGTGAGCAATGTGTCGGATTTTCCCGATCGCTGTCGGAGGTCCCGATATGTTGAAATCGAACATGTAAATCATATTATTTATAAACCAGTAGCAGGTCTGATAGCAGTAGAGAATAAACGATAGATCCGTCCTTCCTACATATAATAAAGCAAACTTGCATCCAAGACTAAAGACCGTTGTCGTTTTTGAAAAGCGCTACGCCCATCATCAACTATAGGAGTTCGAGAATCGATTCCATCAAAGACTCTCGCCCGAATAACGAAGATCGGATACCTATTACATCTCCCCAATCACTTCAACTACCTACTCACTATGTCCCCCAACGGCGACGTCTTCCTACTCGACCCCAACACACCTCCGGGGCCCACTCGCTACGCGCACGCGCGCATCGTGCCGGCCTCAACCCACCGCACCATCTACGTGTCGGGGATCGCAGCTGTGAGCCCCGAAGGAAAACTCGAGGGGGCGACGCAGAAGGCGGACGGGACCTGGGACCTGGATATCCGCGCGCAGACGGCGGCGGTGCTCCGGCGGATCGACGACATCATCCGCGGCGCCAGCGGGGGAAAGGGCGGCATCCGCAATGTCATCGACTCGGTCGTCTACGTGCTGGACATGAAGGCGCACTACGCCGGTATGAACGAGGAGTGGAACAAGGTGTTTGCGGACCGCGCGAGCGCGCCGGCGAGGGCGACGGTCGGCGTCCGGGAGCTGCCGGATCCGCGGTTTGTTGTGGAGGTCAAGGTCGTGGCGGTGGTGGAATTTGGGTGCGTTTGATATTATTAACCTAGGTTAGGTTAGTTTATTAGGGGACCGCTGTCGATATTGAGAGGGCTCTTACCTAACCTAGGTACATACCTAACATCAGTTACTGGATGTTCGGGTAAAGTGTCTTCTAGCGGACAGGGGCTAGACAGCTGGGGATGATAAGGATAAGCTTAGCGGGTTTAGGTACCTTAGGTACCTATTAGCTCGTCGGAAAGCTGCTCCTTTGCTCCTTTGCTCCTTTGCTCCTCTGCTCCCTTGCCCCTCTAAATATTTCGGAACCTCCGACGACCTTCCATTGCTCTTGCAAACCGTGTAAAAATATGAAAATATGAAAATACCATGGATAATCAAGTCGTTACCGCTGTAGCTAGGGCATCCTGCCAGCGCTGTCATAAACGGAAGAAGAAATGTGACAGAGCATTGCCGCAATGCGATAATTGCATGACGGCCAATGTGCCCTGCAGCTTTCTCGATAATGAACAGCAGAGCGCTACATATCCGATTGCGTATGTAATTGCACCCCCTTAATGATATAATCCAGTCTTTATGTTGACAAGACATTCTACTGTTAGCTTCGTGCAAGGATTAGAGGCTAGAATTCATGAATTGGAAGAGCAACTCGCGTTGGCCCTGGAGGCTTCACGCAATCCTCCAGTCGTGTCGGAATCATCGCTAGACAATGGCCACCCCAGAAATCATAATCATACCATCGAAAGTCCAACGTATGTTGACGAGACCAATGCCGGTGGAGGCGGGTTCTCGCCCTTCTCCTTCCGCAGCCAGGCATATTCGCCCGGCGAACGGACCTCCATGGCCAGAGAGCTGAGAATCCTTTCCCTGGAAGCAGCAGCAGAGCGACATCTTGGTTCTTCCTCGGGCCTATCCTTTGCCAAGCTGACACAGACGGTCCTCAAGCGTCTTACCCCAGATCGGGCAGATTTCGTCTTCGGCATCTCCCAGGGCGATGACATTCTAGGGGAGATCGATTGGGACTCAACGCCTGATTTTTCACATCCCCATGTCATGAACTTTCCTAACATCGCTGGGTTTGGCCCGACCCTGTTTGGAAAGATGTCCTTGTCGAACATCATAGAGCCCTCTGGTTCCTTGGCAGATCTGAGTCTGCCCACGAAAGCTCGCGCGGATCAACTGACATCCTTCTACTTCGCACATTCACACACCTTGTATCCCGTTCTTAACCAGAAAGATTTCCTCACCTTGTTGAATCGTATTTACGAACAGTCCTCAGATAACTCCATCATGGACTCACTGTCATGGTTCCGAGTCTGGATGGTTCTGGCTATCGGCTCATCAGCCCGTTGCTCGGTCTCAATGGTCGAAGAGTCCGAAGCTCTACTGTATTATAACAAGGCGCTCGAATTCTTCGAGTCTGCATTCGATCATGGCGATATGGTTGGTTCTGTCTTGCCCGGCAGCTATGTTATGGCCGCTAATACAACTTTCAGGTCGCACTAGAAACCATCATGCTTCAGGTGTCCTTTTCTTTCTTCAACCAGCTTGGGCCAAGTACAGCAACCCACCAAACGGCTTCTTGGGGATAGTGTGTTGACAAATTTTTAGATACTTGGTTCTTGGTTGGTACCGCAGCCCGTATGGCTGTAGGTCTGGGCCTTCATACTACCTCCGCATATGAAGGCCTTCCTTTCAACATCATGCACATCAGAAAGCGAATTTTCTGGTCCATGTACATGATGGACCGGTGAGTTACACCCACTCCGGGGACGATTTCACAGGTGCATTCTAACAACTCGGTTCCCGCGTGGCAGGGTAATATCAATAGCCCTCGGAAGACCCTTCGCATTACAGGACGATGACATAGAAATCGAGGTAAGATGACGATTAGGTTCTATCGGCATTTATAGCAAGACTTTCTCACTGCTCACATGTGGTAATAGCCTTTTGTCGATATCGACGACGGGCAGACTGATGATCTCGGTACTCGGGGCCTGGAACCTTCTACGATGGCCGTCCCGCGACATATTCTGGATCTAAGACGAATCGCCAGTAAGATCAGCAAACAAGTATATGGAAACCCAGCGACCATTCGCGCAAATACTCCCCACCGAGAAGAAATTATACATTCCCTCCACAAGGAGCTTATCGATTGGCGCCGTAACATGCCGTTCCCGCTCCCCGATCTTCATCCCAGAGTCCCGCATCTCAACAGCAACTGGTATGATTTCAACTACTATACTCATCTAGCCATGCTTTATAGGCCGTCGCCGCTGTTTCCTACTCTAGACGAAGTCATGGTCAAGAAACTCGCAAACGCCGCCTCGATGTCTATCCGGCAGGCTTATAATATGCATCGTCAAAAGAGATTCGCCTACAACTGGTTAAACCTGCTCTCGCTGTTCACATCCACCATCTCGTTGATCTACGCCTCGACTGTCCAGCCGCAAGAGCTCGTCAATTATCTGCAGCGGGCTCAGGTGATTGACGATCTCGAGCTTGTCCTGCAGCTGTTCGACAAGCTAAACGGGAAGTTCGCGGGCGCTAAAAATATCCAGTTCATTATTGACCGCGTCCTTCGAAGATATAAAGAGATGTGTAATATAACCGACGCGAGTTAAGTCGCATATAATTCACGGTTATTCGGTCGATCTCTCTCGTTGAGGTCGCCGGGCTTTGGCCTTAGCCAAGCACCAATCAAGCTTTCCTTAGCTCAACGGGAATAACTAATACAGAAACTAAATCCGTTTGATAGTTGGTGCGAGTATACAGAAATGCGCACCAACAGCTCAGCGCCGGAGTGGCTTACCATCTGGGGTTAGTTCCAGAAACGAGGTCGTATTTTGTACCGCGTAATGAATCAGTGGCGGCGTTGTGATACGCTCTTCCGTTACGAGCAAGAAAGGTGCAACTAAAGCGTTATTTAGTGAGCTAGGAACAACCCAGACTTATGGCAAGATTCGTCAACCCCTGCTTGCAGCCCGACTATATGAACCAATTCTCTCTTTTGCTGTCCTAATTTTTGATAGTCGCCTCGAAAGTCTTCCCAAAATCTCACCAATACCTTCGGAATTAGGAACCATGAGCGCCATAGACCGTCTATCAGCCGCTCTTCAAGACATCGATGTCGACTCCTTCACGAGCAAGGAGGAGCGGCTTGCCGCTGAAGATATACTCGTGAAAGCCTTGGCCAAGGTCCGGTCGCCGTGGGATATCACATGGGACCACAACTGGGCACATCCCGCAACCCAAGTTGCGGTCAAGACACTCATCGACGCCGGCGTCTTTAAGAAATGGGCGGAGCATGGTAGTAAGCCGACGACGAGCAAGGAGCTTGCTAGGCTTACGAACACGGATCCCGCGCTCATCGGTGAGTATCGAAAGAGCCGTATCCTACATGGGATAAAGTACTGAGTTGTACGCAAAGCTCGCCTCGTAAGGCATCTTGCTGCAGTGCATCTCCTCATCGAGACGGCAGAAGATACCTACAAGCCCACCCCCTGGGCCACGACGTTGGGCACCGACTCGGCGCTTCCGTCCTGTTACGGGGCGTTCTACTATGATATAAACAATGCGATGGGCAGAGAGGTGCCAGTGTTTCGTATGTATATCTCGGGACAAGGATATCATTATTATTGAAAGTCAGGGTGCTTACCTCTTTCTCACTGCAGTAAAGAAAACCGGATACAAGAATATAACGGACAGTAAAAACGGCGTGATCCAGCACATGCTAGGCCCGGAGGCGTCCTTCTTCGGGTACGCCGTGTCGGACCCGGTTCGCAACCGGGAATTGTCAGATGCGATGGAATGCCACTCCAGATGGAACCTGACGGCGTGGCCGGACCTGTTCCCGACGGACACGTTACTCGAAAACGCCAAGCCGGAGCGCCCCCTCGTCGTCGACGTCGGCGGCAGCAAGGGCCACGACTTGGAGAAGTTCCGGCTTAAGCACCCGGAGGTGGCGCACGGGAGTCTCGTGCTGCAGGATCTCCCCGCAGTCCTCCAAGATATCGAACCTCCGCACGTGTCCATCGTAAAGCACCCGTACGACTTCTTCACGCCGCAGCCACTAAAAGGCGCCCGCGTCTATTTCATGCATAACGTCCTCCACGACTGGTCGAACGAGCCGGCGGTAAAGATCCTAAAGAACGTCGCTGACGCCATGGAGAAGGGGTACTCCAAGCTGCTGATACATGAGAGCATGGTCGACAACGTGAACCCGCCGTCCCGCGTCACCACGTCGGATATCATCATGTTGACGTGCGTGGCGGCGGCAGAGAGGACCGTGAAGGAGTGGTACGAAGTCATCGAGTCGGCTGGGCTGAAGGTGGTGAAGATCTGGAAACGACCGGCTGCTGTCGAGGGCGTTATTGAGGTGGAGCCTAGTTGATGTGAAATTATAGGGGGCAGTCTGAGCACCAGCACTCAAGAGGAGAAGTGCTTTACGTGAATAGGGATTACTTTTAAGAAACAGAGGCGAATATCATAAGCATTTCCTCGAAATAAAGCATAATCTTAAACATCTTCGAACACTTGGTCGCGCAAACTTACGACAGCGAAACAATAGTGTGCGTAGCGTAGTACCTAGGTAGCGAGCGGGTAGCCACAAGAACGCCCTTGCGGAACGGCGAACCGGGATCCAAACGTCCCAGCTCACTTGCTCGCTGCGGGCTAGGACATTGGGGGATGCACGATGGAATCTGCAATCGGGTGAAATAATTCGGGGAAACACATGTCTTCGTGTTCCTGAAAAGAGATTTGACAGTTCTTCGTTCAGAAGATGATAGGTATCGCCCCGAAGTATGGAAATGCGGGTGCACTCTTCGCCAAGGTGCCGCTTCTCCATGTCGCGAACACTGAGATACGGCGATTGATATACTCTAACCTAGGTATATAGTAATCCCTCACTCCCTAGTAGCTGCCGAAATGCCACGTATAATCAAGAATTATACGAATCATAGAATGGCACTATCGACACACTTGAAAGCTTAATTGCGACTTTCGCCTCATCTCATCTGCTTTGGCCCTCAAGTCTCCTACCTATCATGCCCCCCATCGCCAACTACAACATCCTCATCATCGGCGCCGCCGTCGCCCAGCTCGCTGGACCCCGCGCCCGTGTGCGCGTGAATGGAGCTGGAGGGCGAGGGACACGAATGGTGGAGCTTTAGTTCAGTAGGGGGAGGGGACTCAATATTCCCCAATAACGTCAATAATATAAATGAAGAGTTCTACGCAGGTCTGCTATAGGATGATCAAAGATTAGAGAAAAAGATGGATGAAAAAAATCACAATCCAGAATGAAGAAAATATCAAAACATGAAAAAATAGACGACGCAGGCCTGATTCGAACAGACGCTCCCGAAGGAACAAGATTTCTAGTCTTGCGCATTAGACCACTCTGCCACTGCGCCTTACATAGTTCCATGGACGTGATAACGTTAACATGCTAACTTAGATCTATATCTAGTGACTCATTGCTAAGAACACTCCCTAGATAGATCCCTTTTATCGGGGCTTCATACTACTAATACGCATACCTAAGGTAGGCGTACTGGACAAGATCGACTCATCGTTAAGAAGGCGCACAAGTTAATTTGCACAAAAGAGAATAGCACGTTCCATTCGTACATCTAGCGCTACGTTGATGTAGCAAAATAACAGCAAATGCTGACTACCTAAACGCCTCTCGTTTTCCGGCTCTGACCTGGCCGACCCTTTTTTTGTTTTAAACTACATGCATGTAACGAGGAGCCCACATCTCAACTTAAAGGCCCCTTGAAATATTGACTCCATTCAGCCCATTCACCAGCAGATATTCTGAAACCACAGGGAGCCACGAGGTCGATGCAAGGGAAAGTATGGTACAAGTTTTCATTAAGATTAAAATTTCCTTCGGTAGTGCTTCGCCTCCTATTGCGGGCCGCCACCTCGGGCTCTCTTTGAACCGTTGCCCATGTCTGAATCACCGCGCGGTCGTTTGTTCCCCGGCTGGAAGTTGTCGACCGAAGGATTGAGACTGGCGCGACCCTGTGCACCGCCGCGGCCCCCGCGGTTGGTAGGTCCGCCACGACCGCCCCCGCGGAACTGGTTGGGACCGCTCGGCTTCCGAGTACCCGCCGCCGGCATTGGGATACCAGTGAGCTTTGCTGGAATCTGGGATGCCACTGCTGGTGGTATGGGCGGTAGTGTACTTGCCGACCCTGATTGAGCGAAAGGGTTTGTCCCCTGCTGTGCTTGGCCTGGCGTGGTAGCAGCAAAGGGATTACTGGCCGCCGGTGTCGATATCGTTCCCGGCTTAGGTATGCCGCTGGTCGTCATGGGTCGTGGCTCTTGGGAATTAGTAGCTCCAGGCTGGATGACAGGAGCTGGATGGTCGTCAGTAAAGCGCACGATGCCTCGAAGGCTCTCGGAGTAGAAGGACGTACTTGTACCGGTATTCGCGGCCGTCGAAGCAGCTGGTGCTTCAGTCGGAGCCTCTACCTTGGGGGGTGGCTTGGCATCCTTCGCAATCTCCCAGACTTCTACCACAGGCTTTTGAGGTGTTTCCTTCGCGGCAGTTTCCACCACATTCCACTTAGCAGTAGCCGCCTGAGCTCGCTTCTCCATCATGTTGAGCTGCAGTTTGCTCTTCGATTGGGCTAGCTGCATCCCCTGTTCTCTTGCTTGGGTGATCTTTAGCTCGCACCCTGCTTCCTGCTCTTCTCGTATCTTCTTAGACTCTACCGCCAACTTGCTCTTGATGTTAGCTTGAATAATATTCTTAATAGTAGGATTGCCGGAGACAAGGTCTCTAATCTCTTTATCATTTAGGCCGCTAACATCCGGCACTGATGCGGTAGGTGTTGCCGAAGGGGTGTCGGAGGGAGCTGGTCGCGCTGGCGTAGCAGGAGGTTTCGTGTCGCTTGCAGCATTACCATGTTCAACTTCCCAGATTTTTCGCTCTTGTTCCATGCGGAGTTTGAAGTCGGCTTCTAGTTTCTCGGCATCCTGCTGCATCTGCGCTCTCTCCTGCTCCATCTGAGCCCTGAAATCGGTCAGGCGCTTGTTTAGGGTTTCTTTCATCTTATCGCTCCTCGTCTTGATAATTTGGTCATGCTTTTCCTCCAGCTCTTTGGCTTTGGCTTCCCATTCAGCAGCTCTGGCTGCTGCCTCGGATATCTTCTCCTCGAGGGCCTTACGCTCGCCATCTGACAGTACGGTCGTTGATACCGTTTCCTCTGCAGAACCTGTTCCATTTTCCATCACTGCATCACCATTTGTAGCCCGGGCTTGGGCGTCGGCAATGGCCTGGTCTCGTTCCGCAATCACCGAGTTCAGTTGGTCCCGAGCGTTTTGCAATTCTCCCTCGACCGACATCTTCTGTGATGAAACACTTTCCAGTTCTGTGCGTACTTCTGCTAGTTGAGTTTGCAGAGCATGGGTATTAGACGCATCAGGCGGTGCAGAGGAAGCAGTATTCTTTCGGGCTTGCTCCTGGAGTGCTTCGACCTGACGTTTAAAGTGGTTAATTTGGTCCTCTAAGTTGGCCCTTGCCTTCTTTGAGACCTCTAGTTCATCTGTCGATGTCGTGAGCTTGCCCGATACTTCGTTCAGCTTGGATTGCAATTGGTCTTTCTCCGCAACCACCTCATTTTTGGTCTGTGTAAGATTTCTTGAACGCTCCTTGGCCGAATTGATCAGCTTTTCCCTCGTTACAGCCCAGGAAGCCTCTTTCTCTCGAATTGTCTCTTCAAGTTCCTCGATTCTTTGTTTCAAGGGTGCCTCGGCTTCTTGCAACGCGTTACGTTCCTCTTCGAGTTTTGCAACTGCTTGCTTCAGCTCCTCGACCTCAGCTGGGTCAGTCCTACCATGTTTGGAGAGAATATCTTCGGTACGTTTTTGCCAGCGGTCCCGGTCTTCGTGGAGCTGCTTGAGTTCGGCCTCTTTGAATGCCTGTTGGCTCTGAAGCTCTTCAATCTGAGCTTCTAAGGGCTGGATGGTAGACTCTAATTCGGATATTTTTGCGGTCTTCTCGACTAACTGGGCTTGTGCTTGACGAGCCTCTGCACGTAAGGCTGCGCTACTTTCACGGAATAGGTTAAGCTCCTCTAACTTGCTCATCAGGTCCTTGTGGGCCATTGAGCTTCGATCACTATCGCCCTGCGAGCGACGTTCCTGGTCAAGCTTGAGTCTGGCCTCATCGAGTTGGGACTGGGTGTACTCCAGTTGCTGCTGTAGTCTTTTGGCTTCTTGAGTCTTGAGATCGTATTGCACTTCCAAAATCTCTTTCTCACGACGAAGATAATTACTAAGTTCTCGGAACTTATCGGCATCGGCGCCACTAGGTTGAGCGGCAATCGTCTCGAGCGATTCGTCAGTCGAGGTCCGGCCTTGTTGCAGTGCCGACACTTGTTTGGTCACGTCTTCCAGTTGTTGGTGGAGTAATTTATTTTGCGCGTTGGCGTCATCTCTGCGGGCGCGGAGTTCTATAATCTCTCGCTCGAATCTCTGTCGCCGCTCATCCCAGGAGCTTTCGTTCTGTAGTAGCGTAGCCTTCGCCGATTCGGCCTCGGCTTTCAGAGTGGCTGCCGAAGTCTTCAGCTGATTGTGTTCGCCACGTAAGTTGGATAACGATTTAGCAGTCTCTCCATGCTTCATGACTTCGCTTTCGTACGCTTGCTGCGCATTGGTCGCAATCTCAGCTTGTGCGCGAAGGTCTTGTTGATGGAATTGGGAAGAAGCTGTGTATCTTTCCTCTTCGTCCTTAAGTCGTTTAATTTCGTCGTCCAGAATGGCCTTCTCATCTTCGAAGCGACGAGCAACTTCTGCCTGGGAATCACGCAAACTTGACAATTCGCTGTTAGATCTTGTCAATTCAGCGGACAGGTCCTCCACTCGCTGCTCGAGTGCTTTAATAGTGGCATCCTTTGTGGAAATGGCCGCGTCCATCTCTTGCTGGTATTGCTCTTGTGTGGAGTTAATTCTTTCCAGCTCTTCCTCCGATGCCTGACTCAATTCCTTATACCTTTCAACTTGTGATTGGGCATTCTCTAGATGCGACTTCGTCATTTCCAAGTCACGTTTGAGATCCGCCACTTCATGGATGAGATCCTGTATGCGCTCATCGGTATCAGCTTGGGTGGCACCTTGGTCCGTTGTGGGTGCGATTGATCCTGGTCGTGGCGTCGGTCTTGGCTGCAGCCTCTCCGCACGCTCCTCTGCGCTGCGCAACTGGATCGTCAACTCGTCGACTCGGCTCTGGAGGTGATCCCTGCTCGTCTTTGTCGCAACAAGATCTTCGCGAATTTGACTGAGGTTCGAGGTAAGCTCGTCAATTCGTTTCTGGAACTGCTGAGCGTCGTACTCTTTTCGAAGCTGCGACTTCTTTCCCTCTTCCACCTCGTCAGCTAACTTTCGCTTTGTAGTGCTGAGGTCTGTCTCCAAAGTATCAATTTGTGATTGGAGACGTCGCTTCGTTTCAGAATCGCTCAGTTCTCGTTCGTTCTGTAGAGTTTGCTGAGTAGCCAGTAGTCCGTTAAGGCGTGATTTTTCTTGCATCAAACTCTCGTTGTCTTGGCTGAGTCGATCCTGGATATCCTTCCATAACTTCTTCTCAGCTTTGAGGTTTGCATTCTCGCTACGCATGCTCTCAAGTAAACCTCTCGCTTCGACTAGATCCTCGGCCACCTGCTGCGTGCGGATATCTTGTTTAGCCGCAGACTCAGACATGGTCTGATTCCTCTTTTGCAGTTCCTTGTTTTCACTTTGCAGAGCCGTGAAATTAGACTGCAGGATTTCGTAGCGCTCCGATGCGAGGGTAAGTTGGCTTTGAAGCTTAGAGACTTCGGCTTGAAGCGAATTCCTCTCCGCCGATAGCTTCTCTAGCTGCTCTTTCATTGTCTTGCGATCGGCAGTCTGCTCATTTCGGTAGAGATCAAAGTTTTGCTGGAGGTCTCGAAGCAAGGTAGTGTAGTCCGAACCGTCGTCGATAGCGGCAGGGTTTTGTTCGATACTAGCGAATACGCCATCTTGTGTTGGTCGGCCCAAAGCTGAGGCTATCTCATCGGCAGATACTCGTGCGTCCAACATACGGCGGAACATATCCCTCTCTTTCGAGATACTCTCAGTCTTCACTTGGAACCCTCGCAGCGTGTCCTGGAAGACTTCGAGCTCTCGCTCTAGTCTCGCACGCTCCTTGTGGTCCTCTAAAGCTTGACTCTTAGCTGTGACAGCCTCATCGTTCTCCATTCTCTCGGCGAGGTCGTGGGTCACTTGAAGGAGCTGTTCGTTCCGATCTTGGAGCTCCTTGATGTTTTTGAAGACAACAAGTCGCTCAAGAATCGAGGTATGGGCATTGAGTTCCTCCTCTCCTGTCTGAGCATTGAACTGACCTCTCTCCAATTTTTGCAGGATCAGTCTCTCATCGGCTGTCAAGTTGTCTAAGCCCTTCTCGAGACAATGAACGTTGAAAGTGAGCATCTGGATCTGCGCGCTAAGGCTCTTCACCTCGTATTGCAGAAGAGTGTTTCGCTTCGCGGCTTCCGCAGCGTTTGCTTCGGCCTTGCGCGCGGTCTTCTTAGCAATATCTCTTTCTCGGAAGCTTTCGTCTGAGAGATGCGACATAGTCTTCATTTCCTGTTGTAGTCGCTCATTCTCAGCCTGGAGCTCCTCGATCTCTGGACGCTTGGCTTCTAGTTGATCAATGACATCGTCTAGTTCCTTCGCAAGGTTGTTACTGCGAAGCTTCTCCGCATTCAACTGCCCCTTAACTTTGTAGAAGTCCTCCATAAGCTGCGTTGTCGACAACGCCTTTCGTGAAGAACCTGGGGTAGCGAACGGAGAGCCAGAGCGGTAGATTGATCCATTTAATGGGCGCGGGGTCTGTGGTGCGGATCCGGGTTGTGCAGAAGTGCCTCCTGCCACTACAGCTTCCAGACGGCCGACTTCGTCTCGAAGAGATTCAATCTCTCGGGAAAGTTCATCCTTATCCGAAATGGCGCTGGCAAGTTCCTCACTGATCCGTCGAATCTTGTCTTCGCATTCCCGTTTAACTTGCTCTTCTCTCGCTTCGACTTCTTGCACTCGTTTCTTGTATGCAAGAGTTTGTTGTTCTTTCATATCAACGAGTCGACGCAGACTATCGTTTTCTTGGCGGAAATCTTCTTCTTTGCGACCTGCAGCCTCTTCCAGCTGCTGGATCTTGGTAAGCCCGTCATCCGCCTTCTTCTGCGATTCATCGAGACGCTGGCGGAGTTGCTGCTCGGTACGTTTGAGAGAATCAATGCTAGAGTTAGCATCCTCATTCAGTCGTTGCAGCTCGGTGATACGGGCTCCTTTCTCCTTTCGATACTTGAGCGCCTCGGCGGCCTTGGTCTTAAGCTCCTTCTCAAAGAAATCGCTACTGTTCTGGGCCAGCTGCAGCTGTTGATGCAATGCCTGCTCTCGGAATTTGGCGCTGTTGGCAGCGTTGTTCGCATTTTGAACAGATTGCTGCAGTGCTGTGACCTCCTGGCTCAACTTCAAGTTCTTTTGATGTTGAGCTTGCAGTTCCTGGGATAACGTTTCATTCGCAGAGTTCTTGGTATCGATAATGGCGAGGGACTCTCGGTTCGAAGTCTCTAAAGATGCGATACGTGCGCGAAGCTTGTCGATTTCCGACTGCGAAGTGGAGCTTGAGGTCTTGATCGATTGTAGTTCGTTTTCGAGGGCCTGGCGGGTAGTTTCTATGCACCGTGAGTTTTCGTAGTCACGAAGGGGTATTTGGGGCGGGTTCTATCTCGCACCTTCCTCCTTAAGCTTCTGACGAATGTCTTCCACATCTTTCAAGGCCTTCTTGGCAGTCTCGTTGCTCGCGTCGCGTTGGGCTTCGGCACTGCGAACGGAAGTCTCGAGTTCGACTTCTAGTTGAAGTTTCTGGGTGAATAGTAAATCGAGTTCATGGCCTTTTACAGCCACAGCAGACAAGATGACTCTGACAAGGTCGACTGTAGGCTCTGTAGCCACGGTTGTAAGGTTAACCTCAGGCATACCCAAATGGGTAGCTAGGTAGCCGAGGTCTACCTCCGCAGCTGCCATTTTGTCAAGTATGAGATTGCAGTGTGGCCATTAGGGGAAAGGAAATGCTATCAGAGGTCTCGAGTTTCGCGCGAAGATACTGATTCAAATATCGTCAACGTCGTGGTTGGAAAAGTCGGAGTTAGTGGTAGATGGTGATCACGACAAAGAAGGTGGTAATAGAAACCAGAGCTGCGCGCGATAGCTCGGTGGAAAAAAGTAATAGAAAAAAACTTGAGTCAAGGAATGGAATAGCGCCCAATAGGATCAACTTGATAAATCAATCAAGGAAAAGGGCGCTGTGAGTGTGTGAAGGTGTCGGTATTGGTGAAAAGGGAATTAAAGTGTTGAAAATGATCAAGTGCAGCTTTTTTCAATTCACAAAGAGACGAGCGCAACTGTTTTCGGTGGAAGGCGCGACGAGGCTAGCAGTCACGACCCCTAGCTCATTGTTTGCGTTGGCGCTAGGATTGATGCTAGAAGGTACGTACCATGCCAGGCAGCCGGCAGGGAGCTTTGACCATATCGTAGACCCACTTCCAAGTTTATACCACCACGTCCAGCTGCTAAAGACATCCCATCAAATCATTTTGTTGACAGAAATTCGATATTTTCTTCCGAAGAAGTTTAATACCGGATGAATGAGCTACGATGTATTAACTCATGTTATATATAAGGTGTATACGTGTGTAAGAGTTATCTGATCTTACGGGGAGCATCTCAATTCGAGCCGCAACGAATGATCGCGAATTAGGTACCTAAAAAGGGGTATATATTCCATCTTTCGCGCAACTCTGACGCATGTCCACCTAGTCAAGGTACCTACATTCAGATTAATACTATTAGCTCCAATGCGCGCCATCTATCTCATAGTACCTATGGAGCCACAGGCCCCGACTGCCAACTTACTCCCTGGAGCTCTGATCTAGGTTGGCCATGGGCCTCGTACACCTGTGGCTGACGCTGACCTGCCGCCTCATATATCTGGTGACTGTGCGCTTCCTGGGTAGCATAGGATGTTTGTTGGTCTTGCAGGTGCGAGGGATAAGCATTCTGTCCCTGCCCTTGCAAGTTGTGAGCATACAGCTCAGGCATTTGGGGAAATGGCGGCTGTAAGGGGTGGGTATTTTGGCCTTGGAGCTCCGACGTGTTGGAAGAGCTATATGCAGAAATCGGGGATACGTTGTCAACTCGTGATACCACTGTTTTGGTCTTGAGAGTGCTTGGGCTAACACCACCCCGCTCCAGTGGCGTCGAGCTCGGTTTTACCGGTAACTTCAGGTTCCGTAGGGGGTGGCGCCGTCTGATCATGGCCCTGGTTCCGCTGAGATATCCTCCAGAAGAAGAAAATTATAAAACATATAATTGCGAGGACAGCTATTCCACCGATCACAACCCCTACGATCATACCAATATTCGATTTGCCACTTAAGTCGGCGACAGATCCTCCAGATCCTGTGGAATCTTCGCTGCTACTGGAACCCGAGCTCGAGCTTGAGCTTCCAGAACCCCCAGTGGTGCCGGTCTCCTTCGGCCCAGAGACTCCGTTACTCCCGGTTGCAACCGTCTGTACCACTATCGCAGATGGTATAGTGAGTCATAATATAATGTTTCACCTACCTAATTCGATAATCCCGGCCGGTGTCACCATCCCCTTAACAGCGCTACAGTATAGGTCGAATACTTCCAAAGCAGAGCTGACGTCTTCCGATGCAGTCGAATTGCAGTAATACTTCTCGTCCGAGCTGAGATCGCTTGATACGAACCCAGACATGCCACTCTTCAGTCATGCACACAAGGCAAGGGCGTGCGGGCCTTTGGGGCAGAGATCATAGATTTGCTTCACAAAAGTATTAGTGGGTTGAGCAGCCAAGCTCGTTTACAGTTCTTACACTCAATACTCCATATGATACAGCTGATTGTGCACATGGAGCTAAAGCGCTGTATTCGGACATCGCGGTGATGTAGTACGTTATATCTCCAGGATGTTCGGACGTAGATGGAAATGAAGTTGTCCCCTCAACGAGGCTGCAGTAGCCTGCGAACACTGCTTGTGCCGACTCGATATCTGCAGTATGCGACGAGCAGGAGTATTTCACCGAGGTATTGATACCCTGGCTAGCAAGGAGGGAGTTCTGGTTCTTACTGCATACGCACGTCGCGAGAAGACTCGGTTCCGCGTTACACAGGTCGTATGTCTGTCCGGGTATCAGGAAGATGAAACCAATCATACTCACCACGCTCCTAGGGCACAGTTAGAAATATGCCGAACCAGATGGTTGAGAGGGCCCGCCAAGATGTCTTGAAACTTACTGGACAATGTAGGAAAGTCCGCTGGCAGCGCAAGGTGCGCGTTCCTGCCATGCCGGGAAGTCGGTGATGTATTGGTATTCAGGGGTTGGGAAGGACGTAACAGAAGCTTGGTTGCAGTATGCTTTAAACACACTTGCCGCGCTGGCTTGGTCCTCGGATGCGGTTGAGCCACAACTGTAGCTGACCGAGCTCGATATACCCGTTGATATCGATGCGAAGTTGTTGTTCTTCGTGCAGACGCATGACTGTAGATCGGTGACGGCTTCGGGACAATCATCGTTGGTCTGGGCCTGGACATTCTCGGAAATGGCAGAGGCTGCACAGGGAGCCTAACACGATTAGTATTCCGGTAAGGGTCTAAACAGTCATCGTCTCGTTGTCCGATTACATTTCGATCAATACTTTTCACAATTTTAGTTGAGTCCTCAGCTCTCTGCTATCCTTATCATAAAGCGTTAACGATCTCGGGGACATGATAATATCTTAGGGGTCTCCTGCTAAACCAAAAGATCAACTCACTAATACAGTAAAAATCGACAGATCAGTAACATAGACGATCTCTTCTGCTACCACAAGCGATACGCTCCACCACACTAAAGGTGATAACGAGTGGAACCGAGGCATTGCCTTGGCTTTCGCATAGTCAACGTCAAGACCAGAGAAGAGAAACAGCAAGAAGATCAATACGGAGGTCGGATGCGCAACGATGAAGGATATAAGGCCAAAGAAAAAGGAGACAGCCCTAACATCCCGTAATCAGTTTCATCAACCGAAGCCACATCCAAGCATGCACGGTTTTCCGTCTACCCGCCCGGCAGCACTCGTGATTCTGCCCGCGAGGATCCTCTCCTCGTTAAGGAGACTCGGGATGTCCCTGCTCGTGAAGCGCCATTACCCTGCCAGCTGAAGAAATGCGGCGCTCGCCAAGCTGGCACGAGAGCGCCCTCGTGACCTGTCAGGGAAAAGCTGAGTATCAGAGAGGGGCCCACTAGCTTCTCGCCAGATATCAGCGGCATGTACTAAGACGGGCTGAATGGGTGGACGGGCTGCTGGCCTACGGGTGCCGGTGAGTAAGGGTCTACCCGCGTTTTTTACTTGCCGATTTTTGTCAACGGTAGGTACCTAATCTATAAAGGCCCGGGTCAAAAGAACCGCACATGTATAGATGTACTCGCTAGTTATAGTGTAATATGAGAAATCCCTGAGGTTGGACCTTCGTACCTATAGCGTGTAACAAGAGGGCGTAATCACTGTATTGGAAAACCCACGGAATGCACTAACGCATATTTATCAGCATCGTAACCTCAATTTCATTATCGTGCTTCTGTCAACAACTCCGGTCTCGGTTACTAGACTACTTATTTCGAACTAAGATTGTAATAAACTGTTTAGTAGTATTTGAGTTTTGTGGTGGAATGTTCAAAATGGCATCTTCCCTCAAACGTGACTGATATAGTGATGGTAGTTAGAGATTTTATTAAAACAAAATAAGACCAAACAAGTTGGTTCCAGTTTGAGTTTGGTTAAGTTCTGTGGTTAATGTTACCACTATTATCTGAAAGAATAAAAAGCCAAGCATAACTAATTCATGTCAATGTTATCTTCGGCATCCCGGTCACAAATGATTGCCAATTTGACGGAAAATCATATGGTTTTGTCTCAACTAGAGTATGTGTCGATCGTTGACTAGATAGGTGGCACGTGACGGGACTCCGACCTCGCTTTTCCTTATTGCATTGCATCGTCGCACCTATTTATACCCCTTGCCCAATGACCAAAGATCGAAGAGTTTGAACTTATGAAGTCAGCAACTACCATGGCTTGCTTAATACGCCGTCCGTCTACTCTGCACGGTTTCGAAAGCCGCCTCGTTGCGACGGCGAGATATCGTTCCCCGGCGGGTCGGCTATTTCCGGCATCATCAAGACCGACCCGGTCCTTATCGCCCAAAACTCGGTATTATTCCAGCACCAGCACCGACGCCGTTCAAAATGGCGACTTCAGCGCCTTGAAGGTGCAGCAGAGCCGATTGATGGACACATTGCATCAGACCTGTGCATTCGGGACTGGAAAGCGATGGGGACGGTGAGTATGGCTTGGGACGCTTTTGTGTGGTACGCCGGCTTACACCAAACTTGGGGGATTTGCAGCGAGGAAACGGAGACGGGCATGTCGCGGCTCGCGTTAAGCGATTCTGATAAACAGGCGCGAGATTGGTTCGTTGAGACGACTAAAGCGTTGGGGTGCAAGGTTACCGTCGACGCTATGGGCAATACCTTCGCCGTCCGCCCCGGTCGCCGCGAAGGCCCGGCTACATTCGCCGGTTCGCATCTCGATACGCAACCTAGCGGCGGTCGATACGATGGTATTCTGGGCATTCAGGCTGGTATTGAGATGCTTAACGTGTTGAAAGATCATCAGGTGGAAACTGAATTTCCAGTCGGAGTTGTGAACTGGACTAAGTAAATACTTCCGATGAAGTGTTCGAGAAACTTGTCATTAACAGAGTGAATAGCGAAGAGGGTGCTCGCTTTCCAATGAGCATGTCCTCATCCGGAGTATGGGCCGAAGAAATTCCCCTGGAACAGGCGCACAACCTCCAGGAGGTAGGCGGAGGGACCGCGACGATGAAGTCGGAACTTGAACGAATAGGATATCTGGGCTCGATACCAGCAAGCTACCGAAGCATGCCGATGGCGGCGCATTTCGAGCTACACATCGAACAAGGGCCTATTCTAGAAACCGAGCAGCAGAAAGTGGGAGTTGTAAAAGGAGTACAAGCTTATAAGTGGTTTACTGTTGAAGTTAACGGACGAGGTACTTTGCACGGCTAGTTTCGGGTTACGATGCTTATTGGATAACAATATGTTGATATGCTAACGGTACTGGGATTTTCTAGACGCACATACCGGAACCACGCCCCTTAAGAGCCGCGCCGACGCCATGCTACTTGCAGCACGCCTAATCACACACTCACATCGATTAGCTACCAAGCATGGCGCTGTCGCGTCGACAGGTATACTGACGCTCAGCCCTGGTAGCACGAATACGATCCCGGGCCACGTAAGCTTCACCCTCGACATCCGCGCCCCGGCCGACGCTACCGTAGAAGCAATGGAAGCCGACGTCAAGCGGGACTTCGCTGCGCTAGCAGCGGGCAGCAACATCGACGGACTCCTAGCCCATTCAACACCCGGCAAGCCCCTTAGTGTAGACTTCCGGACGGACTTCGTCTCTCCCGCCACGTTATTCCATCCTGACTGTATCGCCGCCGTGCGAGCTTCCGCCGAAGCCGTCACCGGGAACGCTAGCTTGGTTCGGAATATGACGAGTGGCGCGGGACATGACAGCGTGTACGCTAGCCGGCGGTGCCCAACGAGTATGATCTTCGTTCCGTCCAAGAATGGAGTCAGTCATAATCCGGAGGAATATACGAGCCCGGAGGATTGCGCTATTGGCGCTGAGGTTTTGCTGCAGAGCGTGTTGAGGTACGATCGGTTGAGGGCAGCGCAATAGGCGAGGGGTATCTGGAGAGGATTCGAAATGGCATGTAGGCGCTACAAATGTGAATACAAGACATCACATAACAAATATCTGATGGTGCAAATCGATACGTATACAAGGCAAGATAATCGTTATCGGCATTACTTCGAGGCCAAAGTATTAAGGGCTCAGTCTCTCATCTGTCTGACGTTGAGATTGATGCGCTTGTTCCGCATCCATCCTCTCCAATCTTCGAAATTGCCATCTTCAGCGGGCCAATCGGCCAAGAAGTCCGGACATGTACCTTTTAGGACCTTAGGAACACCGTGCCAGGCGTAGCGGGATTCTTGGGTCATGTAGATGGCATCTCCAGACCGTAGCCGCAGAAGGAGGTACGGCTTCCTATGTGTTTCGTCCCTATTTACGTGCTCGTCTTTTGTGTCACCGCTAGGCGCTATCATGAATAGGGCGTCGCATCCGATACTTAGGCTGACGAGGCCCTTGTCCGTCTCCTCACTCACGTCCCGATGCATCATCATGGTATCTCCGGCTTTGTAGATATTGACGATGGCGGCCTGGGCAAGAGTGTCTGGAAACAGCGTATGGAGGAAATTGGCAATGTCTGGCGGGAAATCGGGCGGAGCCTGGTTGGGATATTCTCGGTTGGTCCAATCGTACTGGCCGCCGAGTGTGACCCAGGATAGTTTCCTATCTAGAACTTGCTTGATGGATAGGGGTTTGTGCACTTCCGGGTCCTTGGGAACGAACTTTGCGGTGGCATCTGGAGGATAAGAGAAGAAGGATCGTGATATGACATCCTCGTTGTCTCCCTCTTCTCGGTAGGGAAGGTCATAGTGGAGATGCAAGTTAGTCTTGTGGGTAGGGTTGCTTAGATCTCTGTGGATCATGCGGTATATGAGTGTCCTTTGTGTGCTCGGAGGTATGATGGAAGGAAATATGAGCAGGCCTATAACTTGGTAAGAAGAATTGATATTGAGAGGGTTAGGGGAGTCATACCTGGAAGTAAAGGGTGATAGTAAATAGGGGCATCTCGAGATTTCTGTTTCTCATCCCAGCCCGCACCTTCTAATCCCTTAAAGGAACCTATGAGCCTTTCGCTAGGGACATGCCCGGCCAACTTGAATGGGCCGTCTTCTTTCGTAGTATCTAACTCATCTATATCGGGGTGGCTGATGAATTCTTCATGTTCCGTCCTAGAGTATCTCTTCCAAATAGCCTTTAGCCCTTCGTCCGGCTGCTCATGGGCATCTAGGGTGGTGAGATCGAGTGTCATCCTTGAAAGATATAGAAACTATTGGTAGACAATCAAGTTTTAAATATCATGTTTCGGTTATTTACTTCTTTATAGATCTTTAGGCTGCCAGGTTAAGTTGTTCCCAATCGGCTGATCCGATGATGAATGGTTGAATATTTTTATGTATGTGCATTAGGTTTCCTAAGGTATCAAGGTACATATAAATACCTTAGGTAACTTACATGTTAGGTATGTACCCATGTCTGGTGGTACCATGTTAAAACCTTGGGTGACATTTCAGCGATAAGATACCTGCAGTACGAAGTCGATACCTACAGTCTACCCCCTGAAATAATGTTAGTACGGAGTCCGTGCAATTACTTCCCGCATACCCTGGGCAATAGTATATATTTTTTTCAAAAACGTGATATCTTTTTATTAGTAATGAATTCCATGATAATTTTTCGATATTTAAGTAATTTTTATTTATATAATTTAAATATTTAAATAGATTTTTAATTTTAATATATATAAAATATTTAAATTTAAAAAAATTATTTATATAAACCTAAGATTTTTTTTAATTTCTTTTTATTAATTATAATTAAATAATTAAATTACATTTATATTATTTATTAAATTATATTTATATTATATAATAAATTATATTTATATTATATTTTTATATTATATTAATTATTTTTATATTATTTAATTTAATTAATATTTTTAATTTTATTATATATATAATATATTATATATATAATATATATATTATATCGGTATAATAATTCGTTATATATATAATAAAATAAATAAAATCATATGATTTTATATATATTAAAATTATTAATTTAATATAAATTAATTTTTTTAATTTTTAATATTTAATAATTTCGAAAAATATATTTTAATAATTTTATTTATATTAATAATTTCATATTTAATTTATAATTAAATTTAATATTATAAATATATTACGTTAGGTATTTATTAATAGCAAATAATAATAATTTTTATAATTAAAAAATTAAAAAAATTATTATATTTTTTAGAATTTAATTAACGGTATATGCTCCCGGCGAATTCTTTATAAATAAATTCCGAATCGGATTAACTAACTAGCTAAATTTCTAAATAATAAATCGTAACATACCCCCCAGGGTTATTAATAATAATAAATAACTATGAAAATAAAATTTAATTCTTTGATAATTATCTAATTATATATATATTTTATTCGTTTAGGAATAAACGAAATAGATTTTATATATATATACTTTTTATGTATATAACCTTATAATAAATAAGAAATATAATAGCTAAGAATTTACCTTTTATTTAGCTGGTTTTTAGGTTTCTTAAAGTAAAAAAGCCGCTTTTTATCATAATAATTAATTATCATTATTTTTTAATTCTTTAAGTTAATAAAAAAAAAACTTTTTATTATAATAACTAATTATTATTAATTTTTTTAATCTTTTAAATAATAAAAAAAAAAACTCTTTATTATAATAATTAATTATTATTAATTTTTTTAATTTTTTAAATAATAAAAAAAAAAGCTTTTTATTATAATAATTAATTATTATTAGTTTTTTTAATTTTTTAAATAAAAATAAATAAATGTTTTTTATTATAATAACCGATTATTATTAGATTTTTTAATCTTTTAAATCGGAATTATAACCCCTAAGAAATTAACATAAGATTTTTTATATTAATTACGCTTTTTAATTAAAATGATTATTTTCACGAAATAAAATTACCGGTATTTATTACTTTTAATTTAAAAGGTTATATTTTAATTAATTAAATTAATTAAATTACTATTTATCTAATTATTTATTTTTATATAAATTTTAAATTATTTCTATTAATTTAAAAAGTAAATTATTTTTATCTTTTTATATTTCTTAGGGCTAGGCGGATTACGGAATTTTATATTTTTCCCGCTAAAAATCACGTATTTAAATTTACAGTATACTTATAAAGCCTAATAATATTTATTTCTATAAAGATATTCTTTTAGCGCGATCATTATGTATTAGCCGCCGAAATGCTTAGGCGTTAAATGATAAGCCGTTTTATAATAAAATCTTATTAAATACTAATAAATAAAATTTTTAAAAAATATTCGCTTTAATTTAAAAACTTTCGCTTTAATGAGTTTTAAAAATTATTAATTCGTTTAAATAAAATTAAATTTTTTAATAATTAATAAAAATTATTTAATATTTAATTAATTTTATATTTTTAATATATTTTTTATTTTTATTTTAATGAAAATTCTTTTTTATTAAATAAGTTATTTTTTAGGGTATTTAGTAATATTAATCGATAAAACTTATATATATTAAATTTAAATTATATGAAATATATTATTATTAAAAAATATATAATGCTTTTTAAATAAATAAAATATTTATTATAAAAAAAATTTATAATTAAGGTATAATAATTTAAATTTAATTAAAATAAAAATTAAAATTATAAAATTAATAAATTTAGTAATTTAATTTTATATAATGATATTACGTATAAATTTTACTAACTAATCAAATAAACGTATTAAATAATCCTTATATTTATTATTATATTTTATTTTAATTTCTTTATGTATCGGTATAATTAGGATAATAAGCTTATGCTTTTATATAATTTCATTTAATATTTTTTATATTTCCATATATTTTTCGTATTTTTAAAAATAATAATCTATTTTAATTTATTATATATGATTATATATTAATGAAAAAGAAATTTAAATTAATATCATATTAAAATCGAAAACATTAAAATTAATTATTAATTAAATTTCATATTAATATATTTGGTATTTACATTAAATATATCATTTAAATTAATTATCAAAGCTTTTAAATTTTATTATTTTAATAACGCTAAATATTTTAATTAAATTTATAATTAATATTATAATAATAAAATAAAAATAAAATGAAAATTTTTTTATAAAAAAAAAATAAATTATTAATATTATTAATTTTATATTTATATAATAATAATTAATTATAATTTAATATTACTAAGCTTATAATTATTATATTAAATATTTATTAATAATGAATAATAATAATTTTTATAATTAAAAAATTAAAAAAATTATTATATTTTTTAAAATTTAATTAGTAATGTACGTTCCCGGCAAATTCCTTATAAATAAATTCCGGACCGGATTAACTAACTAGCCGAATTTCCAAATAATAAATCACGATAAAATATTTATTAATAAATTTAATTTTTTTATATTTTAATTATTTTTTTTAAAAAATTATTTTAAATTATATTAGCATTTTAATTATTTAATTTTTTTAGTAATTTAATTTAAATTAAATTATCATAGCGAAATATTTTAAATAAAAATTATATATAATTTATTAAAAAAAAAAATTATAAGTAATTTAATTTAAAAAAAAAAATTAATTTAATACGAATTTATTTATTTAAAAAAACCTTTTTAAATTTATAAATAAAAAAAAATACGGCAACGATATTAATAATAATATTAAAAATAAAAAATTAAATTTAAATTATTTAATAATTTATTAAAATAATTAAAATATATATAAAATTAATAATTAAAAAAAAAAATCAATTGTAATAAAAAATTTATAATTAAATTATATTATAAATATATTATATTAAATTTATATATATTTATTATAAATATAATATTATTATATATTATATATTATATTATATTAATATAATTTTTTATTATATATATAATTAAAAATATTAAATTTAATTATTTTATTATTATATATATTATATTATTTTATTAATTATATTTATATTATATTTTAAAAAAATATAAATTACATTTATATTATAATTTTATTATATTTTAATTATATTATTAATTAATTAATATACGAAAAAATAATATTAAAAAATTTTTATAACAAAATAAATATAATAAATTAAAAAATAAAAATTCGGAAACGTTATTTTTAATACGCAAATAAAATAAATAATTAATTAATTATTATATATTAAGAGTTTATTTTATTTTAATACCTATTAAGAAAGCCCTAGAGCTGGGAACTGGGAATTGCTCTTAAATTCGGGTTATTATGGTACCCCGCAGGGGGGTGCCCTTTAGTTTTGAAAAGGCATAGTATCTTATCTCGAAACCTCATAATCCCAGTGTCGATCAGTACTCGCACGGACTCCGTACTAACATTATTTCAAGGGGTGAACTGTACATGTATGTAGGTACTTTATACCATGTAGGTAGTTGCTAGTGTGGTGCCACAAACGCGATAACCGCCCAATCAGCCACTACGGAACGCGCGTTCAAAAGTCTTTTCCATAGGCAAAATTGCTGCCAGCTGCCGCCAGCTGTCCCGCCAGCTGGCAGCATCCCCCTTAGAATTTCTCATCTTGAATTTTTATTATTCAATTCAAGATCAATCTAAATTAATAGGGTTTTCGTACGAGCCTTCCCGAGCCCGGTCCTCATCTATTACCACCATTTCTATCTCTACGACCTCATCCTCCTCTTGCACCTCTTCTATCAGTCGTTGAGGGCCTGGCAAAGCCGGCAGGTCGTACGCGAATGGGTCCTCCGGGCCACCGTCTCTTATCGTACAAGAGGCAGCCTTGTCCCTGAACTTACAGGAGGCGCAAGAGCCGCCGAAATGGCCCGGGACCTTGATACAAGTCGGCATCGGACGACTATAACCATCCGGGTATAATAGGATTTGCATCCGGCAGTGCCCACAGGGAATAGGGACTGCTATGCCCCGGCTCGCGATAAGTAAAGCGTTGATATAGCTCGGCCGGTGGGAGATAATTTGCCGTTCTTTTATATGGCCTCGTACGATAATCACGTACGTCCCTGGCATGTCTAGGAGGGCTCGTTGAAGACGGTTATGGCAAAAAAACTCGAGTTCTCGGCCGCCGACGGATAGCAATATAAGAGGATTTTGCTCTCTCGGACGAGCGACCTGAGGATGCGCCCAGGCCTCCTCGGGGGGCTGAGCTGCGACCTATCACGAATATTAACTATCGTACGAAAAGAAAGCTCGCGGGTGAATTACTCTAATATGGCCATACGGCCGAGGGATCAACGCTTGATTGCGCTCTTGGTCCCGGCGGGCACGATCGTTATTATCGTTACTAGAAGCTTAATTAATACTTGAAATATATAAGAGAGAGGGCTATTCGTACGCGGCCATGGTGTTATTATTATAATAATAAAGATGAGAAGGTGAGAAGGCTGCAGCCTGGCGTGAGGGGAAAGTGTACGTGAAATCCTTAACAAAATTATATGACGTTATCTAACTAATCTGATACCCCTATTCACCTCGTACGTATCTTAATCAACATCTATTTCCCAGTCATTCTCGTCCTCCATATAAACCTCCCATTCGTCCTCATCCTTATCGACATCTCCATCTAATAGATCATCGGGTGTTAGAATCTCAATAGGCCTTCGTTTCGTACGAGGCTTGTGCGCGTCCCGGCCCTCTATATACTCGTTACCACCTTCTAATTCGATGATTTTCTTGATATGTATAGGTATCCGTTCAATCCATTCCCGAATTCTCTGTTGCTTTAGTATACGCCAGCATGCTTTCCAGACTCGTACGGCCTGAACCTTAGACTGAGGAGTCCCTTTACGAGTAGTGACTCGCTTCATCCACATCCAGCAAGGCTCTATAGCGTTCAGGTCTGGAGAGTTAGGGCACCAGAGCAATTTTTGAACCTTGTGTAAATCGTACGTTTTGGCCTGAATCCAATGGGCGTGAGCTGGGGCGTTATCCTCTTGTACGAGCATTCCACGGGTCGTCGTCTTTTCGCACTCCTTGGCGAAAGGGATCATCTTATCGAGGATAATCTCTTTGCGGTAACGATACCAGTCGATACCCCCTTTCCCACTGCGAGTAAGCTTGCCATTTGCCACAGTTAACTTCCATTGAGGCTTACGCCCAGGTTTCGTACGAAGCCCTAAGCGCTTCATACCAGTCTCCAACTCCCACTTCTCTCTCAAATAGGGCTCGAATTCCTCATTCATCTTATCCACCTCTTTCTGAGCGAGCTTCTTTTGCTCAGCAGTCTCCGCAGCCCAGATGTGGCAAGGGCCCTTGAAATCGTACGAGAAGCAGCCCCAAAACATGAACTGCGAGAAGCCCTTCCACCTCTCTCGAATACAGCTCTTCGTCACTGCTTCAGATGGCTTTCTCCAGACTCGATAACCCCCTCGACGGCATAACACAACTGCTGTTTCGTCCGACCATATAACCCTTTTCCAGTCTTCAAGGGTCCAGTGCGCGTGGTCGATACACCAGGCTAATCGCTTCTTCCTCATCTCTTTCGATAAGCCTGGCTTCTTCGTTGGCTTCGTCTTATTATAGCCAGCAGCATTAAGAACTCTCCAGACAGTCGTTTGCGATATCGTACGACCTTCCTTGCTAAGCTCAGTGGCGATATCGCAGCAGGATTTCTCCCGGCCATCGCGATCCTTGCTAACTTTCGCGATAACTGCCTCGGTAGTCTCTTCAGACTGAATCTTCGGACGACCGCTTTTTGGTGCATCTCGAAGAAATTCATCTTTAATAATAAGATGATCGGCGGAGGGATTGAAGCCATTCTTGACAGCCCGGGCGTAAATATAATTACTCGTACGAATACCAAGACCAGTAATTCTTGCGACTTCTTTGTCAGAAAATCCAGCGTCAGGTATATCTTTCAGAAAAGGAGACTTGAGAGCAACAACAACGGCCCGAGTAGCGATATCTGTATTGCCACCCATCGTACAAGAGTATAAGTAGAAATAGAGATAATTCTTACAGTAAAACTTACTGCTTACCTCTATCTATACGAAATTTTGGCGTTGAAGCAATTGTACCCGAATTTACTTACCTATGGCTCATTGACAACTGTCAACAAGCGTATTACAGACTCGTACGATACCGATTAGCTGTACCTTATTGTATTCAAAGATGGGATACCAATAAGCTTTCAATAGGGCTATAAATCGTACGAATTATACATTGAAATAGAGGGTATTCGTAAGGGAGGCCAATTAGGTAATGACAGGGGCTTTACAGTGGCCTTGCGGCGGCTGATTTAGCGGTGTGGACCGGCAGCTGGCAGCCGGCTGGCTGACAGCTGGCAGCAAAAGCCCTATGGAAAAGACTTTTGAACGCGCGTTCCGTACCCAGCGCGTGAATGGCCAATTCACGTTTCTAGTGTTTACCTTAGGTAGATGATTGGAAAACAACCAAAAGGCGCCGACTCACCACTCACGGCAAATTAAAGAATTCCCACCTTGCCGCTAACAAATTCAAGGATTCCTCCTCCAACCCGAATTTAAACAGTGCTTGATGCTTGCAGCACTAATGGAGTTTTGATCATTGTGAGATCGCACAGAATCAGCTCTGTCCGCTCTCTACACCCCTAAATCAACACCCACTGCATCACTGGGGCTCCCTTCTTTCCCCCTTGCTCCCACCAGCTGCCCCTCGTTTTCCGGCGTTACCCCCCAACAGCCACCGCTATCACAACACCGAGTAAACAGCAACAAAGTTGAGGACAACTCCCATTGTTGCAGGCAACGTCGCATAACGGAAACTCCAATTGTTGCCGTTGCCGTCGAAACAACTGATCAAACCGATCTTTCCTTCTTACGTTTCTTCTAATCTTAATTCAGTTGGGAGTGATCTGCGATAATCTGCAACAATGGATAACTACCAGAAACTCGAGAAGATTGGCGAAGGCAAGTTAAACTCCTGGCCCTCCCAACCCTAAATTCTCTGTCATTGTTATCTGATTGTTCCCTGCTTGCCTTGACATCGGACCAACTTATTTCCATCCAACTGTTTACCGCCTGACTAATTCAATGTCTTCTTCTAGGCACGTACGGTGTCGTCTACAAGGCCCGAGATCTAGCCCACGGCGGTCGAATCGTTGCACTGAAGAAGATTCGCCTTGAATCCGAAGATGAGGGTGTTCCTAGTACTGCCATCCGCGAGATCTCACTGCTCAAGGAGATGCGCGATCCCAATATTGTCCGACTTCACAACATCGTCCACGCCGAGGGTCACAAGCTCTATCTAGTCATGGAGTTTCTCGATCTCGATTTGAAGAAATACATGGAGGCGCTTCCCGTTAGTGATGGAGGCCGTGGTAGAGCTCTTCCCGAGGGTACTGGTGTCGAGCTAGGACGCCTTGGACTGGGTGATGATATGGTGCGCAAGTTCATGAGCCAACTATGCGAGGGAATCCGATATTGCCACAGCCATCGAGTGTTGCACAGAGATTTGAAGCCGCAGAACCTGCTGATCGACCGCGACGGAAACCTGAAGCTTGCCGATTTCGGTCTTGCGCGTGCTTTTGGCGTGCCCCTGCGCACCTATACGCACGAAGTCGTTACGCTTTGGTACCGAGCCCCTGAGATCTTGCTTGGAGGTCGTCAGTACTCCACGGGTGTCGACATGTGGTCTGTAGGTTGCATCTTTGCAGAGATGTGTACGAGAAAGCCCTTGTTCCCTGGAGACTCGGAGATCGATCAGATCTTTAAGACATTCCGGTAATTCGCACACAAGATCATCTTCATGCTAACAAATACTAATTCCTTTCTTAGACTGCTGGGAACACCTTCGGAGGAGAACTGGCCCGGTGTAACCTCGTATCCCGACTTCAAGCCATCCTTCCCGAAGTGGGTTCGTGATCATTCGCAGAGCCTATGTGCAAACCTGGACGAGAATGGCCTGGATCTTCTGGAGGCCTTGCTCGTCTACGATCCTGCTGGCCGTATATCTGCCAAGCAAGCCATTCACCACCCGTACTTCAACGATATGCATCGTCAACCGACCCGATACAGAAGCAATGGATATGCCTGAGCGACTCCGTTCTAACAAGTCGAGTGTTCGAGCGACTCTTCTGAAATAGAGGATATACCTATGTGCGCAAATCATTCTTTGTGGCTTCTAGGATACTGCGACCCGGGCGTTACTCACCGAACACCTTTATACGCAACACACCTATCAAATACGTGTCTAATCAGAAAATCCCGAAGCGAATCGCGTCTGGAAGAGGGTCGCTTATAGGAGGAGGTTTTGACTTCCTCATTTCTCCAATGTTTTTGCAACGTATGCGGCATATGGACAGTGGCATAACAGGGCGTTGGAAGGGGAACTCGGCATTTTTAGAGGAGTCAGGATGGAAATGCGACCCGTGCATGAGAATGGCCTTTTTTCCCTTTGAGAGGCTAAGGTGGATGGTTATAGGCATCTGGACTTCCGGCCTTGCTGGAATCCTCCTTCTTTTCTCTTTTGTCAGGACTAGCTACTCGATTCGGAGATGCATATTTGCCTACACGTAGGTAAAGCAATGAAATTCATTATATTCCCCAGTGGTGAACATGATCTTGCTCCTTTTTGATATAGTGGCTAGTTAAACTAGGTACCTAACATATCGGGTATTAGATTTCCTCTGAGTCAGTTTCTTGGCTCCCTGATAGGGGAAACTAGTGCTACTTTGTAGTCATTTTGCATACCTGGTATATAAATGTGGTTAGGTATCATCGATATCATCCCTTGTTATTCAGTTGGGTTCCAAAAACACGCATAAGTGCATATATATATATATGTAGGATCGTAGGTAGGCCGGGTAGGCCCAGGCTTACGTGACGTGACGTTGGAATATTCAGGGACCAGGGGGGGGCCTGAGCTTGCTAGGATTACATAAATCTCTTAATTGATCCAAGACTGGGGGGCCGCGTCGCGCGTGGAACCATTTGAATTGATAACTTATTTCTGAGCATACGCGCATCCATACCTAAATCAAGTAGGTTAGTTCGTTCCACAGCCATATTTTACCTGTCTAGACCTTATGCCGACATGCGCATTACAATTCCGACCATCGAGTCAATATGCGCATCACTAAGCCGTCATGGCTGAGCCATAAAGGTATTGTCTTCATAGCTCTAAAACAAGCATATTGCAAACAGCTAATCGTATCCAAAGGCGAGCAGAAAGACTTCGAGGTATACAGCTGCCATGTGTCGCCGGATGGAAAGAGACTTGCCACTGCCGGTGGAGGTACGTTTCGGATAGCTCTTCGGTGTCTGAATTCGTTTGCGCTAATGTCTTTGGTACCTAGATGGCCACGTTAGGGTTTGGTCAGTCGAATCCATCTTTCATGCCAACGATCCCTCTTATACGAAGCCGAGACAACTATGTCACATGAGCCATCATCTCGGCACTATACACTCCGTACGATTCTCCCCCAACGGACGCTACCTCGCGTCCGGCGCAGATGACAAGATCATATGTATATACCAACTTGAGAGTGGCCCTCCAACCATCGCCCCCTTCGGAACGAACGAACCACCCCCGGTCGAGAATTGGAAGACATCGAAGCGATTGATAGGACATGACAACGATGTTCAAGATCTGGCCTGGTCCCACGATGGCTCCATTCTTGTCTCTGTAGGATTGGACTCCAAGGTGGTTATCTGGTCGGGACACACCTTCGAGAAGCTGAAAGTGCTCGGAAATCACCAAAGCCACGTCAAGGGAATTACCTTTGACCCAGCCAACAAGTTCTTTGCTACCGCTAGCGATGACCGAACCATCAAGATTTTCCGCTTCACCCCTCCGGCCCCCAATGCGACCCAGCACGACATGGTGAACAACTTCCAACTCGAAACTACAATTAACTCTCCCTTCAAGTCCTCCCCCTTGACCACCTATTTCAGAAGATGCTCGTGGTCGCCTGATGGAAACCATATTGCTGCAGCAAACGCTGTCAATGGACCAGTAAGCTCCGTCGCTATTATCGAGCGAAGCAGATGGGACAGTGAAATCAACTTGATCGGCCACGAAGGTCCAACCGAGGTCTGCATGTTCTCTCCTCGGCTGTTCTACACGAAGAAACCCGTGGAGAACGGTGTGGCTAACGGCCATTCGTCTGGAGGAGCTCTAGTAACAGTGATCGCCTCAGCTGGTCAGGACAAAACGTTAAGTGTTTGGAATACAAATACATCAAGACCCGTGGTTATTCTACAGGACTTGGCGGCGAAGTCCATATCGGACCTTGCTTGGACCCCTGATGGACAAATATTATTCGCTTCGAGTCTTGATGGCGGAATTATTGCGGTGGAGTTCGAGACGGGAGAACTGGGCTGGGTAGCCAATCTGGAGGAGACCGATAAAGCTTTGTCAAAGTACGGAGCCTCGCGAAAAGCCATGGGAATCGCCGAAGATGTTGATGGACTTCAGCTAGAGAATCACAGCAAAGAAGGAGAACGGAGAGGTGCCGAGTCGAGAATGGGAGCGCTTATGGGCGACTTCCACCCTCTTCCCAAGGATGCTCCGCCCGCAACTAACGGAGTCAGGACAAGCGCTGCGACATCTGATGCGCCATCTACTAATGGACAAGCAGACACTCAACCGGAGAAAGATAAGCCTGATTCCGACAAGCCTGCCCCCGAGGAAGAGTCAGCCGATAAAGCTGCTCAACGTGTGAACGAGTTAAAATCACGCGTAACGATCACGAAGGACGGGAAGAAAAGAGTGGCGCCAATGCTCATCTCTTCGTCTGGAACCGGTCAATCTTCTCTTCCCCAGAGCCAGTTGGTTGGATCTAATTCTTCCTCCAAAGCCGCCCAAAATGATGCGCCTCAGACGATATTAGATCTCTCCAAACCCTACGATGGTCTACCGGAAGGCGGCTTGGCAGCCATGCTGCTTGGCAATAAGAGGAAGGTAATAGCTACTGAAGGCGAGGACGATGAAGAGCATCCAGCCAAACGAACGTCTACCGGACCGCGAGCCATTATGAGAAATGGAGTCGAAGGTATTGAGCCCGCAGCACCCGAACCACTCAAACATGGCTCAGTGCCGACTCCTGAGTATCTCCGCCCATCCGTCCTCAATCCCACTATTTCGATGTCCCAAGTGCGTCTGGCGGTGCCTAAGATAAGAACAAGTATCATACGTCCGTTGGTACGAGGCGCCCTGCTTGAAGACGCGCCCAGCAACCAGGAAGATGCGAACAAGATGGTGGATAACGTCGTTTTGGAAGCCAAGAATCCGCTATCAATCCGGGATCCGTCACACATCTTTGCCATGAAGCGTGCCGCTTTACTTTGGCAAGATTACCTACCACGTGCCATTGTCCTTGTAACAGGTAGCAAGAGATTCTGGGCTGCGGCATGTGAGGACGGTAGCTTGTACACATGGACACCGGCAGGGCGTCGACTAATCAACGCGATGATATTAGAGTCCCAGCCGGTCATCTTAGAATCCCGCGATTGGTATCTCCTTTGTATTACGGCGGTTGGAATGTGTTATGTCTGGAACATTGAATCATTATCTTCACCGCACCCACCCGTTTCCCTTGCTCCCATACTGGAAATTGCCACCAGTTCCCTCCAAACTCATAGCGCCATGCCGGCCCCTGGTGTCACATCCGCCCACCTAAACTCCAATGGCCACATCGTCATCACCCTAACTAATGGCGATGGCTACTACTACTCCCCTTCCATGTACTCCTGGCAACGACTCTCTGAGTCCTGGTGGGCTGTCGGTAGCCAGTATTGGAACAGTAATGATTCTTCCGTTGGAGCTCTGCAGTCGACGGCGGTAGGCTCCGTAACTTCCAAGGACGGCCAGAGCGGCGGAGCAACTGTATCAGCCGGCATCATCCCCTTCCTAGAACGACACACGACGAACGAGTTCCTACTCAAAGGAAGAGCGTACACATTACAACGCCTAATCAAGTCGCTGTTATCAAGAGATGGGTTTGAGGGGTTCGAGTCTATCGTCAGCATCGCCCACCTGGAGAACCGTATCGCTGGTGCTCTGCAGCTAGGTGCGAAGGAGGAGTTCCGACTTTATCTATTCATGTACGCGAAGCGACTTGGAGCGGAGGGGCACCGCGGGAAGGTGGAGGAGCTGATCAACAGCCTGCTGGGCGGCGTGCTGCAGGACAAAAAAGAGAAAGGAGGAGAAGAAAAGGGCAAGGGCAAGGGCTGGTACGGAAAAGGAGACGACATCTGCGGCTGGGATCGAAAGGAGCTCCTCAAAGGAGTGGTGATGATCTTAGGTGAGTTATCTTTATCGTTATCGCATCTGTCGCATACTATCTTTATCGCGATTACCCTCGTTTGTCTTTACTACAGAGACACCTACACAGACACCTACACCTACAAGATACTGACCTCTCTCGTCTAGGCAAGTTTAGGGAACTCCAGCGTCTGACTGTACAATATGCACGTATCCTCGACCTCACACACGAAGATGAAATAGCCAGTGATGCTATGATGGTTGAGGCGTAACGAGGGTTGTAACTACTAGATGGAGTTGGTGGGATGGGAGGAGTTTGTGATATATGCTCTGGGAGGCATAGGTACCAGCCCGGATCGCTGTTAATTGACGCAAAATCCCTTACACTGTATTGTACCATAGCTACCTAATGCAGTAGTACTCTCTGGGCCTCGCCTGGTACTTCAAAGGACATGTTCTACACATTAGACCAACACGTGATCTAACCGGCAGGCGTTGAGCAAGCGAGTTAGCAGCAGGCTGTCCCCTGATTACCCCCCTGGGGGACTACCTGAGCCTTGCCGGAGGTCTCACTCCGTCAACCCAGTAGTCCCAAGGAAGTCACGTAGGACCTCCTTTTCCATAACGGTGATTCCCCTCCGGCGAACCTATGGCAACTGGCCCACGCGTTTGTTTGTTTCTGGCAGCCGAGCAAGCTATGACTTCCTGGGATCTTAAAACCAATAGCACATGGCGGGTTGTGTCTTCCCAAAATTGCACTAAGCACACCCGGTGTGCACGTCGACTGAAAAAAGTCCCCTCCCATCAACGCACTCCTCGTCCTTTTTTCTCTTCGACTTTCTTCCAACCTCCCATTCACGCCACCTACGCGACAATCTTCCTGGGCAAATACTCGCGTCACTGCCATAGTATCACTGCACCAACCTTCATTCGGTCACTCCTTTTTTTCCTGTGTTTTCTTCAGCCTTTCCTACACAAACTGCCATTCGGCATTGTCAAATCCCCTACCCATCAACGCCGCCGTGTCCTACCCAGTCTTTACTAAAGACTCTCTGCAGTCGGTATGTCTTAGATTGTTTGACTCTTGCAGCGTCCTTCATTTTTGCTGACGTATATATGATAGATGGATTTGGCAACATAACTGATCCAGACCTTCATCCTGGAAGCACGGGCGCCGTCGCTCTTGCACCTCGGACAGACAAATTGGTGTTCCACATCCTGGGACCCTTAACAAACAGTCTAGTTTCGTTTTGAATGATGTCTCCCAGACAAGGACAAGCTGCTGTTCTCCCGGCTATCCCCTTTGCCGGTGCCGCCGACCCACAGCCACAGCATAATAAAATCCAACGAGTCCGTTGGATGTTTCCACGTCGAGCTAGGTATGTTAGACCCAGCCTGTTCGCTTTAAAGGTGTCAGTCATTAATGTTCCCATTCCCATTCAAAAGGATGCCTTCCTTCCGTAAGATGGTTACCTTTATTCTGCTCTTGGTATTTTGCCAGAGCGTCTGGTCCCTGTATACGGCACCAACCACGGCAACTGAGACAGGACCGACCGACGCGTATACACCCCCGATGGCAGACACTCCTGCTAGACGCACAGTACAAGGAGGAAGAGTTGATCCGATCCAGTGGCTTCGTGACAATACCATTCTGGACCCCAAGAAGCTGCCCGCCGGTGAAGTCCAAGCCCTAATCGATTCACGCCCGAAGGCGGCCTTTATCTCCCTCGTCCGAAATGAAGAGCTTCAAGATATGGTTGCTAGTATTCTGCAAGTAGAATCCAGATTCAATGGCCGAGCTACCCATCAGTACGATTGGGTGTTCTTCAACAATGAGGAGTTCACTCCTGAGTTCCAGGCAACTGTCTTGCAGGCGACCAACTCTCGCTGTTTCTTCGAGAAGATTCCCGTGGAGCACTGGAGAGTCCCCTCGTGGATAGATGAAACCCGGTTTAGCGCAGGTCGACAATTTATGGGTGGCATTGGCGTAGGAAAGGCATGGCTTCAGAGTTACCACCACATGTGTCGCTGGAATGCCGGTCTCTTCGCACTGGAGGAGCGTCTCGCAGACTATGACTGGTATTGGCGAGTTGAACCTGCCGTAAGTCAGCTTTTGACAGCTCCAATACATGATCATAAGTGCCTCTGATAGTCAACACCATACACACCGTTACTTTCCTTAAGCTGATATTGTGTGCTGCAGGTCAAGTTCCATTGCGACATCAATTATGATGTATTCCGCTTCATGGAAGAGAACAACCTAGCGTATGGGTTCAACATGGCGATCCTCGACGACGCTCGTTCCTTCCCCTCCCTTTGGGAGCAAACCAAAGCGTTCATCGATCAGAATAGTGAGCTGGTTGACAAGGACGCGGACTTTAACTGGTTGCTCTACACCGACAATGATCAAGACGATGTGATTCGTCCGCATACGGGTGCCGAGGAAGGATTGAGCGATGGAGAGTACAACAATTGCCAGTTCTACTCGAATTTCGAGATCGGGTCATTGAACTTCTTCCGAGGCAAAGAGCACAGATCTTATTTCGACCACCTGGATCAAGCTGGGGGGTTTTACTATGAGAGACTAGGGGATGCGCCTGTTCATACAATTAGTGTTAGCTTGTTTTTGCCAAAGAACCGTTTATGGTTCTTTCGTGATATCGGCTACGCGCACGGATTGTGCGAGCAGTGTCCTCCCCATCAAGATAAGCAAGAGGAAGTGATTAACTCGCACCTGAACGCAGAAGTCGAGGTAAGGGCACGTGGTACACAAGTTGTCGTGGTAGCCCCCTTCCAAACCCTAGATGTCCAACACCGCCGATGGAAGACGATAGCCCAAGATGTCGAACGACAGAAAGGAATCCCGGGACTTTCGTGTGGATGCACCGTAAGTGCCCTCGACGACAACAATGCGAAATTGGTGCCGTACGAGTCGAAGCAGCGAAAGCCCTCTGACACATGTATCCGTAAGTTCCTGGGTGGTAAATGGCTGGCTCGGAAGGACATGGTATCTGATATCAATAGTGTTGCAGGAATTGTTGCAGGTGGTCTTGGTCCTGGGTACGTTCTTAATGGTTGAGATTTGGTACCCTTCCACTCGACGTCCAATTCTAAGAGCTGTACTCCTGACCACCATTGTCCTGGTCCCTCGATGGGGAATCCCTTGGATCTTCGGCATGCTTTCCCGTACCTTCGGTATTGATAAGGATGAGCAAATATACTTCGTCACTCCGATCAACCTAGAGTCAGACCAGTGATATGAGATGCATGCATCTTCTTTTTTGGAACTCGATCGACATGATGCCACGCCTGCCCTCCGTCCACGATTATTACATGTTTTTTAGTTTAAGCTTGGCCTCATGATGGCAAGTATCTTACGAATCCACACAGCCCGGCCACCGAAACCGGGGCCACTTGTACTGCCAGATGCGATTGCGACTACCAAGGGTAGTCCCCGAGATCTGGAAATGAGCACATTTCTTCTTCTAGATGCTTTCCCAATTTTTTTTTTTTTTCACCTTCTCTTCCCCGAAATATCTTGAAACAAGGAGGCAGTCACACGATTCTCGAATTCGAGATTTTGCGTACCCACCCGTGGTGCGATTTTGCTATCGGAGTTATGAGTTATGACTCAGGAGTCAGGAGTAGGTTAAGGATCTTGCTGGGGACGCTTTGCCATACATACCCGAGGATAAGAGATAGGAAACGGAATGACATCAGATTGCAAATAAACCGTGTGAACCCAACTTGAACAAAGTGACCTTGTTGTCACGTACCTACCTCAGAATACTACGATACCCTCGTCCCTAGCTTATAAAGCCAATGTCACCTTGTCTACCTACCTAGGTAGGTACCTAACTAGGTAAGTATTGTGAATGAATACGTGATTGAGGCTCTCTTTTCCCATACACTGAGCCAGGAATGGGAGCCTGCCGCTGCTGAAAATCCACCCTACAGCTGCAGGACATGGGTTCCATTGCGACGCCACAGCGGGGTATTGCAGAGAGCTGAAGAACAACTGGCCACGATGAGCGCTATCGTCATCCTATACCTTCCGATTTCAGAGAACCTCTTGCATGAAGTATTGAACAAATTGGGTCTTGAGGGGCTGGTCAGTGCCATGCCGTTGGCTGCTGTTGAGAGTTCCACTCTGGCAATGTAGACTCGCACACAATATGGAATTTTAGATGGGTTCTGCTATTTCTTACCGAAGCTCGACCTTGGATTTCGACTCCGATTGGCGGGCGATGGTCCTGCGTTCTGCTGTCTTTTCTGCGTTGAATGCCTCTAGCAGCCAGTGATTTAGTAATACAAGGGCGCTTGACCCTGCTATCATCTATCTTCTTACTTAACTCCTTCACCAACTAATATCGGCCTCAAGGTGATCTCACGCGGAGCCAGAAGGTCCAATGGATCAGGAAAGTGCGTTAGATTTGTTGAATCGCGACGCGGTCCCGAACCCGCGGCACATCGACGAGTCGATCGGCAAGTTAGGCGACGATGAGAAGACAGCTTTGCACCTAGCCGTGGAAAAGGGTCAGGAAAATGCCGTCAAAAGGATATTAGAAGATGAGAAGTGGAGGGGGATGGTAAATAAAAAAGATAACCAGGGCAGGACACCCCTGAATCTCTGCAGCGAGGAGGAGCATGCTGCCGACAACATAGCGGAAATTCTCATCGACAATGGCGCCGATGCCAACATCTCTGATGATTTGGGCTGGGTTCCGTTGCATAACGCAGCCAGTCGTAGCGACGACAGGATCACGGAGTTACTCCTAGGGAAAGGAAAAGCGATCACCAACAAGAAGACTCTCTACCGAGGCGCAACACCGCTGCATATGGCAGTTGATCGCGGTCATGTTCGCATTACGGAATTACTCCTGGAGGCAGGGGCTAACCGCGACTTGACTACGTGGAATGGCGAGACGAGTTTAAATTGGGCCTTGTTGGCAGCTATGTTGGCAGCTATGGGAGAAGATGGTCACAGCCAGGGAGGTCGCAATGATGACAACCTTGATAGGATTAACCCCCACGTCGATTATGATGACTATTATAATGATTTTCATGAGGGTGCTCAGCAGAACCAACCGGAAGAGGTCAATCAGTATGATCGTATAATTTCCAAGCTCCTCGAAGGGAAGAATAAGTCTACCGAGCTACTGAAAATCGCTTCCCAAGCCGACGATGAGGAACTTGTTCGATATTCGACCCGAAAGCTCTACCCAGGAGTAGAGGGGAGGTGGACTATTCTTCGCAACATCTGGCTCGCCATGAGAAAAGATAGGTTTGGCCAGCTAGAAGAAAGCCTGCGGCCTCAAGTGCGTGAGAGGGGGGACGATGAAATCAAGACAGCGTGCGAATCGTGGAACGCGCTCGACCTGGCAGCGTTCCTCGGAATAAGCCAAATATTGAAGTTGCTCTTGAGAAGTCACCGCTGGACTAAGACACAGAAGGAACATGCTAAGAACTTACTGCAAGACACCCATCTGCCTGCTTCAGTCTGGGACACCCCTTTTACACATCATAGCGGAACGTCGGGCGAGAACTATCGTTTTCCTGATGAAAGAGAAGGAGGACCCAACGGGTTTCGAGCTTCTATCGTCGACTTCTATACTCATGACAAACAGTTTGACTTCGTATGTGACTCCGTTGACGTTTTTCAACTTCTATACAGTGGGCCAAACTACTACGGACTAAACGACGGTAAAGTAACTGGGCCTCAAAAACGGATGGAGGATACAATAAATCGGTTATCACAAGACTTCGTACTGCCGGACCCAAGCATGTATCGCAGGGACAATCTCCGTTTTAGATGGATACACCTACCAGCAAATTGCGTAAGTTACCTATCCTTCGGGAATTCAACCATGGATAGGATATTAACCTTTGCATCGCAGGTGGAATGGATGAAGGTTAGTTGGATTTCAAGTGGACCAAAGATGATTTTGCCTAATGTTACGAATAAAAGGATATCACAAAAATTACCTACCTCGAAAACCAAAAGAGGCCGGGAGAAATCACAGATACTTTACAGTTTCTCCAGCAGAGCTGGCATGAGCTTCCCGAAAGCCGACTGGAAGGAAGATATATGAGTCCCAAATGTCTAGTAAGCTTGACATCCACTTGATTGATAACTATAAGGGACCGGGTGTGCTGACCTGTGTAAAGAGAAAAAGTTTATCACTGGAGAAGTCCGAAAAGTCCGCAAAGCCTGAGGGAGAACTGGCGCTTTACGTGAGTAGCTACCCGATTCTTTTCTTGGAAAACCATGGCGTCTTGCTAATTACATGATCAGATGCCCTATATAACATTTGGTTCCTTGGATAGGAATGAGCGCGAAGAGAAGTTGAATGAGTATTATGGAGCGTCAAAAGCAGTCATCCATAAATCAAGGACCCTAGACGAAATATTCCATGGCCCAACGGCCGAGACCAAGAAGCGTGATTTCGACCAGGTCGTAACTCGATGGATAAACAGAAATAGAGAAAATGAAACCAGGGGAAGCTCTGATATTTTGCGCGTTGACCAATTGTGGTTATGGGTCATCGATGATAGTAAGTGAATGGTTGGGAGTCTAGAAGTTAGCGACTGACTTGACCTCATGAAGAAACGGTAATTAGCAGCGGAACCCAGCGAGCAGATGACGACAATGACCCCTTATTCGAAGGGATACTTAATCGTCTTGTCAACGCCCAAGAAGAGCTCAACGGCGAAACAATGTTGTCTTCTGTCGATAGCTTTGTCAAGTTAATCGCTAGCTTCTACATCAACGACCTTGATAACCTGAGCATAGACATCGCCACAAGCTCTCGGAAAGATCAACGAGCATCCGTATATGAGATATTTGCAGGTTCAATTGAGAAGAATGTATGTCGTCTTGAGTTTTCATTGAGCATAAAAGATTCTAACGTGCCCAGAACGAAGATGAGAGGGCTTTACGAGACGACTTCAAGAAACAGATGGTAGAAAATCAAGGCACATCGGAAGACACAGACGCCGCGAGAAAAACCCGATACTTTCATGATTCGATAGTTCAGGCACTTGACATCTTGACCGACATAAAGGACATCCGAGACGAGCTGAATATCATGACGTCTATTGTCGAGACCCAGGGGACCGTGTGGAGCCAGTTGTTTGGTTTGCCCAACGAGAGAAGGGAATTCTCCGAGTTTCGACAAGAAACGAAACAGATGTACCCATGGATGAACACCGATCCCGACTATGTCCTCGGCCGAATAAACAACCTACTTCGATACGCTGAGGAAACTCAAAAGAATGTAGGTAGGCAACCCCTGTGGGCACAGTTTAATATGTGCTAACTTCGCTATAGATTGAGTCTATATTGGATCTGAGAATGAACCAATTAAGTCTCTATGAAGCTGAAGAATCACGAAGGCAGGGCCAGAATCTGATGGTGTTCACGATCGTGACCGTTATATTTGTAAGTCCCCCAACCAAAAATGCGCCCCTATTCTTAAAAAAAAAAAAAAAAAAAAAAAAAAAAAAAGAGAAACGCTATTAACAGCCCTAGCTACCCCTCTCTTTCCTCTCGTCCCTATTTGCATTAAACGTTGCGACATACCCGCATTCGGGGGATAATCTATTATATCAACCCGGGTGGATCTTTGGGATAATATGTAAGTCACACCAAATACTTATCTCAATATGAACGGAGGCTAACCTGATGGACTATATAGTTGGAGTCAGTGCCGGCTTCGTGATCCTCTTGCTATTCGTCGTGAGGATTCGCGAGGCGACCATCAGATGGGTTATAGACACGACGGAAAAGTACAGCAAATGGGCCAAGAGGCAACGAGGAAATGGGACCCAAGATAATACTGCGAACGCAGAAAGGCGAGAACTTCTTGGGAATGGCAACCGGACGATGGACGGAACGGGAAATCCACCGACAGGCACGCCAGATGCTCTGGTGCACGACGATCAGCCAACGACGGGAGGAGGAGAGCAGACTGAAACTGCGACCCAACAGCAAAACGACAATAACACGGCGAATAGAGGCCGACAGGGGCGCATAGCCAGGTGGTGGCATAGAAGAAGAAATCCGCAAAATGGGATTCTCCCCTTGACGGGCCCACCAACTAACTGATAATGCAAGCTAATTCGCTTGTATTCCGTAGGTAGTTGTACATTATAGAAACCATGTGAGCGAGGGCTGTTATCGCTTTGTTACTCGCCGTAATATTTCTCCTTATTTGAGTCAGAATCCTAGAGGGAGATTTAAAAAAAAAAAAAAGGACAAATATCTACCTAGGATATAGGATAGCGATAACGCCTGCGCTTTCGAGCGTCAATAGTGAATATACTGATATCAGTCGCACTGAAGCACCGTGGAGTAGCAGATCTAATTTCTCTTGAATGATCCTGCCAATATACTGGTCTCGAACCACTTCTTATCCTTTGTATGTCCCTTCACGACCATATCCATGCCCAGCTTCATGGCACTGGGGGCGCGCCGCATAGCCTCTGGGGGACGCATACGTAAGGGCGGACCCCTGACAACCCAGGTAATCAACTGCACGCCGGCATGTATAGCAATCCGAAATGCCATGTCCTCCGAGACGGCGCCGTAGCCGTCGATGAACGCATAAATGACCGGCAAGGCTGCTTCGGCGTCGTTGAAGTGCCTTCGCTCGTAGAGGTCGCCGATCATGTGGCCGATGTCATACGCCCGGTGGCCAAACTGGACGAACTCCCAGTCGACAACATAGAGCTTCAGTTCTCCCGCAGGCTGATGGGCTTCCGGGATGAGAATGCTGTAACTTGTTACTTGCCCGTCTTCATCTGACTTGAAAAGGGGGTTAAAAAGGGGCTAAAAGTGGAGACCGCAAGAAAGACAGGGGAAACCTACTTGCCCGACCAAAAGTCGCCGTGGATAATTCCCCATTCTTCTCCCTGGCCATCGCTTGCCGTCCTCTCAAAGTCCTTGGAAGCCATGAGTTTTACCTCATTCAAAACGTCCTTGTAGTTCTCGAGGACATCTGGAAACTGTTCGAGATTTCCGATGAACGCATCGTAAGTTAGTAGATACTTGAGCTTTCTCATAGGCTCGTTATGTTCGATTTTAATTTCTCCCTGAGAGTTAGCACGCTAGCGCGCTGAAGTCCACGAGTGGAAGGAGCGAAGCCAAGCACCCAACCCATGACCGATAGACGTGGCGAGAGACGGGGAGAGAATGGCCCTGGCGGTAGGCGATACGACAATCATCTTTAAATCAACGACGCCTGGGATATCCTGTAAGACCTGGATACTTGTATTTGGATCGAATAAGTAGAGATGTGGTGTTTTGACTAAAGCAGTACCAGGGAATTCGTTCAGCAGACTAAGGATAGATGCCTCGATGACCTGGACGTAGGAGTTAGTAGGATGTCACTTGGAGGACGCGAATGGGGTTGATTGAGAGTACACAACGAGATAAATCGATGGGGAGATCCTTATTGAGTGCTGCGAAACTGGCAGTGTGTTTGATGATCACAGTCTCGATAGGGTGGCCTTGAAGGTTGTCTTTGGATGAGATTGGCGGAGGCAGCGGCCGAGCAAGGGTACCGCGAAAAACAAAATTGGTCGTGCCGTCGGTGAGCCGTGTAAGAGCAGAACAAGCATATTTCGTTTCTGAGAGATGCCCCGCGATGCGTACGATGCGGGCAGTGAGCGTGTCAAGCTCCAATTACGATGGTCCATTTGACCAAAATCCGCCATTACTGCAAGGCCTGCGTCGCTCTCTCAGGTCACCGTTTGAATTTACGGACGATGACTCTATGGTAGGATTCACGTGATGCTAAGACATGGAGGCCTAAAAGGGTTAGAAACGATCCAAAGGGATTCATTTCTGATCATCGATTAATCAGCATAACATTCCTGGTGATAGTTCACCTTTATGTAGGTGTTATGTGAAACTGTTCTGAGCTAACGCGGTTTGCCGGGCTGATGTTTAAGACACTGATGGGGACTCTTCAAGTACCCGGGGTCATCTAGCCCCGGGCCCCAGCCTCGGTGCCACGGGGCCCCGAAAGCCGTTTACCTAATGCTGTGTTACCTGTAACTACTGTAACTACAAAAGGCGACGAAACTTCTCTACTCACTTCAAGCATACCAAGTCAAATCACAGTTCCATCGACATGTCTCTCACCGTCGGAATCGCTGGCATCACCGGCAAGTTTGCCCGCCAGCTCACCTCAGCGCTCCTCAAGTACCCCGAGATCACCATCAAGGGGTACTGCCGCGACCCGTCCAAGGTCCCGCCGTCTTTCGCATCGAAGGTCACACTTGTAAAAGGCGACGCCTTCGATACCGCCGCCGTCCGCTCCTTCGTCGCCGGCTGCGACGTCGTCGTGTGCTGCTACCTCGGCGACCCCAAGCTCATGACCGACGGCCAGAAGCTCCTCATCGACGCCTGCGCCGCCGAGGGCGTCCCGCGCTACGTGGCGTCGGACTGGTCCATCGACTACACCAAGCTCGAGCTCGGCCAGCTGTTCCCCAAGGACCCCATGATCCACGTCAAGGCGTACCTGGACGCCCAGGACAAGGTGAAAGGCGTGCACGTGCTCGTCGGCGTCTTCATGGACGTCGTCTTTGCTCCGCACTTCGGAGCTTGGGATAACGCGTCTGCGACTTTCAGGTGCTGGGGCACCGGCGACGAGATTTGGGAGGGGACTACCTACCAGAACGCCGCTGAGTACACGGCCGCTGTCTGCGCGGACAGGAACGCCGTTGGCGTCCAGAAGCGTGAGTTTGCCATGAACGCGTGCGATGTTATTTTAATGCTGATGGGGTGTTTTCGCAGTTGTTGGCGGAAGGGCGTCATTCCGCGAGATGGCGAAGTCGTTTGAGAAAGTTTACGGTGTCCAGCCTAAATTCGAGTGCCTGGGCTCGCTGGACGACTTGTACAACACTATGCATGAACGGAGACGGAGCAACCCCCAGGATATCTTCTCGTATTTGTTTCTGTAAGTTCATGGCCTATCACTCACCACGGCAGATCACAAGTCTGACGTATCTTAGGTTCTTCTATTACTACATGGCCAATGGGCAGACTCTTTTGGGACCCGAACTGGACAATAGCAAATATCCTCAGGTGAAGCCGAGGAGCTGGGAGGACAATTTCAGAGCTTCTTCGAGGGAGCAGTTACCTGAAGCGTATTCAAAGGCCGGCCAAGTTGATTAAGAAGTAGTATCCATGGTAGGACCTTGTGCGATTAGCAGAGACTCAACAGGTGTGCTTTAGCTATTGTTTACCTATGACATTGTCTTGGGCCAATCAAGTCTTCTAAGCATGCTCTTCTTGACTTTGAATGCGAACTGCGACTGGTATATGGATGAAAACCTGTCAACGGTCATAGCTGCTGAAAAGAACATAACGTGCCGTATTAATTGATAATTGATGGAGTAATCGGGGCCTGACGGGAAGCTGAGCTCCTAGGTAGATAGCGATATTCATGAGATTGCCTGTGAGATATCCATTAGCCCCCGCCCGACCGGAGGTAATACAGACCTAGCGCGGAGGAAGCGCGGCACTTTTCTCTAAGCGGACGGCATGAAACACAAGCTGGCTATATCTATATGAAAACGAGATATTATTCATGTGCGATCGAACGTGAGTGTTGTGAATGAGTCTATTATAATTAGATGAACTAGACATGATAGTTGTGATAAAACCAAAGTCTAAACATTTTCCAATTCCCTCCCCCCCTTTTTCTTCCTAATTTCTTAGCACCGCGCTACAATCAGCGGGTCCTGAACTGACTATCCTGCTCCAGCCACGTCGCGAAGTCCTTCAATTCAGGGTTAAGCTTCTTCAGGGACGGGATATCCGCGCCGTACCCGACGTTCTGGAACCACCTGAACATGTACCCCAGCTCCTTAACCATCCAGTTGATGAAGCTCGCGACGAACTCGAACGTGAGGGGCAGGTCCTCGCCCGTCTTCTGCTTGAAGACGGCGGCCCACTCCTCGTACGTCAGCTCATCGCCCGCCAGGCTCAGCTTCTTCCCCGCGTACTCGTCGGGTTTGGTGAAAGCCTCGGCGGCGAAGAAGCCGATGTCGCTGGTCGCGATCAGCTGCAGCTTGCGGTCCTTCTTCAAGTTGATCTTCCAGCTCGTGTTGAACACCTTTCCCATGAAGCCCGGCACCAGGTTGTCGAAGAAGGCGACGGGCCGCAGCACGGTCCAGCCCATGTCGCTGCCTCGGGTCTTCGCGTACAGGTGCTGCTCGATGCGGTGCTTGCTGATGAAGTGCGGGATGTCCGTCGGGTTGTCGTCCGACGCGGCGCCGCCGCGGTCGACGGACGAGTACACGAAGAACTCGATGTTGTTCTTCAGCGAGGCGTCGATTAGGGCCTTGCCCTGGACCTCCTCCTTCCGGGAGTTGGCGCCGCCGCCTATCGCCGCCTGGGACAACAGTTTACCATTCCGATCAAACTTAGGAATTCTGCGGGGTTCGAAATCTTACCTGGACGCTGAAAACTCCCCAGATGGGTTTCTTGGTTACTTCTTTCGCCTTGCTGAAGATGCTCTCGGCGTCGTCGAGGTTTCCTGTCACTAGCTTGATCTTGGGAGACGACTTGGCGAGTTTCTGAGCTGATGCGGATTGCGCATCTCTGGTGAGGGCGAGGATTTCAAAGTCGGTGTTGGCTTTGAGCAAGGCTTTGATAACCGCACCGCCCTGTTTTCCAGTGGCTCCGGTGATGAGAACGGCTCGAGACATGGTGAAAATGTGAGTAGAGTGGTTGACCTGTGATATTGAGGTTATGGTGTTGTTGAATTGATGTTATCGATGCAGTTAGTGTTGCTGATGCTGTTGAGATGAGATGAGATGAGATGAGAAGAGATGAGAATCAAGGTGGAATGCTGTGAAGATGCCAGAGTAGAAACGACAGGCGATCACTTGGGTTTTTATCAAGAATGACAAGAACGGCTATTATGATAAGTCGCATTTCTTCTTTGCGAACGCAATCTTCTTTTGCTCGAACGTCAATATGATGATTAGTCAAACGATTCGAATCATGGCATCATGACAAATGGTTTATCTCGGCGCTCCAAGACACCGGGCTACCCCTTACACGGAGCTATAACGACCGATTAGAGACACACCCCAATTACCCCAATTTCATTCGTTACACCAATCCTCAGCCTGGGGTAGACTAGACCCGACTGGTATTAGTTCACCTAACACTGTCTTCGCTTCTTCACGGTAAAAGCGAAGCTAGCGGGGTACCTTAGGTATGTAGGTACCTAGGTAATCGTCGCTGCACCGCTGAATCAGCATTCCATCGCCTGACAAAGTCTTGGAACTTTTATCTAGACGAGACGTGCAGCGAAGCATCGTACCTGAATCCTATTTTTGGAGTGCCGCTCTATTAGGGCAGGTAGTAAGGCAACCCCCGAAAACTGTAGATTGTAGATGTATTACAGGAGAGACCATAGTCCATCGTCATCCGTCGTTCTCATGAACTTGTCGATGTCGAGCATATCATTGAAATCAAACTCAAAGTCTCCCATGTCAGTATTCGGCTGGCTGGTGTCATATGTCATGTCATAATCATCATTTGCAAGTGCCATGTCGTTCACTTGGCTTCGAGTGTGTTCCGATGCATATGGGGTTAAGTTCCAATCAAGATTCCGCTGACCTGCTGATTGAATCTCGGGAACCGCAGCTGCATGTCGCTCATATTGCGGCGCAACTGGGGTTTGGGATGGCTTATGAATCTGCGCCTTTCTTGCCGAAGGAGAAGCCGGCGGGGTTTGCGTCCCGATGATATAATGAACAGGACCGCTACCGCCGTTGAAGCACCCCCCGTTGTTGTTTATGCAGATTGCCTTTTTCTGTTGGAACCACAGTTTGAGCTTCTTGAAAGCAATCAGAAATGGTCTGGATTGTGGAAAGTATCCATCTTGAGATATATCGAACAGCTTCTGTATAATCGCTTCGAGGAGATTTTCTGGCGAGAGTCGATCGCTGTAGCCATTTGTTCGATAAAAAGATGCTGTCTCAGCGAAAGGGCCTAGTTTGATCATGCACACTGCCGCGCACATATTCCAGACGAGGAAGATGTTGGGTAGGGAGCGTGCGGTCGCCTCATCCAATGACAGATAGATGGTCATGATGTCGGAACTGACTTTCAAGCAGTGGCAGAGCGCATCCGTGTGCGAGGCCGAGAATGTTGGCTGTGGTTGGGCTGGGCCGTTCTCCTCCTTGTTGCGAAGCCACGGAAGCATTTGGTAGTTGTAGACCCGAATGGCAACTTGGTGGATGAAGAGATCGGCTACCGACGCAGCATGTCTTATCAACCCTTTAGATCATTTAATGTTAGTAAAATGCCACAAGTCTTCGAAATGGAGTGATATGATACTTACGTTGGTCAATTCCATCCGCCACAGACAGTTTCCAGCTATTCAGCCTCTGTCGGAAACTGTTTAGTAGATGCTGTGTTCTGAAATCTTCAAATGATTCATCAGCGCGGCTATAAGACGTGTTCAACGTTTTTGATACGTCGTCTAGGAGCTCTTGAAGAGACACTAGGCTACATAACCACAGATCGCCTTGGTCCCTATCATCACCATCTTCTGTTAGAGCTTTGATATAGTCTTGGTGTGATGACGTGGATATCAGGGGCTGGTGCCGGCGTAGGATTGTCGCTGAACTATGAAAGATGTTAATTAACCCATGATATGCTCGAGTTGAGGGGGAGCCAACCAAGATGCACCCAGATAGACTGCTAATAGCGTTCTATACGTCTCTTCCATGTCTATATCGATGCCCTCGCCTCGCCTTTTCATAGCACCCAGGCCGAGGTCGTATGACATAACCACGGCACTATAGGCGTGTTGAGACATCGCAAATTCCTTAATATGTGGTGGCTGTATATGAAACTGGGAGAAGAGGATCATAGCCTGTAATAGATCGAGCGACTTGGCGCCGTGTATGAAGACATCCTGTGCAAGGGTGTTGTTCAGTTTTCTTAGGAGATGCGGCACGATAGATGGCTGGATTGCGGTAGCAGCTACAGTCATAATTGTCAAGAAGAGTGTCGGCTTCGTCCTGCGGATGGTGTGCGCGTTCTCATTATCCCGAAACCTGATGACGGGCATGAATGGGCGCATGTGAAACTTCCAGTGGTCAAATAGGAGATTGGCGGTCCCCTGGTCGACGATGTCGTCGTATGTCGTCGTATCCCCCCTTCCATAACCCGTGTCTTTCAATTCTCGAGTCTGCTCTATAGCAGGTATAGAGACATCGTCGTCTTTCGGGTTAGAATCCGGAGTCTTCGACCATGGCGCCTCATTGGTCACATGCTTCAGTGATTGCTGGTTGCGACGCCTCTCGGCGTCTAGTGCGCTAGTCAATGCGTCGATCCTCTTTTCGAGCTCTGTAAACTTTTGGGATGCCTTCACGCGTGCCTTTGGCGGTCCGGGATCCTGACAGGGCCGAGAAGTCCTTAGACATGCCTCGCAGTCGCTAGAGCCTGGAACTGATATGCATTTTATCTTCGAGTTACGGCATGCGATGCACGCCCTGATTCTTTTAGGGCTGTGTGGCAGATCGTGTACATCTTCGGGGTAGGCAGTGTTTGCTGACCGGCTGCTGGCATCGACCATGATGTGTTGGAAAATATGACGCAGCGATATAGTCTTACTCCCGATCAAGTATCACTCTGGAAATTTGAGATGGTCTAACGAATCTGATTCACCCTTGATGTTCAGTGTCATTGGATAGGAAACCTTTTCCAGCGACTTAGTAATTGTTAGCAGCACACCGGGGTTCGGCTATCCCGGATAGGGGTCCCGCTACTGCAGCCCTACTATCGTAATGAAGCTTTGATTTTGAACAAAAACAGAACGAACGCCAAGTCTTAGGTACCTTTAGAATATATCCTACAATCTCACGTCTGGTTCCCAGCCGGCGATGTATTGGAAACAAACACGGACAGAATCGCCCCGTATGCCGCAGTCAGAATCATCATCTCCAAATTCGAAGCTCTCATTATGACCGTGACCAGGCTTGTATACTTCGTGAAGTGTCAGATCGTCTCGAAGACTGGATAGTTTCCCGGCATCCATCAACGAGAAAGTCTCCATGGACATGACCTTGTTGAATGCGATCAAAGCATCGTCTATAAGTGCCCGCTTTAGCGAACTTCCCACTACCAACGGGTTCCCGAGAGATCGGGAAAAGGAGTTAAGGCTACAAACCCTACTTCTGAAGCAAGTCGCGCAACTTCAACGCGAGTTCATTCGTAATGGTGTCTTCTTAATATGAGGCTTCGGAAGGCGAAGCTAATGAAGAGTGTTTGGATGATAACTACCTATACTCTTGCCACGGTATCCTATCCGACACGTCGTGAGTTAATACTTACCAGGTAGGTATAGAAGTGGGCGGGGTTGAGAGGGCGCTTGTAGGTAAGCCATATTTTCGGTCAACCAGCATCTTACCCGGCGGTGCATGCTGTGGCAGGGCTCAGGTTGAGGCATCGTTCAGATCAATGAAGTTTGTGTGAGAATATCTACCTAGGTAGACAAGTTTTTGATTATCGAAACGTGTTAATGAGAAGTTGGAAGAAAGCTTGGTGATATGGAGAACAAGGTGGTTACAAGGTAACCTAAGACTTGGAACTAAAGGCAAGCCTACGTCACCATCTACTAACGCAGTACATGCTGCCAACATCGACTTTAGGGGCCAGGTCAAGAATCAAACAGGAATTACAGTCTACAACGATAAGTCAATTGATCATTTCAAACCTTTCTTGGATCTTTCATTTCGCTACCTAGGTACCTAAGGTTACTTATAAGTACGGCAGATTGCGCGCAGCTTTGGAGAGAAATAGGTTACTCCATTTTAGAAGCAACCTTACCCCGCAACATAAAGTAAAACGCTGTATTCATCACGCTGTATTCCGTATTAATCATGCCAGACTCACTAAAGGTAGCGCTAAAGAACAGCAGCGACTCCAACCAGGTGTTCGCCTACATCACCGGAATAGCCCTCCAGCATGGCGGCCAACGTTGCATTCTCACGGTCGACGGGGGCCTATACTACCCGCAGAACCCGCCCGCCATAGGTTCGCCGCTGACCGAGGACTGCGCCATCCCCCTTGGAGCACCGGGCAACACCGTCACCGTCACAATCCCGCAGATGGCCGGCGGCAGGATATGGTTCTCCCGGGATGCCAAGCTCACCTTCCTCCTCAACCCGGGCCCGGCCCTGGTCGAGCCCAGCGTCTTGAACCCGAGCGACCCCAACGCGGACGTCGACTTCGGCTTCTGCGAGTTCACCCTCAACGACGCGCAGCTGTACGCCAACATCAGCTACGTGGACTTCGTCCCGCGCCTCCCCATCGCCATCTCCCTGGAGCAGGCCGGCGGCGCGTCGCAGCACGTCGCGGGCATGGCGCCCGACGGCGCAGACCGGCTCGCGGCCGCGCTGCGCGACCAGGCGCGCAAAGACGGGCGGCCCTGGGACAAGCTGGTGGTCGAGCGCAACGGCAAGGTCCTGCGGATCCTCAACGCGACGCACGGCAACGCCGCGGGCGCCAGCTTCGACGGCTACTACGAGCCGTACGTGGACGAGGTGTGGAAGCAGAAGCCGGCGCTGCGCATCAACACGCAGGCGGCGCCCGGCACGGTGCCCGCCGAGTTCACGAGCGACAGCGAGATGACGATCGGCGGCGAGAAGTTCGGGCGGCCGACCACGGCGGATATCCTCGGATGCAACAGCGGGCCGTTCACGACGGGGCCCTCGCCGACGCGCAACGCGATTATCCCGCGTCTGGCGGCCGCGTTCGTGAGGACGGCTTTGCTGCACGCGGAGGAGCACCCGTCGCATCCTCAGACATTCTACAAGAGGGACCCGACGAATCACTACGCGCGTCTGGTGCACGAGCACAATGTTGATAAGAAGGGCTATGCCTTTGCGTACGACGACGTGCAGCCGGATGGTGGCGACGATCAGTCTGGTAAGGTGAATGCTGGTGATCCGGCTCTATTCACGGTGACGGTCGGGGGGAACCAGGTACGATAGAAGGTGATTGCCTTCGAATTTACGGCATCCGTTTGACATGATACTCGGTCAGGGTCATGTCCGTTAAAGTGTCCTCCAGCGATGACGATCTTGGATATCTCTTGGTCACCTAAGAGAGTTGTAAATGTAATAGTAATCGTACAATAGGTACATTTGGTTCTAGACATTCATGTTTCTTTGCTTGGCATCGATTCCTCACCCCTATCTGGGGGCAGACCTTCTACACAGAAAATAAGTGATTGGACCATAATGATCGTGTGAAAAATATCTGGGTAACTTCGTGTAGGAATGATAGGCCTACCTACCTATGAACCAGCATACAACATTGACTTAGAGTAGAGTGCTGACGCTGGTGAGTGTTTCAGCGTGACTATGTCATCCAAAGTTTGCTCACAGTGCTAAACTAGGTACCTATCTTACGAGTACTACCCCTTCTTGGCCCTTACCTAAAACGTGACTAACTTCTAGCTAGGTATGAAAAGAATATCGGGTAACCAAACTACCTCCCCAGGTGTGTACAACTATCTATAAAGCTTCCAGATCGAGCACGATGGTCTTAGTGTTCAAATTGTGGAATACCCCATGGCACATTCATTGCCTCGTTTCTTAATGTCTACCTTAGCAGATGATGCGACATCGGAAATCGAAGTACCGCTTGATCGAAATGATTTTATCAATCATCAGAATGTGCTTTGGGGAAAGGGGTAAAAAGCATCCAACTCGAAAGGCTTCCCGTCGAGCTCCAAAGCCTACACGTATACCATTACCAAACATCTGAGAACCAGGAAACCTCGGCCACCCGGCAGCTCCTCTCAGGATAGCTGAACCTGTACGCGACATGACCTAAGGCCCAGGATCGACATCAAAAGCTAACGTTCTCAGACAAATAGGGTCAACCGAGGAAGTCAAGGCGGAAAACATGTCACAATATCCCGGCGTAACGAACTTGGGGCCGGCGCCCCGAATCCAGGATCCCCTCGCCGGAAGACGAACGGACGCCGCCGCCCACATCCCCACCTGGACACACAGCACCGATATCCCCATTATTGCACGCCCCGGGTGAAAGCAGCGGAATCTTCGCGGCCTGGCCATGTCGGAAAACAACGGCAATACTCAAGGCAGGATCAGAATTCTCGAGGGAGAACCATTGGTGATCCCGGACGAGGTCATAATAGGATTGCTATAAGGCAACACGAAACCCAGAGAGGTTTTGTATATGTTGCTGAAGATTATAGGGCCGGATTTGCTCGATCACCGGTTAGACGGATCGTACGACGGGTTGGACATGGAAACTGAATCAAGGTATAAGATACTACGTGGTAGCATACACACTAAGCCGGCATACGAGCCTTAATATAAGCATAAATCAATCTAAACCAAGTGCCAATGATTGATGATAGGCTAAACTATCTACCCATATTTTCCTTTATTCCTCTATATGACTAGCCAAAATCTAACCTTTATCTACCTAGAGAAGTTGACTTTCTCTTACACGCCACCGGACGTTGGGACGTTATTTGCCAAATAATCTATAACCCTATCTACACCAACTCGGCCAATTTACCTAGTTGTGTACCTGACTAGTCAGATGTACCCCAAGCGAATGCGCTTGGACTTTCGTACAACTTGTCCACCGCATGAAACCCAAGTGCCGAGTTCATCGGATCCGGAGCACCAAGCCCATAATATCTGCCGTCGAAGTCGGTAAGGCGTATAACCTCGAGACTGCAGTCAATACGCTCTGCAGTCCGGATGACTCGCTAATAGCGGTTTCACACTGGTACGACATACTGTCATCTTATGGACTGCCGAATATTCGTAGTTGTGCAATAGCGGACGAGGCCTTCTATTAGACGAGCAGAAGACAGGATGGGGGTCGAAGTTTGCTATCATATATTTTCGTCTCTTATTCGCGAGCGTCTATCACATCATACGGTACCACTGGTTAGAAAGCTCCGCTGGTACGCTCGCCAGTACATCGGCCTGTCATACGCTGGGGACGTTTATGTTGATAGAAAAATACAGAGAAGAGCTGTTAATGAGTTGGACAATACAAAGGGAGTGTAACGGGAATATATGCTTCGGTGAGCTCATTTTCACCTATACTTTTAACCTAGAGGCGCTTCAGATTATGACTAGGTATCTATGATAGGCGAGTTATTATCAGAAGTGCTTTTGAGTGATCAATTTTATATTATTAGAACCTGTAGCTCTGGGAGAGATGAACTAAGGGTTGGGAACAAAAGTTTAATCACGAATTCAGCCAACCTATTTTCAATACCATTGAATCTGCGAATGTCAGGTAAATAATTTCCACATAGTATCAACTCAACTATTCTAGGTGAATATACATTTAAGCAAAATAGTCGAGCCAAGTCACTAAGAATAGCCGCCTCCCGGTAGAAAATGCAAGGAGAAAAGGGTTGCCCTGTCTAATCATTTTCACCGCCTAGTAACATGAATCTATTAATGACAGATTGCTGACTTGGAGGTGTGTCAGGCCTTGGTCTCCTGTTACACGAGCCCCAGCCCTTGCCATCCAAGAATAGTGGGATTAGTCATCTGCATGGCCTGGCGTAGCAGGGTAGGCATGGCATAGTTACTTTCCTTTGTCTAATAAACCTCCTTGTTTGAGAAACTCTGTATGCTCAGGTGTACATGGTGTAGCTCTTCATGCAACAACGTCGTTGTTCTCTTGTCGCTTAGATAGTCTCATGACAATGTGAATAATTGATTACTGAGTCAGAATACGCATTTTCGTAGGACCCTTGCTTTGGCATAAATTAGACTTAGACGCATGACAATGAATATGTTAGAAGAGATGAAACGGCAAACTAAATATGGAATGGCTCAATAAGTACTACTCTATGGTTGCACGCATGTTAAGATTCAACGTCACTCTTCTATCAGGTTATAAGTTGTGTTGATAGGTTTGAATCAAGGCACCTTTCTATCACAATCACCGCATATTATTGGAAAGGGTTCTAAGCATTGACACACGGCACTTGAATGTTGATCGAGCTCGCTTCTCTCTCTCCAATATATAAACCGAGCTTGACCGTAGGTACATCAAAATCAAAACTCCTACCTCAGCAGACGCTTTACATTCAGAACACCCCATCTACAACACCAGAAATTTCGACCCGTCTGCAATCACAACCCATCTACCACACCTGAAGTTTCCATTCAGCTGCTATCACACCCCATTACGATTATCTCGAGAAGCAATTGGCCCATCCAGAGATTCGCCATCATCGTCAACAACCCATACGGCTCACCTGATCCAAGAATCATGTGTTCCTACATCCTCAACTACATGAGATGCACAGGCTGCGGGGGTACAGTCCCCCCCTACACGTCCGACTGGCAGTACTGTGCCAACAGAAACAACTGCGTGAGGACGGTGAGGAGCACGCGTGAGTCGTTTTTCACCTGCACATCGTGCAAGAGGGACTAGTAGTGGAAAGCGTGCTACTATTCATTTTGGAGGAAGCCATCCATGTTCTTCTTCGTCATGGCACAAATTTTGGAAGTGGTATGCTTTTAAACATCCGGCGATGGTCTGGGAGGGAAACAAAAGTCAAGCCATATACCAATATTTTAGGTACCTAGGGTAACTAGTGGTAATCAAGTTTCTTGCCAGAACATACTCAGAACAACTGAGATCTTTATATAAACATACATGCCCCTTAAGTGAAAGTGTCATATTAAACGAACACATAGGCCCAGAGAAACATCAACTATGCTTCCCATCACGTGTGCGCTGCCAATGCATGATACTACAATAAAACATCGAGGCTGGAAGATATTCTGGTTCGAATCTCGATGTGATGCAAGATATATTGGGTGACAAGATACATAGTCATAGCCTGTATCAAGATACGAAGAGGCCGCCCATGCAAATTTAGCCACGTGAAAAGACAGGTTCTAGTGCATTTCTTCCACTGTAGAATGGACTCGTTATGCTCCTCTTTGATCAAGGCCCCCCCCCTCGGAAACGCCCTTCTCGCTAAGGGCCCGCACACCTTGGTGAACCCCGGACGTGTAGTTATGTTGATGACTTTGGAACCTCCCCATCATCTAATAAACTGATTCATCCTCCAGAATCAACACCTTAGCAAGCACCAGTGCTTTGTTTTTATCACAGTCCAGCTCTTCTACCCTTCTCGTGATTGAAACCAGGTGAGCACTTTCAAATTTCCCTTGGCCATTCCATCAGTATAAAAGGGGACTTTTCCCCATGGATTACCATCTGAATTTTGCTTCTATAACACACAAAAATTCTCCCCCTTTGCAAATCGCAACCAGAGAACCGAAATCAGGCATCTAGGAACCGATATCACAGCCAGCGTCACAGCCAACACCACACACCCACAAAGCCCTTTCATCGACCAATTAACACGATGTGTCGCCTCCAGAAAGTACGTCATTGGTGCTCGATCTGCGGCCGCAAGTTGAACGAGTATTACCGAGTTGTTACTCCGTGCAGGAGGCCCAACTCGCTCACATGCATGTTGCAGACGACATACGCACCTATTGAGAATCACTACTGGACCTGTCACGCCTGCGCTGACCGATATGGGACAATATATCACACCGGCTCATGGCCGGCGAGAGACCGACGACGCTGAGTATACTGAGACAGCCAGAGGCGACATTATGGCTCACGTCGCCGTCGTTGAATGAGCCGTTGACGGGTATTTTGGGGGTAGGGGTGGGGGCCTGGGTTGGTGGAAATGGAGTATGATACCTAGCTTGCAAAGGGGTTGAGCCCCTGAGAATTTTTGTCATCATGTATTTTTATCCAAGGCCTGGATAGATCCTATGATCTTACCAGGTCATAATAGTTTAACCTGACAATTTTTTTCTTTCGTGGAAGTATTCACCCTATAATGCAAATAACCTAGCCCTTTCCCATCTTTCCATCAAGAGTACCCCTATTCATACTCTTATCGCTACTTAGCTGTCAGCTACCTTGAAAACACTCTATGAACATTCAATTCTACAAATAGCATAGCTCTTTCGCATTGTTATTTTTGAACCCTATGTGTTGCCGGTCCTATATAGCAGAGCGTCTAGTAGATATAGCAGAGCGTCGAGTAGACTGGGTACGTATTTTTTATATCAAGACCTAGATATTTCATCAACGGTTTGCCGTTCCATAATGGTCCGGATCGCCATTTACATTGACCGATCTCGTATTTTACTTTACTCTCCCCCGGTAAGTGCTCAGGATATCTAACATCTTAAAACGCATCATCCAAAAATATAGCTCTCTATCCTATTATATTGGGGAAAGATTGAAGACGAAAGAAAAACGGTTAACCATTGCTAGATTCGAACTAGCTAGCTTTTCGTATATACGATACTGCCTTCCAAGTGCTTAACCATCACACTATATAGATCTTTTTCGTATTCTAGCCATTACCTCTAGAAGTTTAGAAAATATATTGTGTTATTTAATCCCGAGGGGCTTTAATGCAAGCCCATCTTATTCATTCCCCTCCTTTTCATCCCCCCTTCTTTTCATCCCCCCTTAAACCCTAGCCTCAATCTCCCTCGCCTTCAGCAACTGCGCAAATGTATCCGTCAACGTATCCCTCAGCGTCCCATACTTCAGCCCCAGCACCCTCGTCGCCAACGACCCATCAATATGATACGCATCCTCCCACGCCCCGGGCTTACCCACCGGCAACCTCGTCTTCAGCGCCGGCACCGTCTCCCGCCCGATATCCGCCGCGGCCTGGTACCTGAAGTCCTGCCCCACGAGGAACCGCTTCCCGCCAGCCTCCCGCACTTCTAGAGCCCGCACATGCGCGGCCGCGACCTCGCGGCTATCCGCGTACCCGCCGAAGTCGAAAGCGGGGACTTCATCCGCGTCGATCATGTTATCCAGCAGCTGCACGCTCTCGCTCAGCCCCGTCCTCGTCGCGCGCAGCTCGCTCGCGTACGGCCCGAAGACCCAGGGCGGACAGATAGTCGCCAGCGTAAACGAGACCTCGCCCTGGTGCGCGGCCATCCAGTCCCACATGGCGCGCTCCGCCAGCGCCTTGCTGGCGCAGTACGCGACGACGCCGTCGGCTTTGGCCGCTTCCTCGAACGTCGCCGGGTTCCAGTCCTTCTCGTCGTACGTGTACCCGGGTCGCTTGCCCCGACTCAGGTCCTTGATGGCGGCGAACGAGCTCGTGGCTACCACGCGCCTGACCTTGCCGCCGCCGTACCGCAGCGCGGCGTCGAGGACCGCGGTGGCGCCCTTGATGGCTGGGTCCAGCAGGTCGCGCACGTTGTCCTCCGGGTTCAGGACGAACGGCGAGGCCGCGTGGATGATGCCGGTGATAGTACCGTCGGCAAAAGAGGATTCGTATGATTCGGGCACCGTCATGTCCGGGATTACGGCCGTGGACAGCTGTGCGGCGTGGGCCGGGAACCGGGCGGCGGAGCGCGAGGCTGAGGAGGTGCTGCGCGCCGTAAGGCGCACGTGGAAGCCGGACTCTAGCGCCTCGCGGACGATCTGGCCGCCGACGTAGCCGCCGCCCCCGGTGACGAGGATGGTTCCCTTGTTCTTCGGAGGAGCCATGTGTATAAAACTTATGAGCTTTGTGGATATGAGTTCGAGGGTTGGAAGCTGTTGTGGCTCTTGGCTCGGTTGCTGTTGAGAGCAGTGAGATATTTATGCGCTCCCGAGAAGCTGGAAGTGCGTCTGTTGAGTCGTTCGATGCTGTCTCATATACCCACTACTATGAGCACCTAAGGTATACTAGGTCTTGATGAGCCCTCAAGGTCAACGATAAGTCAAGGTGTGGATAGTACTTAAAGTGTGTTGGTGATGCTACTCAACTACTTAGAAACCACGGCTCTCCGAGCTATATATACACCTTAAATACTAACCTAATCGCCGAAAACCGAAGCAATCTTCTGGCAGGCTAGCGATAGCGGTTTCGAAGTACTACGCTAAGACTACTGGCATCCGTGAGCAACGCAGGGCCGTCTGGCCTATCTGTGTCGGCGCCCGCATCCCACGTATCATTGCTTTACGAAGCACTCCTTACCTCTGTGATTACGTCTTCTCCGTTGCTCTTCGGCTGTCGGCCTTTTGTCGTCACCAACTAAGTCTCGGCGCACCCGAAAGGGGCACCCGATGCCATCGCCGGCAACTGCCCCAGGGGCCATATTATTGACGGAGTTTAGCTTGACGTACATATCCACCCGCAATGCCGCGCCGAAAAAATAGGCCTGGCTCGGGCCAAAGTATGACTGCATATGCAAGGGAGGCTACCCAGATGCAATCTAGGACTACATGCTTCATATGCGATTACTAATGGCGACATCTATCCTGTTTTATTAGCGCAGTAATCAAATAATTATAGAAGCGATGTATACTCTGTTGACATGTGATAGTGAAGTTATTCTTCTAATCCACGAGATGCAAGTTTCCTATATTTTCGATTTGTTACAGCTTCATTAGCCCCTTTTTCTTCGCTCTAGTAGAATCAGCTAGGCAGACAAAAGCATCAAGAGCGTCATGGATTAGTATAATTCGGAATTTCTACTAAACTAACAATACTCGCATGTGCACACCCATAATTTACACACCTAAACCCCATCCCATCTCCAAAAAAAAAAACCTATCTATATTTCTCTCTCTCTCTCTCTTTCTCCGTAACTGTAAAGCGCAAGTTAATAATAAAAAGCAAGACCCTGGGGTATATAGACATTGGGCACGCATATATGCGGGTGCGTAACGGAAAGGAAAGACGTAGCCTACCTGCGCAAGACACTTTAACTCCGAAGCTCCCCCCCATCCCCTTTCCCAGGTAAAGGTTGAATATTGATATTATCAACCTCCCCCAATTGACCAATGAGGAAAACCCCTACCTACCGCCTTGCCGGTCCAAAAAAGCAACACACGAGAAAACGCCGTTTTTGATGCCCTTTGTACTGTCCTCCTATCACCTTGGTTCTCCCCCCTCATTTAGCCCCAGTCCTAATAGAGTCGAGATTCCCCCAAACACCCCCTACTTCCAAGCCAATCCGATCAACGGCTCATACAGCCCTGACACGACGGACCCTCTCAGCAGACAAGCCTCCGCAAGCACGCGCCTTCGAACGGGACACCGCTAGGCCCAGCGGCCCTGCTCATGGTCATCAATAAGCCTAGGGCCGCCGCCGCCATGCGCGCTCGCCCTATTGCCGCTGCTGCCATACAGCATCTCCATGAGCTTCCCCTTCTGCCGCGCGCGCACGCCCTCCAGATACACGCCCACGTCCTCGAGCCCCCTGATCTGCTCCTCGAGCGTCAGCGTGCTGCTGTTGACGCTGCGGACCAGCGGGGACACGAGCTTGCGCCTCAGGTTCTCGAGGTTCGCCTTGAGGCTCAGCAGCTTGCCGTTGTGCTCGACGAGGATTCCTTTGTTGCGCACCGTCTTCTCGCGCACGTTGAGGAGGAGCTCGCGGTTGCGCTCGTACTTCTGCACCTCGTTGGCCTTGGGCCCCAGGATGCGCGTCCACAGCGACGACAGCACCTCGGCGTGCTGCTCGTCCTGCTGCGCCTTCTCGCGCACGACGACGCGCGCGAGGTTGAGGAACTGCCGGTCGATGGCCTCGAAGAGCCCGAAGAGCGCCAGCGAGTGCTGCAGCTCGTTCTCGATGGCCTCTTCGAGGACAGACAGGAACTCTGTAAAGGTGCGCTGCAGCGTGTACCGCGTGCGCTGCGGGTTTGACATGCCGAACATGGCCGTCGCGATGCCGCCGAGCCGCGTCGGCATCCCCGTGCCCGGGTTCTCGAACACGCCCGCCACGCACAGCAGGTTGTGGATGTTGGCGAAGGCCGTCGAAAGGGGCGGACTAGGGACGGCTTGGATCTGCGTTAGTTCGCGCCGCGCCCAATCCATCACGATTAGTATACCGTCGATGTCGCCGTCGACGTTGGCGAAAAACTTGGTCAGCTCGACGGCTAGCGTCTTTAGGCTTTCCGACAGCTCGTCGAGTGACTTCACGATGATGGGCGCCGACGTCATGTTACTCAATCGCACGCTCTCACCCAGATCCCATACGGCGACGCCGGTCGCTTGGAGATCTCCGACCTGGGAGACGCCATTTTCGGAGTAGTAGATAAGTGGTTCAAAGGAGCGCGCAATTCCGGCCACTTTGACTAGATCGGGTGATGGTCGTGGTGATGCGGGCTGAAAAAGTGATCTGATCATAGATATGGACAGGATTGCGACGAATGTTGAGACAATGATGTTGCCCCATGACTTGGTTATTGTGCTCATTCTGTTGCGAAGAAAATTTATAGCGGCCTCGATAGGTTCTGTTCGTTGCTGAATATCGGCGCGCAAAGCTAATCTTATATCTATTTCATCATGAGTATTATTGCCTGAGCACACCAACACTCGAGCAACGAAAAGAGTAAAGGAGAATAAGGGAGAAGAGAAGAGAAAACAAAACAGGGAAACAGGATGGGACTTACAATTGTCTCTGGTAGGATCGGGCGACATCGAAGTCATCATGTCTCCCGGATGCGTCGAATGTCTATCTATGCATTTCTCACCGGGGGATTCGCTCTTCATCTTAACGAGCGTATCATCTTCGGTATCGGCCTCCGGCGCGGGTGAGCGGCCCTTCTCCGGACTCAGGCTTCCCGTGGGCAAGCGCGTCCTACGCGCCGCCTCGAAGATGCCGTCTTGGAAAATGCCGCCGCCGCCGCCGCCGTTCAGGGACGCGCGCTTAGGCGGCCAGTCGAGGCCGCCCAGCATCATTTCCCTGCTCTCACGCCAGTTGCCGTACGAGCGCTCCCCGTTCTGCAGCCGTCTCCAGGCCGGCGGACTGTAGTTGCCGGCGGACAGCGACTCGTCCATGTTGTTGTCGTCGCTCTCGTCTTGCGGGTCGTGCTCCTCGTCCGAGAAGCCAAAGCCGGAGTGGGTGGACCGGAAGTCGAACGGGTTCTGCTGGTGCGACGGGGACATCGGCGTGGCGAAGTTTCGCTCGTCTAGACTGGCCTCGGAGTACAGGGAGGTCATGGTCATGCTCTCTGGGAGTTGGCGCGGCCGGCCGGTCGGTGATGGCTCGACTAGATTTCGAATTGGGGCTGGTGATTGGACTCTGGCTTGAGCTAGGTAGTTCTGCCTTTGCGCGAACGGAGAAAAACGAGCGCAAGCTTCGAGTGAGCGTCGTCGGGTTGTTCGGAGGTTGTTGAGGTAGCCGGACGAGAGATCTTTCGGTGATTACTTGCGTTTCCGGCGCAGGTAATGCTGGCAGCGCTCGAGGTGCTGGTAGCGCTGGTAAGGCTTTCCGCTGCCGCGCTTCTTCAATCGCAGGCCTCTCGGGCGTTATAGGCGGAGGCGCTCTTATGGCGAAGCGAGGAAAGCGTAGGGACGATATGTAGCGCAAGGATAAATGGCCGGTCGAAAGAAGGTAAATGTAGAGGAAGGCGAAACTAAATACGAGTAGAGTGGCGAATGAAGTGGGCGCAATTGTGATGCTTAGCAGGGCGACGTGATTGTGAGTCTCGATAGATACCAGAGGTTTCATGGAGCTCGAGAGTCGACCACCTCCGGAGGGCCGTCCTATGCGTGACCCGTTTGTGTTATCGAAGCTTTTATCTTTGCGACAGCGCCACTTAAACTTAAGAACTGTCGCAACTTCTTCGCTTCACTTCTCCGCCTTCGGTTGGAAGTTAGATGGTAATTATGTAAAACACCTGATCTTAAAATGTAATAATCAGTGAGCAGTTGAAGAGAAAGAATTGAATAGTGAGCAACGAATAGTAACGTGGGTATGGATACGGGACTAAAGTAAGAGGTGAATCCCAAGTTGCGAAATTGAGAGGCTGGGGAACTCTGTAGCGTTCGTACCGTCCCTCCTACTTCGTACTTTACTAGGTTACCCTTAGGTAGCTATTTTACCCCCACCTTCGGGATGTCGCAGGTGAATCGACGGGAGCCAATCGATCTCGTTGGTTTTGGGTCTCTTGGTCTCTGTAGAACAGACCCGATGCAAGGGCCAATACCTTTTCAGCTCTATAATAGCCTGTTTTAGGAATGGACTCAGGAAAGGGGAAAACCGAAGCGTCTTGGATGTCTGAATCAGGGTCTTTGGTCTTGAAAGTTGCCTGGCTGTATCTGTCTGGATTATTCCGTAATTCCGAGTGATTCATTCATATATACACACCTGGTCTATCCTGTCCATCCCTTTTCCTTTTCTTTTCTCATGTTTAGACACCTCTCCCTTTCTGCTTCTGTCTCTACGACCCCGAATCATCCCCTTACCCTATCTGGCAGTCTAGTCGACATCAAGTGGGTAGAAATGCGACCCTGAATGCTTCATCCAATCAGCACGTGTTGACTGATGAGTTGTTCGTGGGTTTCGTGGGTTTGAGTGCTTGCATGGAGCGAATCATAGCTCTTCTTTCTCGCCAATCACAGCTCACCTCCGGCTCTTGCTGCAAGCACTGTAACGCGTTAGGAAAACAAACTACATCAGTCGCCTACGATGTCATAAACAAACACCAAGACTCAGGTCTGTTCGTGATTGGAGCAGGAGAGTAAACGTATACCTGCTGACCTGCCCAGGCGAAATGTTACTAGTTATACTCTATCTTCCATCTTCTTACCCCGCAGATCATCTAACCTAATCTAATCGAGTTCGCGACCACAACATGAAGTCCTTATCGTGGCGGGCATCCCCTCATGACCCCGCAATTGGCTAACACTTGGCCCACCCCGGTCGATTTCGATCGCTGAGAATTGGTACGGAATACTTATTTATCCTGGATACCCCTTAATCCGGCCTGTCGCATATACGTCACCTCATTAAGGGATATGACCATAAGGTTATCACAAGTAACAATGAATATCCTCGAGGAAAGGAGTGGAATGGAGTTTCTGCTATTGCTACCAAACTCGCTCCTAAGCCTAAGTCCCTGTGCATAAGCCCCTAACAAACTGCAAGCTCGTAACTACCTGGGTACTGAGAACTCCCCTTGGAGCATTCCGCCGCCTCGTAGAAACCACGCTTATAATGCGTCTTATGCACGTATACTGGATAGACTGTTCTTAAACATCGCCCTCCAATAGACAACGGCTATAGCACTGTGGGCGTATGCCTGGAACTGCAACCTCGCTTCCTTGCTCATCGAGCCCCATCACTCATCCGTACCAAGAAGATATGATTACCAGTCGATTCCCTAGTCGACCCTCGCCATCTCCAGACTCCGTGCTGACGGATTGGACAGGTTGTTGACCTGTTTTACGGGCGGTGGCTGATACTTGCTCTTCTTGCGTAGGCGTTTACGCGCGACCATGACGGGGACCGAGCTCTTCGTTACGAGGTAATTCGAGAAGGATCCAAGGAGAGTACTGCGAGTAAATATTAGCACCATAGCCACATTTTCTTGCGTGTCAGCCAACTTACCCCTTCAAGGCACTTCTGCCACGGCTTCCCAAAATTACCAACGTCGGATTGACAATATCGATAACCTCCGTGATAAGATGCTTGGGATTCTTGCAGTGTATCACTTCCACGACGATGCGCACCTGAAGTTGGGTCTTGCGGAGGAGTTTCGATATTCGGTCCGTGATATCCTGCACCGCGCGGTCTCTCTCCTCTTGCAGCCTGCTCTTGCCGCGTGAACTGGGCGCCGGGGAAGGATTGTTACTGCTATTGCCGCCGTCGAGAGCTCTAATGTGCGGCGACATTGAAGGACCCTGCATCCACATCGGGCCGGGACTCGCGGTGCGAAGCGGTGTTCTAGCCGAGGCACCCTTAGAGATGGCGCTAATCGCAGCCGCTTGCTCTTTCATTGCCTTGGGCTCATCTGGCACCATATTACCGGCGTCAACTGAGCCACTGGTCTCTTCATCCATGCAATACATTGCGATAAGCGTATCACCATCGCGGAGTACAGTTCCGATACCCCACTCTAAAGCATGCGTTGACTCGTCGCTCAGATCGGTTGCCACCAAGTATTTACGGAGACGACGGTGTTCATCTTCTGCCTCGCGCTGTATTTTGTTAAATTCGCCGCGATAAAGGATGCGAATGGAACGATGAACTTCCGGCGTAGAAAGAATGGGAGTAGATGACAGTTGTAAGCTTTGTGCGTTCCGGATAGCATCTACATCAGCATCTAGTTCCGGGTCGAGAGGTGTTTGAGTCCCAGACATGGGGTCCTGATCAAAGCTAGTAGATGGTTGGACTACTTTCTTGCCACTCTTCGATTTACCCTTGTCTCCGGTAGGGCTAGTAACCGTGATCTCAGGTTCATCGAGCAAAGATCTATATTGCGGTTGAGTCGCATAAACTTCTTTCCCTGAACCATATTGTTAGCGGTCTGAGATATCTCTCCTGGTTATATCTACGAAGCAAAAAACTCACGTTCATCTTCCAGCGCAGCTAGTAGACTTCTGGCTGTCTTCTTCCCATCGCCGGTTTCGTCACCTTGAGACTCAGCACGCGTAGTAAGTTTTCTGCCCCTATGCAGCTCTTCATCAGAAGAGTTTGCGACATCGTCATCACTCTCATCTGGAAGCAATTCGCCGTACGGACTCAAGTTGTCCTTTTCCACCCTTCCATGGCCGTCGCTGTCTTGTCTTTTACGAGCCAAAGAAGCCAGGCCCGAACCGCCGTAAAGCAGGTTGGCATCAGACAGCTTCCTGTAGGCGTTGTTCTTGTCCAATACACTACCATCGTTTAGCACGATGGTATCTGATGCCTGACTGCGTCCAGGAGCGGTTGTGAAAGGGGAGCTGGATCGGTTAGAAAGGCGGCCACTAGGTGACTTAGACTTGTTATTCTTCCTAGAAAAACGTCCATGTTCACCCGGTAGCACTAAATTGGACAGATCAGGTCCACGAAGCGCCGCACCAATAGAGCTCGATCGCATACCACCGGATCCGCGCTTCGGCATGGATTGTCCAGCATTGGTCGGTAGGATATCGTGGAATTTGTAAGCCGATGTTGGGTCATTGCTTCTTGGACTCAATATAGGCGGAGACCTCGGGCCAAAGTCTACAGGGTTGGCAGCATCTGACATGCTCCTGTTGCGGAACGAGCTGTCCAAAGCCGGAGCTTTGTAAGACAATGTTGGCGAGGTATGTGTGCTTGTGGGCGCATTGGAAGACGAACCAACGACATCCAACATGCTTCTAGGTTGAGACGGAGTATCGATATCTAGCATACTACGGACCGGTGCTTGAGGTGCAGGACTTCGGGGTGCTTCACCAATGTCTAGCATGCTTCGGACGGGAGAACGAGGACTTGTATACGGGGAGGGGGATCGGTGGCCGACAGACGGCGGTCTTCGAGACTGCATCGCTATTAGGTTCTCGATTTCCTTGCGCTCCTCCTCCAGCGCCGCCTCCAGGGACATGATCTTCCTGCCGGACATGGTGAAGGGTTGAAGACTGCACTGAAAGTGGTCTTGGTTGGTACGATGTAACTTTCGAGGGGAAGATAGCCGAATCCCGAGTCGTTCCCCGAGTCGTCGTGCACGTCTTGTATAGTAGATGTAGCCTAGTCAAACTGCAAGGCTTCAAACACACAAACTTTGAAAACCAAATATGTTTTGATATAATTTATCAGGCAAGCCGGTTATTTGCTGCAATCGACAAAACGCAGGATTGATGCTATCGCGGAATAATAGTCGGGCGTCTTCGATGGAGACGGGCGAATATCATTGTGAGTTGAAGAGAATCCTTTGTAACGTTCTTTGACCTGCGCTTGAGCCTCACCTTAAGCTCATGGTTGCCCGGCTGTCGGAAGCCCCGTAAGGTTTGGGTAGGTACAACTGGAAGTTGGAAGTGGAACGAGGGATTGCGGTAGTGCAGCGGTGCAGCGGTGCAGTGGTGCAGTGGTGCAAGTCTGGGTGGTGCGGTCGAGGAAATGAGTTCAGAGGTAAGTCGAGTCCAAGCTTTAGGTCAGGTAGGTACGGAATTACTTGCTCAGTAACAGAAGGTGGGGTCCTTTTCTTATTCTCCCCCAGCTGCCCAGGCACGAGATTGCCTGATTGCCCCAAACAACCACAATCTACTGGAGCGAAGACGGGAACTCGGAAAGAGGACCTTGGTCGCCAAGGCCGTTAGGGTGAAAGAAAAATGTCAAAATTTACTGCGCATGCGAGGAAAAAGAGGGGGTTTTGGTAGAAGGATGTTACGAGATGAAACTTGGTCGTAGTGTGGATCTCGCCCTTTTTATTATTTTTTGCTTCTTGATATTCAACGACGTGTCGTGCAATATACGGATATACGGTGTCCCCTTCCAATTATACTTGTTTTCGAATGCGACGTTGAACAGATGCTGAACATTCCATTAGGTTAGGTACATACCTAGGTAGGTATGCAAGAATAAACGGCAGATGGGACTTTCCATTTTACGAGAACTATTCGGGTTGTTTAGGGGAGCTATGATTTGCAGAGAAACCTCCCTAACCCCCAAGTACATTCTCTTAGGTTACCCCGCTACTTCAAGCTGTGCGGGCGTCACCGCTACGTTTGCCCTTTACACGAAGTATTGGGATACACTTCCAGCTTCAGCGTAACATCCGATCTCAGGTCCAGAGATCAACCTACATCTTCCTTCCAGCCACAAGATTTCTTATGTCCGTCGTCAGTTTGCATGCATGTGTTCAACGGGGAAGGATTTTCCCCAAAAAAAAAAAAAAAAAAAAAAAAAAGGATTTCCCTTCCGTTTTATTTCTAGATTCATCACCGACACAACTAGTTAACGAATTCATCGTGCTGTGCACAGCCCGCTATAGCCGCAACTAATTACGCACTTGCTATATCTACCTACGTGTTCGAATACCTATCACTTATGCTACCAGGAAGATATAGGTAGGTATAATCATTTTGTTACTTATTGTCTTTTGTGCACTTAATATTCATTATATCTCATCGGGCATTGTCGGCTGATTGTCTGCGTATGTGGTTATAGAAGGATTCGGTTGGTAATTGCTTCGTAACCCGTAATTACGCTGGGTCTTACGGCCGACACCAGTCTTGATAAATGATCCATGTTAGAAACGAGAGCACAAGGAGCTCAGAATGGGTGTGATATTCGAAAGTCCATGCGGCTGACGGGATGATATGACGAACAGCACTTGTGCGACGAGAAGTAAGACATCAACCCATCCACCTATGACAGTAGTTCCCCGGCTTCTTCAGTTGATGATCATCTCCTTGGCATGCAATGAATAAATACCTGCTTCCCTTCCCACGTCTCTGTTTGAAGATAAGGCAAACCCTAGCTCACCTCCATGTCAGCCCCCTTTCAGACATGTCCGTTCGGACAAGCATGTATGCGAAGCCACCTACCTTCACACATAGATGTACACGATATGCATATATATTTTCCTTCCCCATAACCAGACAGCTGCCTGATTCATATACTCGGCTGCCACTCCCGTTCCTGGAATGCCCCGTGGTCCTCTACCACCTACCAATCCTACCATCGCAGCTGCATTCGTGGAGGACGATTTGCTCACTCAATCTGCAGGTGGCATTGTTATATCAATCAGATGTGGAGCAATTTCAGCCTTTATATCTATGGTGTCGCGTGCCCCGGCTGCAATATTTCGTGCAGCAAAGCAGCGGCATTTCCCATCTTGCTTCCGTCAAGCCACTCAACCTGCATGTGTCGTATGGTTAGCACACCAAATCGATAGAGGCGTCTGAGACACCTTGCTTCATACATGCTCGCACATGTGCATAGCATAAGTAGACACTGCATTGCACAACACCACGTATAAGTATTAAGACAAATCGTGCAAGAGTCAACTTTTGTTCATTACCAGAAGTTCTTATTTAGAATAACCTCTGCTTCATTCTGAGATTTCCCGTTCGGCGACCTTGGGGGTATTGTATCAGAATCATTGGTGCCGCCTGATTTCCGTTCGGTGCCGGGTATTTGTTTACCGTGAGGCTGACCGAGTATGACCATGAACGCCTGTTGACCGAAACCCGGGCTTCCGACCAACGCTCCTAGCGAGGAGCACATAGTCTATCAATACATGCAAATGGTATGAGGGAGAGCATTCTTTAGGCCGGAACCTGATGCAACAACATCTTGGAAGTGGAACAAGATCCATTCCGACATAAAGGACGTAAGGGTCGTAGAGGGGGCATAAGGAGGAGGGGACGTGAGAAGAAATGCACAAATCAATACCGAGGCACCCATGCCTTAAGAGACTCAAAACCATCATAACTTTTCCGAAAACCCGTCGTGAAAACTGAAGTCCCGACTCGTCCGGGCATCGCCGCAATCGATGCCAGTGACACTATGAACGGTCGTCACTTATGCCTTCTCCTCAGCCTTCTCCTCTTTCTTTCCGGCCTCATCCTCGGGGCCACCTTGAGTCTTGACATATTCATCATAGACTGCCATAGCTTCGTCTACCTTGGCTCGGAGAGCTCCATCGTCCTCAATACTATAAGGTGTCAGCAACTGGTTTGTATGTAGTGTCGGTTATTTAACTTACAGGTTGATGAGCTCCTGGTTGTCCATCTCCAAGAGCATACCGGTAATCTTACCGGCCAGCTCAGGTTGAATGGCCTGGATTTTAGGGAAGATCAATTCGCCGAGCATCTGCTTCTGTTGTCCTGGGTTGCTAGACTGGGCTTGGAGTTGCGAGTGAAGCAGCGAATTCGGCGTCAGGTCCTGCTGCTGCAGGTTCGGAGCACCGCCGACTTGTTGGTTCGGCACGCCGCGTCCGCCCTGAGGAGGGAACTGACCAGACTGACCATTGCGCTGCGGTCCACCACGACCCGCAGGACCACCTTGTCGTGAGTTGGGGGGGTATCCAGGCATGCCACCAGGGCCACTTGGCATACCCATGTTAGCCGGCAGTCCCTGCAGGGGTCCACGGCCAGCCGGAACGCCTCGGCCACCTGCGAGAGTAGCCTGTTGAACGGCCATCGCAGCCATGAACTGAGGGGTACCGGGCTGTGCATACGGGCCACCAGGAGGGAACTGTCCGGGGATATACATGTTGGGAGGAAGCTGCGGCATGGGACCGCCACGGCCACCTTGAGGACCACCGTAACCGTTGGGGTTGAACTGTCCGGGTCGACCGCCCTGAGCGTTGGGCATACCCATTCCAGGGAACGGCATGCCACGGCCGCCTTGGGGAGGGAAGCCCTGTTGCTGACCCTGAGGGTAGAAGACAGGAGGCTGGATGAATTGCTGGGGCATGCCAGCCGCGGCCGCAGCTTGCTGCATTCGGAGTTGATTGCGAGCTTGGATACTAGCCTCAAGCTGGCTCTTTCGAACATCCTTGCGCTGGGCCAGTGCGACGTACAGCGGCTTGTTGTTGATCATGCGCTGGTTCATGTCGCCAACAGCCTTTGTTGCATCATCAGGGTTAGAGAAGCAGACAAATCCGAAACCCTTGCTCTTTCCCTTCTTGTCGGACTTCTTGTCCTTCTTATCACCCTCCTCCTTGGCCTCATCACCGGAGTCCTTCTGGTTTTCCTTGTCCTTGCCCTCTTTATCATCGTCGGAGTCGCTGATCGAGTCGCGCATAACTTTCGCCGAGGTAATAGGGCCGAACTCGGAGAACATTTGGCGCAGCTTGTCATCATCAACCTCGTCGTCCAGGTTCTTGATGTAAAGGTTTACACCCTGGTATTTGCTGGCCTTCTCCTGACGAGCAGCTTCATACGACTTACGCAGCTCCTCCTCACGTTCGTGCTTCTTCTGAGCACGGCCAACATACAGGTCCTGTCCATGGAAGTCGTTACCGTTGAGATCGTCGACTGCCTTGGAGGCAGCCTCGTGGGTGGTAAAGTTGACGAAACCAAAGCCGCGGGACTTGCCCTCGTTATCGCGCGCCAAGGAAGAAGAAGTAACATCTCCAAATCTCTCAAATAGCTCGCGGAACTCATCATCAGTAACGTCAACCTGGATGTTCTTGACGTAGACGTTAGTGAAGTTCGCCTTCATCTCCTCGAACTTGCTCTGGCGGTCTTTCTTGGGGATGTGATGGCCGACGTAGACCTTCTTCTCGTTGAGTAGCATTCCATTAACATGCTTAATGGCCTGAGAAGCAGCCTCATCGGTCTCGTAGTGCACAAAGCCATAACCCTTAGAGTTGCCGTTCTCATCCTGGGCAACCTTGCAGCTCAAGATGTTACCGAAAGCAGCAAAGGTGTCGTGGAGGGCCTTGTTGTCAATGGCGGCGTCGAGGTTCTTGATGAAGATGTTGCCCTGTCCGCTCTTGCGCAGGTTGGGGTCACGCTGAGACCACATGATACGGCAGGGGCGGCCCTTGATCTGAGTGTAGTTGAGCTCCTCAAGAGCACGCTCACCATCGGCGGTCGTGTTGTAGTTGACGTAGGCATAACCAAGCGAACGACGGGTGACGGCGTCACGGCAAACGCGAATCGAGGCGACAGAGCCTATCTGAGAGAACAGCTCGAAAAGCATAGCCTCGGTGACGGAGGGGTCGAGCTCGCCAACGTAGAGGGAAGCAGATGCGGCGGGGTGGGGAGTCTGGGCGGAACTGGGAGTCGGGCCAGCGGTGTCGGGCTCGTCGCCGTGAGCATCAGAGGCGACATTAGTGTTGATGGCGGTGGGTTTGCCATCGCCACCGTTGAGAGAAGTGTTGCCGAGGTCAACGGCGAGCTGATCAACAGCGCCGGAGGCAGTAGCAGCAGACATTGCGACGCAAGTGGATGACTAAAAAAAGAATAGAAAAAAATATTAGCATCAATGAGGTAAAAATGATATAAACTTGACCAAATTGCGAAAGTGGGAAATAAGGAAGTGTCGCAAGTGAACAGTGGGATACAATGGGAAGAAAAGAGGGGAAAGCATTAAATACTGACCAGTCAATTAGAATGAGCTGCAAAAAATATTAGTTCTCGTGATCGGGGGTGACGATCGCGAGAGAATGAAGACCGGTCGGACAAAGGTCGTCGAGGCTTCAAAGAAGGTATCGTAAGGGCCTAAAGCTAACTAGAGCTGGAAGGAGACTTCTTTGCACCTAGATGAAGGAAGAGAGGGAATAGGTTGGGTGTATTGACGATGCCTATTCAAAGGATGAAGGACAAATGCGACTTCGGGTTGGGGGTGGTGGATGGAAGTGGTGAGGATGAGGTCGTTAGGAGGTAGGTCTTTTTTATGATTTTCCGAATTTTTTTGGTGTTTTGGCTTGAATGAATTTGGCGAGAACAGAAACAAAGTACGAACGGTGAAGATCGCACTTAATAACTGAATCTCTTTTTTGGGTTTTCTGGGAATTGGGGTGACGAGCTGGCGGATAAGGTTGTCAAGTCGTTGGGAGAAAAGAAGAAGAAGGGAAGAGAAGAGGGTCCGCCCGTTTTCTTTTGAGATTGGATCTTGAAGATTTTTTGTGCCTTCTTGGTCTCTCTGGTCGCTGGTCGCGATCAACCACACAAAAAATTTCAATCATCAAAAGTGGGGCAACACTTTAGTGGTATCTACACGCCAGCACGCTAAGGAAAGTATGGTACTAGCCTCTAATCATTGTTACGCCTGTTGTGACTCCCGTACATCAGTACAGATAAGATACACCAATGCAAGGTACCACCATAAGAATCACACCTCGAATATATAACATATAATTGGTAAAAGACCAGACATGATGTCCATGTCAGGGTATCCTAAAAGTACTTGTACTGTATTACCAAACCTTAGCGCGGAAGGAGAAATTAAGTGAACTGGCTTAGGTAAGGACAAGATCAAGTGAATGCATGTGTAATTCAGTGACAGATAGATGCCGAAAATATATTTTGTACACGTACACGTGTGTAAACGCCCATACCTACAAGGTAATGTACCTTAGGTACCTAGCTACACGAATGGAATCGGTCGGACTGTCAGATCGACTTGACGCAGTATTAATGTTTTCCATTAGTATTAGCATTAGTCAAACTTGATCGTATATTTCTATAGAACACAGTTGTCTGATGTAATTGGACAGCAGGTAGACCACCCATATGAGCCTGAATCCCGATATACAAAATTCGGCCACGTTTTCTCTGGTGTTAATTGACACCAGGCAAACGGCAGACAAAAGCTACCATCATATCCAGCAATTCTTAAACTGGGTACCTGCCTAGGTAGGTAGAGAACGATCTTTCGCAATTGCATCCTTCTTACTTATATTATCCACATCTTATCGAGCCACCTACCTATGTTTCAACCATGGGTTTAATCGCTTTTTATAACATCGAAAAGTTCCAACACCTTGGAGGAATATGTAAAATATCATCAAGGGGAGTATAAGTTAGATAGGTACGATAAGCTAGCTCTATATTCCAATTGTCGTCAAAAATCATCCTAAAATCATATAAAGAATTGTAGACATTGTACTTACCTAGTAGACGTTGACCGCCTGTGAAGTCGAGGTTAGTAGCCTTTATTTCTCCGGTGTATTAGCTAATCTTATCGGCCTAGCTGCCTAACCTAGGTACCTAGCAACGGAGATAATGGACGACCCCGCCGAACCATTCTAGCAGTCATAGCGCTAAAACGCCCGTGCTAGGGTGTTAACAGCAACGACCCCTGGAGCCCTGTGACGTGCGTGTCGACAGCCTGGTGGCGCATAAGGTCATGGTAGCTTTAGAACCTCATAGCAGCACGGCTGATCAACGTCAACACTACAAATACTTCCCCAATTCCTATAGGTTCGCCGTTGACCTGATTGCCGAACATAGGTAATGCATCTTTATTCGACCAAGATACCTTACCTGCATCTGACAGATCGACTTTAACCACGTCGATTTACGCAAATGCGCGTACACTTTCTTGCGCAAACTCGGTTGAGTACCTAAGTTTGCCTTGACCGTGCATTATTCATATTGCCATATTGCCATATTGCCTCACGCCCTACGCCGCCACCCGCCTTTCTATCGCCTTCTGCCTATCAGCTGGGACTCGTCTGTCGCCCAACTACCATAAGCCACCAATAAGCTTGAGTCATTCCCGTCATGCTAATTTACGCAACCTGAAACGGCACCGCGATCTGTCGAAGTTTCTTTCATAATATCGCCAGCAGCCACAAAGCACAAACCGATATCTGTCTTGCCCTCTGAAGCGGCCTCGGCTTCCGCTGCCACAGCTTCGACATGTTTCCAACCTTTAGCGGTAGTTCGAGGCGCCCTCGAAACGTCAACCTGAGCGGCCAGCGGAGTACAAACCCTTGGGCCTCCGGTGCCTCGGGTGCTTCCAAGAGTGTGGCACAGGCACAAGCCGAACGCGAAAAAAGACAGAGGGAACGCGATGAGCTGAATGCTGCCAAGAGACTTCAAAGAGTGTGGAGAGGATACAAGGGACGACAAAGCTTCAAACAGACATGTCGAGAAAGATACGATGCTCTTTACGGTCAACAAACAGACTACGATCATTCACAACGAATGACTAGTACCCTTCCTCTCTTACTGCTGCTCTTCGACCCCGTGCACACAGAAGATCAACACCGTCTCGACCTTTTCGTTCAAGACTTAGCTACCTTAAAGTCAGACCCTACCAATTTTGGACTCTTCGATCCAAATTCTTGGGATCGGTTTGCACAGCTTGTTGTAGGCGCTCTAGAGAGGTATGTACATGTGCAGGATCATGATTACCTGAATCGGATGACTTACTCTCAACAATGATAGACGTCCAGCTAGCTCGTCCCAGAATCTGCTCTCTGTCCTACTCGACATTATCAGAAGGAGACAGCTTGCCATCACACCGATAATAGATGGATACTATAAGCTACTCTCCAAACATTTCGAGCAGGGCAATCATCTGGTTTCTGTAGAACAACAAGAGGTCCTCATTGAAGCCGTCACCGTACCTCTAGGATCAAATCCAGAGCAAGGTATGTTAACACCCAGTGAGAGTCGTTGAAAATATCCAGCTTCCCACTTATCTATTAGGAGCCGAAAATCACATTTAGAGTATAAACTAACTGTCCGTAGCACTACCCGTAATACGCGCCTACCAGGCTTTCGCGTTCTCTTTCTTAACCTCTCCAAACCTATCGTTTTTACAGAAGGACCCCGCGCAAATTGCACGCCGTTTAGATCTCCAGGTTTTATCCCAGAGTGTCATTGACGCCTACTCGGAGCAAGAACACTCAATCACACAGTCAAAGCACCAATTGCTATGGCTTTTGGCCCACTTCATTGCCTTGAACAGGTCAACTCCCACATCACAGGGATCCAAATATCTCGAGGCCCTTTATCTCCAGCTATCTCTTCTCGCTGATGATATCCGAGTACGATATGGCAGGCAAGGCTCTCGCGATGAGACTAGGCCTGAAATTGATGACAACGAAGCTGATGACTCTGCTACTCTCTCTGCGTGGATGCTTGACCAACTCAATTTCCTGGTAGATGAAGATGGAATTTCGGAGCTGTTGAGTAGATTCACTTCGTGAGTATTCCGATATCGTTGCATACTCCTGCGATACACTAACATGATGCAGGACTATATCATCTTCAGACCGTCTCTCTGAAGAGGCTAGTCTCCTTGCTGGGTACACGCTAGTATTACTGAGATGTTTCCCAAGCCATAGTGACGACATCAAGATGCGACTCTTTCAAGGCGATATCTCTACGATTGGCTCATCTGGTTCTACTGCGACACCATCTGTCAAGTATTTCTGGAAAGCTGCGTCAAATACTGATATTTTTAGGGAGATAATACAACCCAGAGCCCACCACCAGCCCTCTCTTGTAGTCACACTTCTACGGCCAGATTCTACTCGCGCCCGGGAATGGCGAACTCTACTTCTATTCCTGGAACTATACAATTTCCTACTGAGAGTCACCGATGACGAAGACTTTCTACCCGCAGCGGCCCAGTTACTATCGGAACAGAGCCCCGCTACGTTGCGGATACGTTCCAGCGGCCTCAGCCTAACCGAATTAAAACAACTGATCAACTTCCTCAAGAACCTCTCTTTCCCGCTGTATTACAACTTACCAATGATCATGCCACCTAGCTCAAAGCCAACCCGACTAAGCGTATTTTCTGGAAAGCCCATCGCAGAAAAAGATGAAGCAGAAGCTACGCCAACATCATTCGCCGGTATTATTGGGATGGACGTTCTAAGTTTGAGGAGCGTGTCAACTACCACCATACGTTCGCTGTACGAAAGAGATTCCCGACGACGCTTTCTTCCCTCGGAGTTTTGGTTAATGACCTCAAAATTCGATATGAATGGGTTTATTTCGGCTGTCGTGCTAGAAGAGCAACAAAAGGAGCAGATGGATGGAGATGAGGAGGATTCGGACGACGACTCAGATATGGACGTACGTGATACGTTCCATTCGTTCGCCGCACAGCGCCTTTCCCGCGCTGCGCAGATTGAGCAGCGTCGTCGATTACGCAAAGTCCAGCGGGAACAACTTCTAGCTCAAGTCGGTCCGAAGCTTGAAATCCTGCGCAACATGCCATTTGTCATCCCTTTTGAGGTTAGGGTTCAGATATTCCGCCAATTTGTCAATCTCGACAAAATGAAGCGTCGAGGTGGTTTCACCGATGCCGATCGATGGCGTTTATCAGTCATGTCTGGGGAGGGCGGCTTCAATAATCCTACTGGTAGGGGCAGAGACATTCTTGGCCGTCATTCGGCTAGAGTTAAACGTGGGCAGGTGTTCCAGGACGCGTACGAGCAATTCTATCCTCTTGGTGATGGATTGAAAGAACCCATGCAGATAACTTTTGTTGACCAATTCGACCAACCCGAAGCTGGAATCGACGGTGGCGGTGTTACAAAAGAGTTTTTGACGAGTGTTACGGATGAAGCCTTCAGTCCAGGCTCGGACGGCCATGGCCTGTTCGCCACCAACAGTCAAAACTTATTGTACCCGAATCCAACCGCATTCGACAACCTTGCAGAGGTCCTCCGTTACCAGAAACATTCCGAAAACGATGCCAACTGGAGGGAGAGCATGGCAGATCTTGCTAAACGCTATGAATTCCTCGGCCGAGTGGTGGGAAAGTGTATGTACGAAGGCATTCTTATTGACAAGGCCTTCGCCGGGTTTTTCCTCCTAAAATGGGCGGCTTCGGGGCAAGGCTCTCTAACAGATCACCGTGCAAACTTGAATGACCTACGAGATCTGGATCCAGAGTTGTATCAAGGACTCATCAACCTCAAGAATTACCCCGGTCAAGTAATCGATCTTTCGCTAGACTTTACTATTACAGACCAAGTCACAGGGCCTTTCGGGGACGTGCGTACAATCACACGTCCTCTTTGCAAGAATGGCGGAGATATACCCGTCACCAACACAAATCGACCCCTATACATCTCGTACGTTGCGAGCCATCGGCTTGTAGCACAGCCCTACCGACAAACCCGAGCCTTCCTTAGGGGCCTCGGATCCATGATCAACCCCGCATGGCTATCCATGTTTAATCAGTCCGAACTTCAGCGCCTCGTTGGCGGCGATAGTTCGGAAATTGACGTCGAGGATCTTCGACGCAACACCGAATATTCAGGACTATATGTCATCGGTAATGATGGTTTGGAGCATCCGACCATTGAGATGTTCTGGCAAGTGATGCACGAATTCAAAGACTCGGAACGCCGAGAAGTGCTGAAGTATGTTACTTCAACACCGAGAGCACCGCTGCTCGGGTTCTCGCAGCTAAGCCCCCATTTCAGCATCAGAGACGGTGGCACGGATGAGGAGAGGCTGCCCAGCACAAGTACGTGTGTCAATCTTCTCAAACTACCACGTTACAATTCCAAAGAGACTCTGAAGAGCAAACTGCTCTATGCTATTCAGTCCGGTGCCGGGTTCGACCTGAGCTAATGAAGATACTGATACTAAACCGGGTGCGTCGTCCGACGCCAGCATAAGCAAGTATACTATTTCGTATGCCCACTCCTGTTCGAGCAACGCCCTGCTTCCTTCAATGATCATGGCCGAACTCAACAGATTCTATACGGCAGCGACCCCAGTGGTTATGAAGGCTTTGCTCCGGTGGTATAAAGGGACTCGTTCTGAATCAGTCCAGTGCTAGGTATGCTTGGCGAAGCAGCTAGCCGTACCACCATATCATGACAGTCTTCGGCATTCGGGGTGTTCTGGGGCGGTTTATGAGGGTAAATGCTTAAGCTACGATAGCTGCAGAATGAATAATACGAATATTGTATGAAAAACCTTGGGCACTATCATGCTGATTAGTGTATTGAAATAACCTTTGTTCTTAGAGATATCCATTTCCCGATAGTTAAATGGGTTCGAATGGACCTACCTCATTCGTAGCTTGATATGCCTACCTAAGCTCTTCCAAGAATCTCTGATAGGATCGGTTTGAATCGGTAGTGGAAACCCCGCTCCTCGGCCGCATATAGCATCCAATGGACAGGTGAGAAGATCGAAATGCTCCAAGCTATGTAGAGCGCGACAGTGCCCCGATATGCGCAGCTAATATTTCTGATATAATAAGAAACCAGACGTCCTTGATCTACGTGGTATTCGATCAATATTAGAGCCTCCCATACTCAAAGGCGTAGCAACCAACTTATCCATACTAACCTGACTTGAGACAACTTGCCTTCCCATCCGATGGCAGCGCCCAAGTCTTACCTCATAGTCGGCGCGGGCTGCTTCGGCGCCTCGACGGCCCGGGCCCTGAAGCAGACACACCCAGACGCGGACGTGCTCCTCGTCGACCCGGCCCCCTTTCCGGACCCCGCCGCCGCGGCTCACGACTTCAACAAGATCATCCGCGCCGAGTACGACGACCCGGCGTACATGGCCCTCGCCCTCGAGGCCAAGCAGGCCTGGGCCGGCGCCGACCCCGTCTTCGCCCCCTTCTTCCACCGGTCCGGCGCTCTGTGGTCTGTCACCGGCGGCCGCGCCAGCCGCCTCGAGGATAACTACCGGTCGCTGCTGGGCCGCGTGCCGCTGGAGACGCTGAGCCTGGACGAGGCGCGCGCTAGGTTCCCGGTGCTGGCGAGCTGTGGGTTTGGAGGGGGAGCGGAGCAGTGCGTGCTGAGCCCCGAGGCAGGGTGGGCGGAGGCGGCGGGCGCTCTTGGAGCGGTGGTGGAGGCGGCGGTTGGTGCTGGGGTCCGGTACGAGGTTGCGACGGTGGAGAGACTGAGGTTTGGAGAGGGTGAAACGTGTACGGGAGTGGTTACTACGGATGGCCGCGCGCTCGAGGCGCAGCATGTGATTCTGTGTTGCGGCGGTTACACGCCGTGGCTCCTGGCGGAGAGCGCACCGGAGAAGCCGACTTTGCATGCGGGAGATCGGTTGAAGGCGGCGGCTGTGCTGATGTGTCTGTTCAAGGTCCCGCCGGGGAAAAGGGGACTTGATAAGTTTAAGGGTGCGCCGGTTATGGTGCACCCTTTTGGTGATTTCCCAGGTCTGTCGATGATTATTCCCAGTCCTCGTAGAATCATCCTTGAGCTTACGGGAGTGTTCTAGGTTAGCCGAATGTATACCCCCGGGAGACTCTCACACTCGCGATCTGGCAAAATGTACTCACGAGTTCCCCTATACTCACATGAAGTATCACGAGCCGTCGAAGCAGGAGATTTCCGTGCCGCCGCTCTCCACAGCCGCGCGTATGACGTGGACTACTGATCTGCCGGATGCACTTACCGCAAACTCGAAAGCCGTCCGGGATATGTTCTTTGGAGACGCGGTGCAGGGCATGAAGCCTGAGTCGTTTCGGCTTTGCTGGTAAGCACTACAGCCACCTCATATCACTATTTGTATTGAAATGTTGGGGCATTCAATATATCTTTCTTGACAGGGATTCCTCTACACCGGACGAAGACTGGATCATCTCGCCTCATCCCGCGTCGAAGAACCTGTACATAGCCGCCGGTGGCTCGTTTCACGGATATAAGTTCCTACCTATCATTGGGAAATATATCGTGCAGATGCTCGATGGAAAGCTGTCTGAGGAACATACGAGGAAGTGGGCTTGGGATAGAGATCGTAAGTACTTGTATTTCATCAGGCTATGTGAACAATTAAAATTTCGAGACAGTTCTAGGAGAAACATCGTAAAAACATCGTGTGCGATTTTACGCATACTATCTTCAGGGTCTCAGTTAACATTGGGTCTCGTAGTGACACCAAGAGTAACCAAGTATACGCCTCGAGGAGATCTGAAGGACATCACTGGATATCTTGGTTGAGACTCAGGTTAAACGCGGTGGGATTTTGACAAATATCTTACCGCATGTCTTAATGGCGCAAAAATCCTACCGAAGTTGCCATTCATCTCATATGTGCACGAATACTCCAGGATTCTTTGTACCTCTAGGCAATAAGGAGAAGATTCACATCGGCGAAATATAAAGTATACAGCCAACCTCATTCACCACTGACACTCCCTTCTACAAGGCGAATACCAAGACTCCTGTAGTCTAGTGGTTAGGACGTCGGATTCTGATTCTGATTCCGAAAACATTGGTTCAATTCCAGTTAGGAGCTTTCTTTTTTTCTTTTTTTTTTTTCCCTTCAAAAAAAAACAAGGTGGCTCCCACGTGAAGCATCAGTGGTTGTGCAAACAAATTCGTTATTCATAGGTATTCATGAGACATTGTAGCTAAATTGTCCATCGGAAGTCTGTAAGGGGGTCGATAATCTTCTTCCCTTCATCCGCACGCTTATTTTCCCATCTCAGGACGATGATGGAGATGGCCGCAGCAACGATAGCGGCTATGCAGATAGCCATCACAGCGATTATTCCAGGGATATAATTGGGCGCATCCTGTATCCGTTAGTATGTTTACTAATAACTTGAAGGGTTCCTCGACAAACCTGTTGGCGAAAGACTAGAGAGGAGTAAATGCCGCCAAGACCACTGATGGCAATCATGACGGCTGTAGCACAGGCGCGCCTCGCATCGCCACGGAGGTTATTGGCCTGCCAGGCGAGCGTAGTGACCACCAGGCCGTTGACTCCGGCTTCGCCTAGGAAAGTCCCGACGTATCTCGGCACGGGAGCTTTGAGGAAACCCGTCATGCACAAGCCGATAACGGCGACCACACCCTGGACGATGACGAACAACCCCCGCTGACGCAGCTTATCGGCAAGCCACGAAACGAACATGCCCTCCACAACCGAAAACAGGGCCGGCGGAGCCGAGAGGATGAACGCGAGCTCTTGCGAATACCCCAGGCCGTTTTTGAGAATAAGCGGGAGGAAGAAGAGGAAAGCATAGACGCCGACGGCACCGGCCGAGTACATGAGAGCGAAGGACCAGACCTTCCAGTCGGTAATCGTCTCGACGAAGATGGGCCACGTGACTTTCTCGCGCTCTTCGGACCCGCGGTCCTCCGCGAGGCGCACCTTGACGAACGCGCTCTCCTCCGCCGTGAGAAACTTGTTGCGCTCGGAGTCCGGGAAGTCGACGATGACGAACCAGGCGACGATGGCTGCCACGCACGTCATGACGCCCTCGATGATGTAGATCCACCGCCAGCCCTTGTACGTGGTGTGCGTGTTGGAGATCTGGATCAGGCCCAGGGCGAAGATGTTGGCAAACGCCGACAGGGCGGACCCCGTCATGAAGAAGGTCGCCAGCCGCTTCTGGACCTCGTATCTCTTGTACCAGGAGGAAATCAGGTAGATGCATCCTGGATAAAAGCCGGCCTCGAACACGCCGAGGAAGGCCCTCAGCACGGCCAGGGCGATCCAGTTGTTCAGGAACCCGATGCCCATGGACACGAGACCCCACGCGAACACGATGAGGGCCAGCCAGTTGGCGGCGCCCACCCGGTGGATGATCATGTTGCTCGGCAGCTCGAACAGCATGTAGCCGATGAAGAAGACCAGGAGCGCGACGGATGCGCGGTCGCCGACGGCGAGGCCCACGTCCTCGTCCAAGCCCGAGATGCGCGCGACGGAGATGTTGCTCCGGTCGACCAGGGCGATGGTGTAGAGGGTGCCGAGGATGGGCAGCAGCCGGAGGTCGATCTTGCGGAGGACCCGCTTCTCGAAGTTGGCGTCGTGCTGGGCGACCTCGGCTTCTTCCGGAGAGAGCTCATTGTGGCTCTTCTCGTGGAGCGAGACCGACGTTTTCTTCTCCGACATTTTGGAATAGAAAAAAAAAAAAAAAAAAAAAAACAGAACCTAAATAGAGGATGGGCAAAAAACGGAAGAGAAGAAACTTGAGCTGCCGGGCTTCGGTCTTATCTTATGTGTTTTTTTTTCGGTCCTCGCGAGCTCCCTACCACCCTACCACGTGGAGGAGGTTTGTGGGGGTTGGTTGGGGTAAAAGCTGGGGTAAGTCGGGATGCCCTTGGTCGCGGCCTTGCGGCGAAGTCGCAGGTTCTCCGCATCCTGTACTGTTCGTGGACAAGTGCTCCTTGGTTTCTAGCCCGAACCAAGTTATCCCCCCGTAACTGCGGTATGGCGTGACACTAATACCAGCGCTATCGAAAGAGAGGCTCTCTTGGACGATCATCAGCTCACTCGTTCTCAAAGCCTGATTTGCCCGTTTAAGAGAGCCATTTTCGCGTAGTCTTAGCTGCTATTGGGACCGGTGTCGGCTTGGCTATAAATAAGATGATGCTGGGGAGTAGGGATGCATGATTTCTGAGTATAGGTGACTCTACGTGTTTAAACTAATAAAACTTACTTGGGTGGAATGGTCTAGACATACATTGGGAATCATATACTATATATGGCCTGGCTACATCTTTTATAGGGCCTTGGAATATAACGTCAAGTAGTACCTACTGTCATCTGTCAGGAATAGGTACTTCATTATTCTTCAAATTCCAATGTACGAGGTTGCCTGAGCAGTGGCAACGATGTTTGATTGAGATAGCTGGCATTGATCCAATTGCTGAATGGGTCTAAGTAAAGAGGGGGGAAAGCCAATCACTTTGTGTATGTCAACGAATAATCAAAACATGATAGTGAGAAATATGTTTCATACCGTCAATTTTTATTTTTGCAGGGAGAGTAGGAACGATATATATTGATCTGATACCAATTTATATATGTTCACGAGTAACGGCAGAAGTGTACAGGGAAAATGTCATGGGAGAGGTAAGCAGGTCATGGGGAGACTAGGAAATGTTATCTTGAATGGTATATAGGTCGATAGGATAAAATGGAAAAAGAAAGGAATACTTAGGCAGGGAGGAAAGAAAATCTGAAAGGCTTAAGGGAAACAGAATAGGTGAAAAATAACTAACTGGTAAAAGGGAAAAAAAAAAAAAATGAAAGTCATAGGACTCGAACACCAAAAGGAAATATTTCCTCTTCAAGACCCGGTGGCAGATCTCTCAGCGCCTGTCCTATACCGCGCCCCAAGCTCCAGTCGTTGTATGGACCTGGCACGGGCTCCAAAGTACTTAGTTTGCGACTCACCTTTGTATTAAAGTGAGAAAAAAAAAAAAAAACCCTATCCAGCTATCTCTTTTCAGAGGGCTAAGTCTTAGGTACCTGTTAGACTGGACGTTAACCAGCTGAGTCACGAAGGCTTCCTGGTGACGCCCGTTGAAAATTGATACTGCTTCGACTCATTATAAGGCAACACCTGGAGTTTGCCGGCGCCGGCGGGGTGATTGTCTCCAAACTCGTCAGGTGGCTGCTGGTTGGTGGGTGGCTGTCGATGACCCGGACGCCACTAGTCGGCCCGCCAAGAGTTACTTCCAATATAGATACCTTAGGTGAATGGACGATTTGTTAGGAGTCAGGTTTTCAGATCACGGGTAAGGTATAATCCTATAGTTCATCATCTACCGTACTGTGACTACCAGGCTATTATCTTAGTACACTTATCCAACGGACATGTCAGGCTTTGGCCCTCCTAGCCCCCAGCCTTCCTCTAGGTCCTCTGGAAGGCATCGTGGCCTAGGATGATAACCTTGCAGCTATCAGGATATGGATTGGCTCCCTTGGGACACTCCTAACAGACCCCTTTGTCTGTTATATTGTATATACAGACGACCTCGTAGCTGTTAGATTCGTAGCTCTTCGTGCAACAACATAGTTTTTACCCTTATCGCTTGGTTGGCCTTATGACAGGACACTATAATCCTAACATGAAAGCCCCTTGGTAACTCATGATACACATGGATATCAACTACGATTTCAACGGAAAAATGTATATCAGAAGTCGAACCAATAGATTCAATCATATAGATATTCGTGTCATGGGGAGAGAGTCTCAAGGTTGATAAATCTCAGCTACTAGCGGTCCTTTCATTCACATCATCTTACAACCCCCTATCTGCAAAATTATATTGTACACAGAGCATCATACTATATGATTAATATTGTCACATGTACCTTACTATAGGGGAAGAGTATGGATCAATATTGAGGGATGGCTAGATCCAGAAGAGAATGCCGAGACATCCCTTTATTTCACTTACAGACTAAGGGGACACTGGAAATAAGCAGTATTACATGTTACATATGACATATCATATTTCAGTATGAACAACCTGTTGCGAATTGGGAAAACTCCTGCGCAGCCTATCTGAAGAGCACCGGTCCGCACTGGGCAGAGAACCATCCTTCTATAGAAGCTCTGCAGTCGACCTATCTAGAGCAAAAGAACATTTTTCTACTGGTGCTTCGCGTATGCGAAACTAAACCCCAATATCATCCTAGACTTCACTAGCTGCCTGAGGCAGTCTGATGGGACTACATGCCTAACCATAGACCAGCTTGAAGATGTCGTTGTGAACGTAGTATTGGGTCTGGCCGTTGATGTTCTCGGGGACCAGATAGAATGACTGGGTGTAGCTCATCGGTCGCTGTTCCTCGTCGACCTAGTCACATGTGTCAATATCGGAGTACTGTATATATATAGGGTAGATAATAGACGAACGAGAAGCTGGCCCGTGACAAGAACCATAATGTGGTCGGGGGCAACACCAGGCTGAGGGTCCATGGTAGAGACCTGGTGCTTAATCTGCTGGAAGGGTAGACTCTGGAGCTTTTCGATAATGGATCCGGTACCCTGGAAGGAAGCCGACTCGAAGGTCAACATAGAGCCCTCGCGCTGGAAACTGGTTAGATATTTTCAAGTTGCCATATTAGACCCCGCTGGTGCAAGCATACGTAGAGAATCGCCAGGCCAGATCGGTCCTGGTCGAACTGGTTGTAGTAGTACTGGACGAACTGAGCTAAAGAGTGGACGGCATGTTAGGCTAGACTGTATAATCGGTCTGAAGCTGACGACGAAGGGCCGAAGGTAACGAGGACAGCTTGTAGAGAAACTCACTCGCAACTTCTATTCAGGTGTTAGCATGTGTGACCATGTAGAGTGCTCCAGAAAGCTGCCTTTTTTTTTTTCTTTTTTTGGCATGTTGGGCAGTAAATATGCGACGCGTCGCAAAAGAGGGGGACTTAGGACTTACCGGCAGACATCTTGGATAGAGCTTATTGAATCAATACGAGAAAGACTTTTCCTATATGATTCTGTCTGTGATATGGGATGGTCGCGCAAGTCACTGCGAGATAGGTAGAAGCAGTGAGGATGGTGGTTGGGAAATGTTACCGTTCACGAAGAAGGAAAGAAAGATGTGAGGCCATTCGGGTTGGAGGGGCAGGGAGAGATCTCCACTTATTTATGCGAGCTAAATTTACCTAGGTACTTTGGAACGTCCACACGTATTTGCTGGCGGGGTAATTTCTTTTTCTTCTATGAAGGTAAGGCTTGTTTGGGGCCTGACGCAACCTGACTTATCGATTACCTCAGGCATCTACTTACCCCTGTAACCCCCTGTACTACCAGGTATGTTAGGTATTCTTGGATGATTATGTAAACACATCCTATCAACAGTCACTACTATGGTATCAGGCCAAAGTAAAACTACCCTGTCAGGTCACTTACAGGCGTGGCACTGACCAACGGAGCGGAAATATCTTCGGCAGCTAATCAAAAAAGTATCGAATTGCTCGCGAAGTATCTTTTTCGGCCCTTGTAATGCCCTTGTAATTGCCAAGGCGCCTAACCTATACCTGCCCAGGTAGTTTAACTAACCCCTAACACCATAGTAGGTTAGGTTAATACAAACATGCTGCTCTGCTAGCGTGGGTTGTGACGTCGATCTTCTCGTCGTTTCTTAACAAAGCTGCCAACAACTTTAGAGGTCAGTTATCACTGCTGCATGTCACGAGTTGACATGGAGAAGTAGAATCACTAGCATGATCTACGTGTATCTCTCCAAAACCCTGTTACACACTTTATACTGGGAGTGTGCAGCAGCACACTCAGCACTTGACTCCTCTTTGGGCAAGAATATCTTCAATCCCAGAGGATATAATTTTTTTTTTACTGTGTAATATCTTCCCAAGCACATTTACTACCTAGGGATGGCTACCAACCCCGAGAAATCCGATGCCATCGTGTCTACCGGCGATCATGATCGTGACGCACATCCTGAGACTGGCTTCTCTCGCCTACTACGCCACCGCAGCCCCAATCTGAGACATGCCCGGGATCCTTCTGTAGGTTCTCTGGATAGGATCTTTGATACCAGGGCTGAGTCAGAGGCCCCTCGTCCTCAAGTTTATCAGAGGTCTATGAATTCGGAAGACAAGCACTATGCGAATAATTCTTACGGCGTTACTGAGTTACGCGATGGCTTTTTCGATGCGATATTCCTTCCACCCGAGGAAGTTGACTCCGAGTACCTCCTTAAGCAAGCCGAGGCAACTCTACCATACGCTCTTCGGAAGAAGAACCCCTTATCCATACGGAACTTTTTGCCCAAGCAATGGCACGAAATCAAGGGGGTCTTCCGCCGCGTTACCACTACGAGAAGTGGCATTCGGTTATTTAAATCCTTCCTTGCCTTCTTCATAGCGTATATCCTATGCCTTATTCCTACTTGTCAGGAGAGACTCGGCCGATACAGCTACATAATGGTAATCTCGACTATCCTCAACCACCCCGCTAGAACATTAGGAGCCCAAGTAGATGGGACCATACTTACAATACTCGGCACCGCTACCGGCTTAGGCTGGGGGGCCTTTGGGTTGTGGGTATCAACCGCTACGGCAACAGCGCGTGTTGGTTATGGAGGTATTCTCGCCGTCTTCCTGTTTGCATACGTTTTCATCGTTGCCTGCCTTCGAACGTACTATATCCGAACCTACCAAGCCGTCATATGTGCCGGTATCGCAATTTCATACACATGCCTCGCAGAGGTGTCAGGATCAGAGGTCTCTTGGTCTAAACTCCTTGATTATGGCATTCCATGGGCTTTAGGACAAGCTATCTCTCTTGTTATATGTTGCCTAATAATACCCGATGCTGGTGCCCGCCCGCTAGCTGTATCGCTTCATCAGGCCTTTGCTGTTATGCTTGTAAGTCCGCTGTATTATCTTGAGTCAAATCGTCTAACATTCTAACCTCCCAACCTTATTGAAGGAAGGTCTTGGATTGACCCGACTAGAGAGCATGAGGACTCGCCGACGGTTGACGCAGACATTCGTTAGTATGTCCCAAGCGTATAGGGATCTTGTTATTGATTTCTCCATAACACTTTTCGACCCAAAAGATATGCGAATCCTCCGTAACCGGATCCAGGGCGTTATCCGTGCGTTACTCAGCCTGAATAGTGAGGCAATGATGTTCGACAAACAGATGGATAACCCTTCGGATAGTGAAACTCAAGATCGACCTATACTCGACGAGTTTATTGTTGATATGAACGAGAAGCTTCGCATGCCAATAAGCGAAGAGGAAAGGGAGATGATAAAGTTCGTCGCTGAAAATTTGGCCGAGCCGACGGAACAACTTCTTCATGCCATGAAGTCTGCCTTGCAAAGCTGCGACGCTGTCTTGATGGACATGTGTGGTCATCGCAAGTATCTTGGCCCTCCAGAAGACGTGTCAGACGATGTTCCGGGCTCACTCGTAAAGCTGCGTAAACGGATCATGGCATTTCGCAATTGCCAAGATAATGTGTTGGCTAGCAATACCCTGCCTCCAACTTACGCAGAATCATCTGAAGTCGTCAAGCTTTTCGCTTACTGTCGACCCGTTCACCAGGCAGCTACGGCAATTGAGGCATTACTGGTGAAAGTTAACGAGATGCAACAGAGGAGACCCAAATACCCAAAATTTCACCCGCCGTCTTACCCTTTTTGGAAGGCGATGCATCGCACAAATGCTCAAGTTAGACATGATCGGGGTGGTGTCACAGCAGGGTCGTACTTCAAAAGCTTTAGTGATATTGCAGTTATAATCCAAAAGATCAAAGCCCGAGAGTTTCAGCCTTTACCGCGAGAGGGCGATGAGAAAACGAATAACGAGCACGACACTTCTTATATGACGATGACGGCTGATGAGCTCGAGGACGAATGGAGCGTCAATAGGAATCATATACGACACGAGATATGGGGTATTCTACATAGGTTGCAGGGCTTCGAGACACGGTTCGGACTTAAAACTGCTGCGATTACTTCCCTCCTGTCCATACCCGCATGGCTTTCTTATAATCACGGTTGGTGGGATAGCTATGAGGTCTGGTGGGCGGTTGTTATGGCATGGCTTATAATGGGTCCCAGGTAAGTCACCGCATCACCGCATTTCCCCGGGTCGACTTCGTAAACACGATCCTTCTAACATTCAAAGAACTGGTGGAAATATACAAGATCTTTTTGCACGAGCTCTGTGCGCATTCCTTGGATCTCTCTGGGCTGGGCTGGCGTACGCAGCTGGTGATGGAAATCGTTACGTTATTGCAGTATTTGCCGTCATCTTTATGCTCCCTATGATTTATAGGTATACGCAGAGTACACATCCGGTAAGACTGGCTTGATTCTCTATGTTATCGTCGGGATTCTAATATTTCATAGAGGTCTGGGCTCGTGGGATGCATCTCGTTCACAGTTGTATCTCTAGCTGAAGTTAATGCAGAAGGCTACCCCTCACCAGCTACTATTGCAGCAACACATGGAGTTGCAATGATAGTCGGTGTCGTAGCTTCGGTTGTCGTCAACTGGATTCTATGGCCATTTGTTGCTCGCCATGATCTTCGGAAGGCCGTGGCTACTATGCTGTTCTACAGCAGTATCATTTATAGGAGTAAGCCAAAGTGAAAGTACGTTTCCACCGTCTTCTAACAGCCATAGGCATCGTATCGAAATACGTATATTACGAAGTAGGAAATGAGCCTACGAAAGAAGACATACAAGCATCTGAAATACTTGAGGGGCGATTGCGAGAAGGATTTGTGCGATTAAGGCAACTATTGGTGAGACAACGCTCCTATCTTACCTCTTAGAACTAGATATTAACCAGAACAAGGGACTTACGCGTCATGAAATACGCTTACGAGCCCCATTCGACCCATTAGCCTATTCGGCACTCATTGATGCCTGCGAGCGGTTCTTTGAGTATATTGTCACAGCTCGTCAGGCGTCTCTCTTTTATCATCCACACTTCATCAGGGACAACACCGAATTCGCTGCAGATCTGCTAGGTCATCGAAGGGATGCTATTGCCACCATTTTGACGAATCTATATGTTCTGTCCGGTGCGCTCCGTGCGGATAGGAAAGTACCGGTACGTTTGCACTCTAATGGGAGATATACCGATATACTTACTACGAGAAAACCTGATAGAAATACCTACCGAGTGCTGCTGCTGCCCGAAAGCAACTCCTGGATCGGATGAGAGTGCTCGAGAAGGAACTTTCGGCAAGCGGCAAGCTGAGTGCCGACGAAAAGACCGAGGGGAAGAAATGGGCCCAAATCTACAGTTATTCGTATAACGAGAGCTTGACAGGTTGCGTCGAGCAACTCGAAGAATTGGAAAAATATACCAAGGCTATCGTCGGAGAACAGGGGTTAGTCTGCTCTGCTATGCTCTGCGGAGCTGTTCCGCTACTTATTCCCGGCTTTGTGGAAGTGCTAACGCGAATATCCCAGGTTCGACTGTACATATACGGACGCCAGCTGGTGATGCTGTTCTTTTCCGCAATTGCGTATCTTATCATTCCGTCCATACGCATTTCTTTCCCTTACGCCTTCCGTTCACCGGGGAAGATTGTTGTTACGATGGTGCTGCGGAGACCACATCCCGATTCCAAAGCCCGAATTTCATAATTTACAATGAATATTATAAATGATAATGCGCGATGATTTTTACTGATTTGGGGACATATTCATTTACATATACCGAGTACCCATTTACTAGAAATAGAAGCTAACCCCTATTCAGAACCTATCTTAGACAGAGCCGTCCACGCTGCCATGTTGCTAATTAATTTGCTAATTCCAACCCGTAGAACTTCTGATCTTGGTTATATTTCCTGCATTTGGATCACTACCATCCAATCCTGGACAGCTGAAGCCACGTGATTGTCGCCGCCAATCACGAGTATTTCCGGCCAAGGCTGTTGTCTGCTCCAGTACTACCTCCGCTGTTGGCCACGGCTACGCCTACGACATCACCAGCATGAAGTTAGAAATGTATGGAGCTGGGGGGACAGATGATTCATAATAACCACTACACCACTACAATACTAAAATGGAGAATGATTACATAGGTTAGTGTTCTCATGGGGGCAGACAACGTAAAGTCTAGAAGCCCTATCTATAGTGATATACTTCATCCGGATGCTACCCTATGGCTACGTTGGGGCTACCGTGTCAATCTTCGGCCGCAAGGAACCTCCTGCCTAATCTACAGCCGCCACGAGATCTATTGGCGCACGCGAGTTCCGGGGGAACATCCTGGGAAGAGGCTCATAGGCAAGTTTAGCCAAGCCAGAATACCGCATATAAATAATTTGGACTCGCCAATGGCCGCGTCGACAATCTTGGCTTTGACTGTCGTTCCTGGAGCTTTTCCGCTGCATTGCCATTCAATCCGAAACATCGCGCTCTTCAATAGCTCAGCGTCACGAAAGAATCAAGTAGAACACAAATCTCTTGCATCGTATGAATCGGGGTTAAGTCGGCTTGTGTCGCAGTAACCCTTACTATATCACCATCAAGACTACTGAGTTTATGGTAGGAAAAATTGCTCGCATGAGAAAACCCACCAGTGGCTAGTCCTTACTCCTGGTAGCTTTCAGCATCGGCCGTCATATGGGTATCCGGGCCATTCTAGACTCTACTATCTGACATATGATATCTCAATTCTTGCTTTGATGATCTCAAAAACCTGTCTTCAAGTCATGGGTAGGTATTTACAACGCGTGCCTTAGCTGAACTGGCTGGTAGTTTTTCTATCCTAACCGACGCTATGCATGATACCCAAGTAAACTGCCTAGACGGCCCTTTTAATTCGTGGAGTTATAGGCTGAAGTATGCCCACGCTACAATCACAGCGTCTTCCTTCCTACCGGGTCGTCCCACGAGCACGACATACGTCTCAGTTCGCTACCGACCGTTGGAATCGTTCCCACTCGTTCCAACTACCCAGGTAACTATCGCATGGCGCACCATGTCCCACACCTGCAGAAAAGATGAACACATAATCTAGTAAGTAAGCACTTAGCCATAAGCTCGGTTGAGTTCCCGATTTCTGGAATTTGCCCTGGAGTGTGCTTCCTGTTTGTGTACGCGACAATGGAGAATGTAGGACCGATGTGATTGACCACCACAGGGCGCCTTTCACATAAGTACATTCGTAAAAGAGCCACATTATTGCTCCCTCGCTCGTTTCTTTTCGCCACTGTAGATCGATTGCTTTTACTAAGTAGCGGATAGGATGCCGTCCCTCTTTGCTTCGACACTCTTCGCCGTCTTCGCGAGCGTGAAGGGTGCCAATTTCGCCTACGAGAATGAGGTGCTCACGGACGCCGACATTGGCAACTTTTCGGCCATAGGATTCGGCGATGCCTCTACCGCCGCTCCCCTTGAGGGCTGCCGAGCGTCACCGGGGACCGCGGAGTGGCCTCTCGCGCAAGAATGGGCGCAGCTGAACAGCTCGCTGGGAGGTGCCTTGATCCCGGCGGTGCCGCCCGCGTCGGTCTGCTACGACGGACCTTCCAAGGATCAGGCGGCGTGCAATATTCTGCTATTTAACGCGACTTTCAACAACTACTACATCAACAACCCGGTCAACGTGTTTAGCGAGTGGCCCGAGGGAGACACATGCCATCTACGGCCGGCCGCCGGCGAGAACTGCACGCAGGGAGGTTTCCCCACGTACGTAGTGAACGCTACGTCGGTGAAGCAGATACAGATGGCGGTTAACTTTGCGAGAAATAAGAACCTCAGGCTGGTCATCAAGTAAGTGCTTTTTCTTCCCGAATTATTACAAATTTCATGAGAAGAACCGAGTCAGTAATAGCATGATGAAACTGACCCTTGTCCCCCCCCTTTTCCCTCCAAACAGGAACACCGGGCACGACCTCATTGGTCGATCGACCGGCGCCGGAAGCCTGAGCATCTGGACGCACTGGCTGAAGGACTTCGAATTTGTGCCCGAGTACAAGGTCGGCGAATACAGCGGCAGGGCGGCCCGGGTCGGCAGCGGCATCGAGAGCTGGGAGATGTTCGCGCACATGGCCGCCAACAACATGACGGTGCTGGTCGCCGGCGGCTACACCGTCGGCGCGTACGGCGGCTGGATCCAGGGCGGCGGCCACTCGGCGCTGGCGTCCAAGTACGGGTTGGGTGCCGACCAGGCGCTGTCGATCCAGGTTGTCACGGCGGACGGCAGGTTCGTGACGGCAGATCCGACGCAGAACACGGATCTCTTCTATGCGCTGCGCGGAGGCGGAGGTGGTAAGGAGATCTTTCATTGAAAAGTAAATTGGGACAGGCTTGCTGACGGGAGAATGCTAGGGACGTACGGTGTTGTGACGTCTCTCGTGATTAAGGCCCATCCGGCTACGACTGTTTTGTCGTCTACTATAGCGTACTCGGTGGGAGGGGGTTTCAATGTTTCGGTGCCGGGAGACCTCGATAAGTTTTGGGCGGGATTCGATATTTACCATGCCTTTGGAAATAAGGTGGTTGATCAACAAGGCACTGCATGGTATGCATCAAAACACTATTTTTCAACATCCTTCCTTTGCAACGAATGCTGACAAACTGCTAGTGTGTTATGACCATTTCCACCTTGAACTCATATACGAGATACTTACGTATTACTAGACAGCTACGTTTCGCGACTTACCAATACCACATATAGTTTCACCACTGATATCGAACTCCCCAACGTAACAGAGGATTTCCTGGCTGAGTTCGTGCGACCATTCGTCGACGACTTGAAAGCGGTAGGCCTCAACGTGACGTACGACCCGCCGTCACCGGCGGGCAACTGGGGAGCGGGAGCGGCGGGCCGGGGCGACACGCCGGGGAACACGCGCTTCGGCAGCCGCTTGTTCCCGCGGGAGAACTTGGCGGACCCGGCGTCGGAGCTGTTCGCGGCGACGCAGCTGGCGATCCGGCGGTCGATCGAGGCCGGCTACACGTTCCACGGCATCCACATGGTGCCGACGGAAGACGTGGCTGGTTACCCGGGGAACAACGCGGCGAACCCGGCGTTCCGCAAGACCATCATGCATGCGGACCTGTTCGACTTCACGGTGCAGCGCGGGCTGACGCCGATGGCGTTCACGCAGGCCCACGACAAGCTGGCGGCGGCGATGGACGAGTGGCGCGCGGTGAGCCCCGGGGCCGGCGCGTACTTCAACGAGGCGGACCTCGAGGAGCCGAACTGGCAGCAAGCTTTCTTCGGGACGAATTATGAGCGCCTGTTGGGCATCAAGCGGGAGAGGGACCCGTGGGGTCTGTTTTACGCTCCTGTCACGGTGGGCAGTGAGGAATACACGTTGGTCACGGAAGATGGGTTGCCAACGCAGAATGGACGGTTGTGCCGTGTTGGTGCCGAGGGGCAGGCTAAGAGGAGATGAGATGATATAGTGCTGGAATAAGAAGCTGAGGGGCGTGGTAAGAGGACTGATGGGTTACTAGATTATTACTGCTACGAATGTGTACCTAAGGCAGCAGGGTAGATCATCGCCACCAACCTATGGATTGGGGATTGGTATTTTGACGACAACCTTCAACATTTAATCACTGTGCGAAACCCGAGTATCTAGGTAAATAGTTGTAATCTCGAAGTCTTACAGTGAGGAGTACTGTTCCCCAAGTCCCCAAGTCCCCAAGTCCCCAAGTCCCAAGTGTTTGCCGTTTGCCTGTGCTCGGTCTAGCATCAACATCAATGCCACAATCCACAATGGTGCAAGTGAGGTACGTATTCAATTCGAGTTGAAGTTTGTCAGTCTAACAACCTTGAACTCGTGAAAGTACCTACAGTGACCGACACGGTCTATTTTCAAGTAGCGTTAGCAGACTACCTAGGTATGTACCTAGTAGAATTCCAAGCATGAGACATGTCGTTGCCATTGAAAAATGCTTGATATCACACTTAGTGGTTCCACATGCACGTGAGACAGGTAAAATAAAAGCCACGTGTGGCTCATCTAGTAGGTATTCCGGAGCTGCCTCAAGTCTGCAACCAAAACTGCAACCAAAACAATTAGCACTCTTATGACAGGGTAGCCCATGAAAGAAATACTAATTGTTTTGATGTTCCCCGATAGTGAAGGTAGCGCGTGTTAGGCACTTCGACACGGAATACGTCGGCATCATTGGCCCAAACTCAGTATTAGCGGGGCATACGGAATATCAGTCCACCTGCATTGAAAGCCTCAACGCCTGAGGCCCAAGCTTCCCAAGAGGCAAGACGAGCGGAGGGCCTGGTCTTTTTCCCGACCTTGAGGATAGAATCAATCCACCGTCGACTGTCGACTGTACATCACAACTTCAACTTTCCACTACCTACATAAGGTACCTTCAGCCTGCGTTTCTCTACGAACGACTACCATAATTCTAGAAGCGTAATTCTAGAACCTCTAGAACCTTTCAACGCGCACCAACGAAGGTTCTTCCAAGGGCCAAGGCATCAACCAGTAACACCTAGCGGACCTTACCTAGCCCACCCCAGAACCCAGAACCCAGAACCCAGAACCCAGAACCCAGAACCCAGAACCCAGAACCCAGAACCCAGAAAGCGATTCGAGCGTCAGCCTTTTCTCGGCTACGGCTACGGCTACGGCTACGTCTACGGGTATCAACAACCCACCTAATCGACGACCGGTTTGCCTGCGTCCAACGTCCAACGTCCAACTCGACACCAAACTAGGCCCATGAACTCCATACCCAGATCGTCCATGACATTGCGCCTACTCTCAACTGCTACACAAGCCCTACAGAGAGCATATTCATCGCCCTTGCCAGGTACCACTTGACTCGTGATCCGTGCTACGAGGGGCTCTAGCGGACTCGCATTTCACCTTCTCTTCTTCCCCCGACCGCAAGACCACCACCCTCATGGTCCCCCCGCCGCCGCATACACGGTCTGGAAATTTCTCACCTGCTCCTGCTCAGAGTTTGCAGACAGGATTAACCCATTCTCCCCATCCGTCCCAGGCCGGTCCTCTGAGTGCTGGCGCGAGTTCCAGTACCAGCAGTCCGACCACGGGGACAAGCTCTCTTACTAAAATTGTTGTCGCCCAGGTTTACCTGTTACTTAGTACCATCAAGGAGGATAAGGACCGCGCTAAGTGGGAGCTGCAATTGGATCAGCTGAAGAAGGTACCTATATTATGTTGATGCGATTTACTCACCGTTCCCTTCTCTTCACTTCCCCTTTCCCTGCTGCCGATAGCCTCTAACCTTGCTCCTCTCTAGCTCCTCGATGATCACGGCATGGAGGTTTTTTCTAGATACTTCACACGGTTGGTAGCCGGCAATGCACCGCAAATATTTCCCGGCATCAACCGGCCCGTCGCCAACCCGGGCAACTATTCGATTCTAGTAGGCGAAATGGCCAAGATCTCTCACGATCTCGACCAAGCCTCTAGAATAGCCGAATCCATCGAGACGGCCAACGAAGATATCTTTCGAGACTTTGACTTGTCTACATTTATGGAACATTTCAAACTTGATGCCTTGGAGAAGACAATACTAGCACTGGCGTTCAAGTTCGGTTCACGTCAAGATCTCAAAACTAAGGGTACGTCCTTGCTGGTATCCTCGTCGAATGCTGGCCTCAAAAAGCTAACAACAATTGCTAAAGCCGATGCGATCCTATCTACAAATTTCCCTACCTTCGTCAACATTATCTCCCGCTCCGATTATGGCGACCATTCCGACCTTACTTCCTCCTTCATCGCCACTATTGTCGATCGATATATCCAAGGCCATCCGCCCAACTTCAACTCGGCCGCTAAGCACGAGCTCAGTCATAAAGTCCAGTCTCGGTGGTTACAACAGGACCAAGCACCCCCGATGGACGTATTGGCTGCCCTAGATCTCATCAGGGTGCTCGGCGAGAAGCCCCCGAACGCGCTAGCCCTCTATATCCAAAGGACCGGCACGGACTTTACACGAGACGAAGAAACCTGTTCAACCTATCTTCAGAACCGACCTGCCAATATCCAACTCAGTGAAGAGCAAGTTTCTGCCGCTCTGACTTATACCACTGTTAACATTACTTATCGCCATAATCCGTCCGTTTTAGTTGCCGCCCTTCGCCGTATACTACCCTCGACCTTTAGCTGGCACGATGTAGTTGCATATTTCGACCAGCGAGACGTGCGTGTGTCCTCGGCACAATTCCTGCGCCTGTACGAGGCGTTACTACCTATTGCGCAAGCCCAGGATGAGCGATCCCCGCCTTTCAGCATTCAGAGCTTGTGGGGAGGTACACATTGGGAGAATCCAGAGACTCAACTGTCGTTTATATGCGCATTTGCATCCTTGACCCCGAACGAGCTTGACGCGAGCACAATCCCTGGCCTTCAACCCACTTTTACGCTTGAGGAATACGCGCAGTCTCCCCCCGAAGTTCGAGACCGGGCTCAGGTTGCCGTGAAACATCCTCTCGTCTCGAGTCTAGCACTATCAGCCATCTTTCAGGTCGCACTCCACTCGCTTCACGCATCCCAAAGCACCGAAGCGAAACGACTATTCCAAGAAGTAGTTGTCCCTAATCTGGACATCTTCATAGTCTCGGCCTTTGGGGTTCCTAAACCGTGGCCGCCTATGGCTATGGATACTCTGGCGTCTCTGTTTGATAACTTCCTGCACAGACGTACTCAGCATCACGACTTTGTCTTGGACAGTCTCTGGCGGAAAGACAACACGTGGGTCACGACGAGGCTGATCGAAGCACATGCCGCGAAACCAATGGATCTCACCCTCATATTCGAACATGTCATTAAGCATGGCTGGCTAGATGAGTTAGTGTACATGGCAAACGGATTTGGGTATGATCTTGCAGCTCTGGCTCATGCCGAGGGACATCTTGATCTCACACAATGGGCCCACAACAACGCCGAGCGAAGTCCTGCAATATCTGCGTCTCTTTTGCAATTCTTGGGAATTAAGGCTGAACTTGAAATTGCTTCTCAGAAGACGCAGGATGGACAACCGGTGCCGAAGACGACCACACCTCTGAACGTGAAGACGGTTCTTGCTCTACTTCAAATTCTCGAGGACTTTTTGCCGCGAAACCCGGTGCGCGAATTAATTATGGTTCAACGTCTGTGCATAACTGCCTACCCTCGTCTCATCAACTATGGAGAAGGTTACGATGACATCCTTGATGCTAATGGGAAGGACGGGAATGGGCTCCCGTCTGCTGCTATCGTAAAGATGGAGGAGCATTACAAAAAGATGTACGGAGAAGAGTCAGAGGTCAAAGTGATTGTCCAAAAGCTTGAGGAATACAAGCGATCCCGCGACCCCCTGGATCAAGACATTTTTGCGTGTATGATCCACGGCCTCTTCGACGAATACTCTCATTTTGTCGATTACCCTCTCGAGGCATTGGCTACGACCGCGGTTTTATTCGGTGGAATCATCTCGCATAAGCTGATCTCGGAGCTTGCCCTCAAGATTGGGCTAGGCATGATCCTCGAGGCAGTGAAGGATCATAGCCCCGACCTTTCTATGTATAAATTTGGCCTCCAGGCCCTTATACAGATTACTCCCCGCTTTGGCGAGTGGCCAGGGCTATGCAGGCAACTCTTGCAGATTCCTGGTCTGCGTGGTACTGAGCCTTTTAGGCGAGCTGAAGACGTCGTGCGGGATGACGAAGAAGACCGTGCCAGAACTCAGAATGGCACGGCAACTCCTAGTCATGTGGGGAACGAGCCATTGATGAACGGATCTGTTGACGGGCCGGAGATTCATGCAACTCCTTTTGCAGCCATCAATGTTGAAGCGCCTCCTGCAGGACTTGCCTTCGAGGAGCCCATTGTTGACGTCCAAGACAGAGTTCAGTTTGGTCTGAATAACCTAACATCTACGTCACTCCAGGCAACCTACAGAGAAATCCACGAGGTGCTAGATGAACGCCACCAACAATGGTTTGCTAGCCACCTTGTAGAAGAGCGAGCCAAGATGCAGCCAAACTACCATCAAGTATATCTCGACTTGGTGGGACTCTTCCGGAACTCCGATCTATGGTCTGAAGTGTTGAGACAAACATACATCAGCGTTGCTCGAATGCTGAATTCTGAGAGCACGTTGCAGAATTCATCTGATCGAACTCACCTAAAATATCTAGGCGCATGGCTTGGACTCTTGACCATTGCTAGAGATCAGCCCATAAAACACAGGAACATTGCGTTCAAGCAGCTTCTCATTGAAGCCCACGACACCAAAAGACTAGTCGTCGTGGTACCTTTCGTCTGCAAGGTGCTTATACAAGCGGCCAAGTCGACCATCTTCCGTCCTCCGAACCCATGGCTGATGGATATTATCCATCTGTTGATAGAGCTTTATCATCACGCTGAATTAAAACTGAACCAGAAATTCGAGATTGAGGTTCTTTGTAAAGATCTGAGTCTGGATCACAAGAGCATTGAACCATCTAGTGAACTTCAAGATCGCGTGCCAGTTGAGGAGGTCATGGATATGGCGACGCAAGACCCCATGGAACATTTTGACAACCTTTCTCTGAATGGAATAGGTAGTGGTATCCCGGCCGGTCTTGCACCGCATCCTATTCCAGTCTCAATCCCCGACATCAGTGGTTCATTGGTGATTCCGCCAACTAATGATATGGTCGTTAACCACGTCCGTCTTCACGAAATCGTTCGCACTGCGGTAACAAAGGCACTACAGGATATTATCCAGCCAGTGGTCGATAGGTCTGTTACTATTGCAGCGATTAGCACGCAGCAGATGATTCACAAGGACTTCGCAACTGAGCCGGACGAGAATAAAATCCGAACATCTGCGGTCAACATGGTCAAACATACCGCTGGAAGTCTGGCCCAGGTTACCTCAAAGGAACCTCTTCGAGCTAACATCACTAACCACCTGCGAAACGCGGCGACTGAGCTGCCTCATTCACTGCCCGAAGGCACAATTATCATGTGTGTTAATTCGAACCTCGATCTAGCATGCGACGTCATTGAGAAGCAAGCTGAGGAGCGCGCTGTTCCAGAAATTGAGGACATGATCGAGAACGAAATTGAGAACCGCCGCCGTCACCGTTTGCAGCGACCCAATGAGCCGTATGTTGATCCGAGCCTTAGCCGGTGGGCGATGACAATTCCCCACCCTTACAAACTCTCTCCCAACATGACTGGGTTGAATGCGGAGCAAATGGCCATTTACGAGGATTTTGCTAGACAACCGAGAGGTGCTACCCAGGCAACCGGCGCCCATTCCTCTTCGGTTTCTGACGCGACAAGAAATATCGCAAACGAAGTTCTCCAAGAACAATACACTGCTGTTCCTAATCTTACAACTCCTGCAGAAACGCCATCCCTTCCCCATCTTAACACTCAATTGCCCTACTCCCACGTGCACGCCGGGATGGCTAACGGTCGCCCTGCAACGCATCCCATTGACGGGAGAGGGGTCGCAGAGAAGATAGAGAGACTTCTGTCTGAACTGAAGCGCACTACTACGTCCACCGATGAGGAGCATTTCAGCGACCTTCCGAGATCGCATCCGGTACTTGAAGTAGTCGATGTCTTTACCCAGCTCATCATCAACACCTCACAAAGCTCGGAAGAATTCGCCTTCTATGTTGCCGAGAAGATTTGCCAATTGCTCTTCGGTGGAGTGGATAACACTCTCTTCCTAGAGAGTCTGGTTCATATACTCGAGCAGCTGTTGAAGATCGCTGCCAGCTCCGGTACCGCGCTGCACGACCGCGTCCAAATGAGCTTCTATCAGCAGTCACCCCAGAGCATTCTGAACATTTCTCTGATCACTGCTCTGCTCCCGACGGACTTTCTTGACCTGCACAGTGTCGATCGTATGGTGGCCAAAGTCTTGGCACAGAGAGAGGAAGGATACCTAGAGTTCTTCGAGAAACTTCTCGATCTGACGTTGTTCAATGAGCGGCCCATTGCTCTCTTTGCCGATTTCGTGAAGAGCATCGAGATTGCCTGGAGCTGGATCAACGAGGATCCCAACCTTGAGATTGGTCAGCGACTTAAATCCAAGTTCCTTGGTTCGGGCCTTACTACGACCGAGAGCAGCCCAGACAACCCGGAACAACTAGAGCAGCTCGAGTACATCTTCGAAGAATGGGTTAAGCTGTATAACAACTACAACACTCCGGAGAAAGCCCAGGTGGCGTTCGTGAAGCAGATCCGGGCCAAGAACATCGTCAAGAGCAAGAACGACTTCCTAATCTTTCTTCGACGAGCTATTGATGTGTCGGTGATTTACTACGAGCAGGTTCTGCATGTAGGAAGTCAAACCGAATCATTTGTCGGAGTTGATGCAGCAATCAGATTAGCAATGGTCTTTGCGAAGGAAGTGAGTGACGAGCATGAAGATCCCAAGGCCGGACTTCTACAAGTCCTTGAGGCTATCACGGCACTCATTGCAGTGGTCCTTAATCACCATCATGTTAAGCGAGGTGAACAATTCAACCAACGGATATTTTTCCGCCTCTACTCTATGCTCTTGCATGGTGCCGACAAAATCTTCTTGGACAATCCTAGCCTCGACTCGTGTCGCCAGGAGTTCCTGCTCTCACTTTCAAAGACATTCTTGCGGCTCAGCCCAGAGCACTTCCCCGGTTTCGCCTTCGGATGGCTCGCTCTGATCGGGCACAGGCGCTTCGCCCCCGAGCTACTCCATAATGAATCGAAACGCGGTTGGCTTCCCTACACCAAACTCCTCCAGTCTCTTCTGAAGCATGTTTCGGAACACATGAAAGCCATCGATGTAACCGATGTCGTTAAGGAGTTTTATCGTGGTGTTGTCAAGCTCTTGGTGGTTCTTGCCCACGACTTTTCGGATTACGTCTGGGCTAGTGCATCTCAGCTATGCCTGAGTATCTCGCCCCACTGCACCCAGCTGAGGAACATCGTTCTCAACTGTGGCCCACGATCAGAAGTTGGAGATGTGATTACCCAAGATTCGCAGCTCGATGCCGCTTACAGCTTGTCGTATCTTCAAACAGTAGGCATGCTTGAAATCCTCGAGCAGCTCGTTCAAGCTCCTCCCTCCGAGGATGCTATCGCCCACCTCACCCACGCTATCAGCAAGGGAACCACGAACGATACGACATACGGCAATGTGCCGGTTGGTGTGGATCAGAAGCTCATTGATGGTGTTGTTGCATTCATTGGCAACTATGCTGTCTCGAAGTCTCCGCAGGAAAGACCGCTTTTCACCCCGGGTGCTCCGGACGTTGCGACACTGTCGTTACTCGTACACGAATTACAGCCCCAGGCTCGATACTTCCTTCTGAACAGCATCGTAGACCGTCTGCGTCATTACAGCCCTATCACCGAGTACTTCAGTTACATCATCTTTGAGTTGTTCGGTCAGGATATGGACGACCCCGAAGAAGCAGACATCCGCCAGCAAATCGTTCGGGTATTCCTTGAACGTATTGCCGGCTTCTGGCCTCAGCCATGGGGCCTTATGATGGTCATTGTGGAACTAGTATCCAAAGAGAAGTTCCACTTCTTTGACCAGCCGTTCATCAAGGCGGATCGCGATGTAAGTATTGCTTTCTTCTTCTTCTTCTTCTTCTTCTTCTTCTACCATATAGGGACATTAAGCTAACCACCGAGTATAGATTGCGGACCAATTTGCAGCCATTGCAAGACAGCATATCAACCAGTCGTGAAAAGGCCGCCTTCTTTATCGATCCGACCAACTTCGTTCAAGATGGGAGAAAGCAGTGTATGATAATAAGGTTGAGGTGTCTTCATCAGAAAAACCCCTTGTAACCGAATAAGAGAAGGATGAAGAGGAGCAGCCGAATGCTGCTGCCTCATAAAAAATAATATCGAATAGATGACGACCAAACACATCGACCCATTGGTCAAGCACGACCTTTTACGTGCCGGAATAACCTGAGCCTCGGAAGCACATGAAGGGAAAAGGCGGGGGGGGTTTGGTTGTTGAAGCGGTGATACCACACTGGCGCCCAAAAAAAAGGGAGGGTAGATGGCTATTTGCGAACAAGTGGCATTTTCAATGGCGTCTTACGGATCAGTTGATAATGGAAGCTTTGTAAAAATTCCTTTGATTTTTGCAGCTTTTGCGAACGGGGGTTATTCCGCGGAAAGTGAGAGTAAAAGGGTGAACGGATCAAACACCCTAACCTAGGGGCCAGGGATTCTTTGACTTTTCTCCACCGAGCAATACCTAAAAAAGCAAATGAGTGTATTATTATATAAGGTAGATAGGCAACGGCAGATTAGTCGCAAAGTCTATCGTAACTTATGACGATGGTTTACTATGGATTTGGTTTGTGATATATGTCTACCTAATCTACGAAGAGCCCTGTATAGCCCAGATCCCCACTCCCCACCCTCGCCTGCGCTATCCTCGCCCTCGATCTCGTCCACGCCGTCCCCGACCGCGCCCTGTACTATAGGCCCCGTCGGCCTTCAGGTGCTGCTGGGGCGTCATCGCCTAGGGTGCATCCGGCGGCAACTGGCTCTCTTGCGATATCCAGATCAAAGGTCGCCGGTTGTCCACATCGGCTTACTTTAGGTACCTAGGTTAGGTCTTAAAATCCTCATCGTCTTCAAAGGCGGCGCCGCAACCCTCCCCCCCTACCGCGAGTATCCGCCGCGATCTGGTTCTTTCTCAGCGCGGTCTTCGCGCCGACGGGTGTTTGCCGCGCCCTCGGCTCCTGAGTTTTGCGCTGCTGCTGGGAGCGTTGACGCAGGCGCGTGCTTCGCTGCGGCCGCGGCGCTTGTGTGTGTGTAGTACGAGTCTAGGCACGACATTTGCGGTGCTGATCCCGCGGGTACCGGGCTGGGAAGCGTGCTGGGGAACGGCGGCGATGATGGATGATGTGGGTCGGGCTGGTTGGTTGTGGTTGTGGTGCAGGTTGTGGCGAGTCTTGGGGGGGGGGGGGGGGGAGTTCGAGAGAGGAAATGGAAATGTCTTGGTGGCAGGAATTGGACTTCTCTGATGTGATACATATCACGTTCGTAGCGCGGACGACACTATTGATTGTGCTTGTTGTCGGGGCTAGTTACGCGGGTGCGTCGGTGCTGCTTGCGGCGTATCTGGCTGGTATCGTGGTTAGTTGGTGGCAGGACTCGCAGCACCATGATAGTAAGGCTACGACGGACAGCCAAAGTCCAGAGGGCTCTTGGAGCGTTGTGCCATCGCATGAGGTGCAAGAAGACATGTCAACGGATGAGCTAAATACATTCGGCCAGAGCCCGGGGGTACGTGAGGGCAGTGAGGGCAACGGCAACGGTCTTGGGCCACAGCTTACGCGGACGAGCAACAGCAACAAAAGTTAGACGATTCGAGCCCAAATGTTTACGGGATATTCTATTCACATGCAGTGACGCGAATCCCCAAGCCATTCTTCTTTGCATCAATCGGCTTCTCCATCCCCATCTCCGACATGTTCTCAGGAGGCATCCTATGGCGTTGGGTTATATACAGCATCCTCATGGCGATCAGTAAGTTGACTGGATGCCGTGGTGCGTTTATTGCTTCACGGTGTACCACACCCTCTTTTCTAGATTTCGATGGCCGGAGACATCGAAGCCTTCGCGACCGACGCCGAGGAATAAGACTGTAGAGCTTGTCCAGCAAATCCTGGGTCAACTGCTACGACTCAACCTACGAGGAATGATGGAATACCTTCTGCAAACCGAGATACCCAAGAGTCATCACAAGACCAACAACCCTCTACGTTATCCACGCCAGCGAAGCCGCTCTCACTCTACCCAGCTGCCATAGTATCACCCACCATAGTATCATCAGCCATGGTCGCTCGTGGCGAAATTGGATTTTTTGATATGAGCCGTAGCGGAAAGCGACGGCATGTTCCATCGGCCGTCCGACGACGTTAACGCTGCCGCTTCGGGACTCTTCCTCATCATTACCTGGGCCATTATTCTATGTACTGTCATCAGCCCCATACCTGTCGACTTGTTAGCCCGCAAGGTTAAGAAGCTGGACGTGCGGCGAGCGCAGCGGATAGGAGTTCAGTAAGGTAGTGGAAGCAACCGACATCAACAACTTCACCCATTCATAAACGGGTAAACTCGATACTGAGAAGAGGAGCATGGGAGAAGAGCGACTGAGGCGTCGAAGTTGGACTTCACCTTCGGTCATCTCAATAGCTTCCGCTTTACTCGTGACGAAACCTGTTCTCTGCTTCGCGATGCAAGAAATTTGGAGGAGGCCGGTAGCGTCATTGCCGCAGCTCTTGCTGAGAAGTTATCTCGAGCACTCGCGGTTCCTCGAGAAGACATCGATATTACGCGGCCCACCCACGCATTTGGAGTTGATTCCCTGGTAGCCGTAGAGTTTCGCTTTTGGTTCGCAAATGATGGGAGGGGTCCTTACAAACGATAGCATACTAGTACTAGCACAGCTAGCAGCGAAGAAGAGTAACCTAAACATGTACAAGACAAACCCAGCATAGCCCAGAATAACACATAGATCTAGACACTGGTTAAGGCAAAGGTCAAACGAAAATCAGAGCTAGAAGATAGCAAGAATAATTTCGAGGGAAATGCAGAATTATTCCGAAATGAATTACCTAAGGCTACCCCGATCGTTGAACGAGCCTCCTAGGTTAATTAATAAACGAGGGATTCTCCCTATTCCAGCCCCTTTTCCGGAGCACTTCCTCATTTCAAACGCCATAACGTTTTCACTTATAGCTATAGAGTAGTGCAAACATATTCCTTAGACTCATGTGGTTGATTCGTCTTAGAGACAACTTTTACAAAATGATGAATGTTAAATAAATCCACGAAATTATTTACACTTCAATATTCAACCAGTGGGCGGTACCTCGGCCTCTGAAGCACTGATCGCCGTAAGCGCTAAATTACAGGGCCATTAGTATGTGCGCATGCTATATTTATAGGGCACTAGTAACTATAGCACAAGATTCAACGCATGCAAGTCACCGAGCTCCACAGTACAAGTATTATGAAATAACACCGTAGTTTTGATTTTATATCATTTGATGTATAGGTATGTGTGCCTGTGGAAGATACTATTGCATTAGGTGCCGGCATATCCCCCAGACTTACCTCCGGCCGCCCTTTAGCAAGTGAAGACCGCAGGACCTATGTCCATCTGTTAGGCTCACGGTTTCTTCTTACGACGTGCGTATGTAGGGAGCAGAACTAACCAGGGATCTTGTAAGGGTTGCTGGAGCTCGGGGGCTTGTTGTAGATATCGATGAGAAGGCCGGCGTCGTTAGACTATCTCGTATTAGTCACTACCTTAGCCGAGTTCTAGACGATCTAGTCTCAGGTCGGTAGATAGCCTGCCTGGAACTGGGACGGGGACTGGGACTGGGAATCGCTAACTTTGTAGACGCCAGGAATGCTGGCCGTGGTTGGCCTCTTGGTGGCCTTGCCGCCGGTCACGTTGATCTGGGCGCATTCCATCTAAATCCGTGTAAGTGTGGTTTCTTGCCTCGAGGGTTACCAACCGCTACGATGTAAGGGGTTATAGGGGTAGCTCACATAGAGTTGAGCACCGTTCGTCGAGCGAGCTCCGTGAAGGGCAACCATCTCCGCGCGGAGGAGGTACTGGCCGTCCTCGATGCAGTCGGGGATCTTGATCTGCTGGTTGCCGCCGCTGTTGATGACGGTGTCGGTTCCCCACTTCCCATTGCCGAAGCCCTCCTCCTGGATCTTGAACCAGCCGTCGCCGACACCGCTGTCCTTGGTGGCGTCAGTGACCTTCTTGAGGTATGCCATGACGGGCCCCTTATGGCCTGGGTCCATCACATCATTGGCACCGGCTGTCGCATTGAATTAGCATATTCATTCCACGATATCATGATACCATGCTAATAGTGATAAATATAATAGGTGATGTGGATTTTTACATTGCAAGGTGTGTCTCCAGATGGCGCTCACGGTCTCGCCGGCCTTTACATCGATGATCTTGTCAGAGGGCGTGGTCGGGTTGGGAGGGCCGTTGCAGGCCATGTTGCTGTTGGACACATCGGTTTGCGGCTGCACAAAACATCAAGCCATTAGCCTCCTTATCTCTTTTTCTTTTTCCCTGTAGTTGTTCAGCTGCGATACGTACCCCATCGTAACTAGGGGTCCGGATGGCATGTGACACGGCTAGATATCAAGCATTAGCATGGCCTATAATGTTTCTCGCACTCGGTAGGCTCATAATTACGATATGTCTGGGCACTCGTCTTGAGCTGGCAGAAGATTGTGTGTCCTGAGGCCAGAGAGGCCAGAGCGGCGGCAGCACCGACGTTGGAGAATTTCATGTTGACAGCAAATGACGAGAGTGATGATGAAGAGTTTCAAAACTTCTTTCATGTCTGAAGACGCCCTCCATGCCATATATATCATCGCTATCCCGGAGCCTCGTTCTCTTAAGGTCATACCTATTCCACCACATGCTTACAGTATATAGTACCTACAAATAAGCTACACCACTCACAGCGCGTGAGATAAGCAGACGAAGAGCAACAGATCCAATTGTGCTCATCCCTGGCACGGGGCTTTCAAATGGGACATCAAGATGTGCGAAGCGAATGCGGCGGGAAGGCTTCCGTCCCGGATTGAGGTGACATTTATATAGTATGGCCAGTAACGTCAATTATTAACCCCATATTCCCCGGGTTTATATAACCTCGACTGCTTAATCATATAGGTACCCCAACTCTCAATGAAACACCCCAGAATTGCCAAGTTTTGGATTGAATAGGCTACATATCGGTATGGATGTTAGAAAGTGTCACATACCGTCAAAATAGGCACACATTAGGTATCTCATGAAGATATTTCTTCCATTGTTAGTGTTCGTAGGCAGCCCAAAGTATCATCATGATTATCACTGTATAACTTAGGTAGGTAGAAATACTCTTAATTGTCCAAATCTTGGCAGCATCGAATAGGTTAATGAAAACTGCTCTCAATGCTAGAATATTTAGCATGGCTTTGAAAGCCTGCTAACCTATATCGGGTGCCACTTAACTTGGTAGACTCTATATACTTTTCTCAGGCCCAGATCACTACACCCAAATAGTTTTCTAGTGGTACTATTGCCTATGCATATCCTCACACCAACATGTTTACGGCCCTATAATCACGCCACTCTCTCTTATGCTTTATGTCAACCTATGGTGCTTTCATTATTTCTTTCCACGCAATGTCTCGATGGCATTACGCATAGAAGTGTCAGCCTATAAATAAACAATCGGTATTCAGGAACCGAAATTAGGCATTCGCAAAAGGTAGTTATAGCATAGTAGACTCATTTCATAGTAGACTCATTTCATAGTGGAACATCCAAGTCGTCACGAGCTTGAGTAGCTGCCGCAGCGGCGGCCAGAAGTCGTCGTGCAGCCGGACGAAGGCTTCTACGGAGGGACTCGGTCTTAGCTCCCGCGCTCGTCGTCCTCGGACGGATCTTTGAGCCGGGAGGTGTTTTCAAGATCGTTCTCGTTCAGCGGATTCGTGTATGTCCACTCGCCGTCGGGTCTGTGCCAGGACTGCCCGATAAGCGGAATACCGCCTATCTTTTTGCGCTTCATCGAGTTTCACCACCGCCCGAGTCAACTTGAAACTCGTAAAAAAAATACACGATGCTCGGGAAAAGCGAATTGCCTCACAGTCTGAAAAACATATAAGGTAGGTACACCTATATATCATCTACCAGTATGTAACTGAAAAAGGTTACACGTATCTAACTGGCGGAGCGAGCTCCGACGAACAAAGAGACTTCGTCAGTGAAACCGTCATCGTACTGTAATCGGAGCCTCTACCCATTCCCGAGGCGGGATATCTCGGTTAGCTTTCTGCCGACACAGATCCGGCTCCGACCCGCCTCTAGAAAGGGGGCCTGCTGGAGCTTGGCTCGGTAGATTTGGCACGCCCGTTGGTTTAGCGGAGTATATGGGCGAGGCCGCCGGTCGCTGAGGAACTCACCGGTGCTGGCGCGAGTATAACATCCTTCACGTATTGCGCTGGAGGGTTAGACCGCTGCCGAACTCGCCGATGGCAGGCTTATCCCCGTAGAGTCCCCAGTCAATGGAATCCAGCTTGCCACTTTCAATCGCTGTGTTGCCAAACCTGCAGGCCCCGCGCCAATAATTACGACCTCTAATATCGTGGAAAGAAATGAGTTTGTAGAATTCATCATGAACGCTAAATACTAACTAATGTCTTCGACGGATGCCTTTTCTGTCAATCGTTGCAAGACACCTTCTCCTAATATATTTCTCAGCATACTCTAGGTAAGTAGTACTTGGTCTTACCATTAGTTACCATCATGAAGGGACAGATAGCACCGTACGCCACTGGAGTAGCTTGATACGAGTGTGCAATAGGGTATGTTCAACATCTTCGAAGTCGTGCTATGCCCATCCACCATTCACGTAACGTTATATCGCTGGATAGTACAATAGGGAACACAGAACTAGACGTGAAACTGGAAAGTAAGAAGGCATAAGCTGAATATCTTAGTTTCATGTTTTCATGATCACCTTAGGTAGACATCATACGAAATAGTACCTAATATTTACTTGCTCCATGCGCATAATCAAATTCTGGATTCGAAGTCTAGTTGGCGCGACGAACTGCGAACGAAATATCGGCTATAGTACTATGTCCGCGTTCGCAGATAGGGCTGCATTTGGCGTAGTGGGGTAACCTGATGTTGACAGACGCTGTACTATAGTAGCATTGGTAACCTCGAGTTGATGTGACTTTGAATATCTTCACGGGTAATCGCCGATTAACCGGTTATTTCCTATGGGATGCTGAAAAGCTCAACATGGCTCGCCTAAACTTGGGGTATCAAGCCTTTCCCATTGTATAGTCTCCAATCTCTTGAACGGCAAGGTGAAAAGGGAGGTATGATTTGGAGTAGCTTCTTTTTTACCACAGCCGTAGAAAATATTAAATGGGAACCAATTGTCGGTAGTCTTTTCTATGACTGACGGACTGGGTGTATTAGCGACGGATCAAGCTACTTACGACAGTGGATATGCTTGCGTATAGTTCGGGTTTAGTTCAGTAGAATTTGAAGCTGGATTGAAATTTAGGGCTAACACTCTATAAGAGACTCTCGAAAGGAAAAATGAAAATCATAATAAGACAAGTGCAGGACTGGAGCTGGAGCTATGTAGCGAAAGCCGAGACTGCGTTGAGTTACGAGCCCCCAAATTCAAGTAACTAATACCATTTGGGCTCAACGCCCCGGTAGTCCGGCAAACCCGGCAGGGCGGACACGGTCTCTGTGCGGCAGACACGTGGGACTTTGCTCGTTTACATGAGGAAGCTAGTACAGTATGTGGTAGACTGTAATGCTCGCAAAAGATTGGTGTTTTAAGACAGTCTCCATGGTTAGCCACACACGGTCTAGGCTCGACATACCTACTTGGCGAGCTTGGTCCATCTCAGCTCAATCGCCCCACAACCTAAAACCGCGGCACAGGCTGAGATCCCGTTCGTTTGCAGTTGATTTCCGAATGAGGGAGTATAGGCAGCATCTGGTTGGCTGGAGACGGGAAGACTAGCCAACTGGGCCGAGTGTGTGGAACGGTTCAACCCACATTTCAGTAGCGAAGAAAAAAAAAAAAAAAGGTGGTCAGACGCACGGTTGTATGGGCGAAGTCACAAAGCGCAACCTTTGGCGTGAGTATTGATGTTGTAATGGGTGACATATGCCTAGAGGTCTAGACAGTTTATACGTATAGACACTAGCCTGATGAAGAGGACGACGGCTTGGTTATCGAGATAGTTTAGGCAGATGCGAGTCAGTCGATTTCTGTGCTATTCATAGCTGACACCTAGTGCGAACGACCTGAATTTCTGTTTTCTGTATGGAGGACAGCTTCGGAGAGTTGGGGAGAAATCCCAGGTCCCAGGTTGACTGGGAGGTTCGCAAAAGCCGCAGTGACGACCTTTCTGATAAGCGAAGAGCAAGACTGACATACGATTCGCGCCCCAAGCTGTGATCCAATAAGATGTTGGGCATTTGGGGCAGTTTCTCGCGTGAGGGCAACGTACGACTCGAGACTCGACTTTCCTCCTTATTACTTAACGTCATGCAGCTCCGCAAGTTTCAGATTGGTTCAAGTCTCATCCACAAATAAAAAGTGGTTAGCAGAGGTACTTGGGTGTACTTGGGTATGTACCGAGTGCTAGGACAAGTTTGGGACAGCCTTCGCGGGAATCTTCCGGTCATCAACCAATTTGGGAAGCCAAGCAGGATGTGATTGGTACGTCAACTGGGCATGGACCACTTGGCTTACAATACATCTTGCTGCAAGTTCACTCTGCCACTGCAGTTCCAGGCAGTTATGCAGGTCAGCCAACTTACCTCTCTATAACACAACCAATACGACTGCTACCGTTGTGCACATAATACGCGTAGTGCGCGGCACCGGATTATTTAGGTAATCGTTGGAAGAATGGAAACCAAGCTTCCGTCATGGCTGAATCATGGATTGGCGCCAGAGGGCGGTTGGTAGTAGGTACTATGTACAGAGGCGGAGAGGGCGAACAGTACATAGTAAAGAATATCGGGTATCGACACAGAAAGTATCGGTCAAGTTCCTAAACCCTGTATGCATGCATAACCCTTGCTAGACTGATTCCCGTCCCTTCTGCTCCGCACACACCAAGCCGCGTTAATTTTTTTTTTCTTCTGTTTATTCTGTCGAATTTCCTTTTTTTGCTAGCCCTTGCGACGACGAAAGTCCCCCTCCCCGCTGTCATCTGTATGATCTTCAACTCTCTAGCAAGAAACAGGAAAGTACAGAGTCGGATGAAAGCAAATCCATACGTAAACTACCTAGGTACCTAGAGGGGGGGAAAGAGATAATTACAGAAATAACCTGATCATCACTTGCGCTGATGCACCCAATATGCCAAAGGAAACCTTGCTGCTTTGGGGTCATCCTACATAGTACATGCACAATGCATTGCCTGCATGTCTACGTACTGCTTACCGCCTCTTTCTGCTGGATGTTAGGCACGCTGCGATCTTGAAAGTAAATAGATCCTGCGAATCTGCTTCGACCATATATACGATATATACCGCGATTGTTAGTGGTCAATTTTCGTTCCGTCGCAGAGGCAACCTCAATAAACATGACAAGATGCTATTACTTCCCAAGTGGCAATCTCTTGCGTAATGATGGATACTTCGCAATAACAAAGGGCAGCATGGAGGCGCCGAAAAGACCCTTAAAAATTCGAAGGGTAAAAAAAAGAGGTGACGAACGAAAAATCTGGTCCAGCCATCGAAGATACTTGGAGCTGATTGGCTGAAGGCTTACAAACGGGGCCATAGACGTACAAGGATAGATCCTGCGGTACGACGCCGGGGCCAAGAGATACTTCTGCAATGACAGTCTCTCTCTTCAATTCTAATATGGGATTCGCAGCAAAATTCGAGGTTCTTGCATGTCCAATGCATGTCACTGACAAGGTCACCCTAATTTTTCCCTCGTCTCCTCTTCCCTGTCCCATGCCTGTCCCATGCCGTCGAATGGGTGGATCCAAGATGGCCGTTGTACCGTTTGTACCTCCCCTGCTCCATCCCCCAATGCTCGTCCATCCCCCGGGCGAACCAGTTGTTGCTGCATTCCTCAGCTCTTTTTTTTTTCCTCCCATCACACAAACACTGGCATATGTCGAGCCTTCTCGCCGCCACCTTCCCCTTAGCTTAACCAGAGTGTAATACTTTTTGCTTTTCCTCCTCTCGATTCGTCGGTAAATCATCGCCGTCGCGATCCTCGTCTTTTCTCCCACCGCCTTTCCTCGTCTCTCCCTCGTCCACTCATACAATATCATTATCGCCCCCCCTAATAAAGTCCCTAATCCTACGGTATTGTTTGCTCCCCTGTCTTACATCGCAACTCCCGCCTCGCCAGTTAGAGTTCTTCTCTGTTAGCTGAGATTACAACGGTCCACTCCGTATTCTCGATTCATGCAACAGAATATAAGATACCTATATACACACTCGCGCTGTAATTAAATCCACCTCTACCGTGTCTTGCCCATCATGCCGTACAACACCCGTCGCAAATCGTTGTCCCTACCGTCCCTCGGAATACACATCCCAGTAAATCGGTCTTCTCCCAGTAATTCCAGCATGGCAAGCTCTAGATCGTCTTCCGAGATCTCGTCGCACCCAAGCAAGAAGATCAAGCGGTCTCACAACGACTCTACGTCTTCTGCGAACGCCATGCCTATCTTCAAACAAGGTGTTGCCTCCACCAAGTATGATCGCACACCACCTCCCTCACCTAGCCTTCAAAGCTCCATTGAGATGGACGAGTCTGGAATGTCTGATCTTCCTGAAATAAAGAAGGTCGACTTAGAAGGCATAAACGACGAGATAGTGGAAGGTGTTATTTTGCGACTGGAAGAGACTCGGAACCGTCCTCATCTAGTCAAGGAGCTAGCCACCGTACTGCTAGACAGGAATGTAAAAATGGTTCAACAGTAAGTTCAGACAAACCTTACTGCATCTGATCCTCAGCTAACCTAGTTTTCAAGATCCGCGAACCCGTGCGCTATCATCTCCTCTCGATTATCTTCATACCTAAAGCGATCGTGTTGGTCTGCCGTCGCCCCTTGTCCTCTAGCTAAGGAACTCGAAACTGTCCACCCGAGGCGCACCTATTTCTACCTGACGACTTGCCCTCATATGCCTCTCCCAGATCCTTCTGTCGCAAGCCGTGCCATCATAACGCCGTCGCTGTCAAGCTCAGGCTCGACGTCCGAAGATGCCGATTGCGACCGAAGAAGAGAACTCAGCATGTCGCCCGAGGTGGATCTCTCGTCGCCCGAGTTCGAGGACATGGAAGACGATATACCCATGCCCGGCACGCCGATGGGTTCGGTATCGGGACGCCACCGGTCGCTGACCAACATTTCGCGCAACACTAGAGCAGAGGAACCCCCGTTGGAAAAAGACGAGAAGGAATTCACGCAAACAGCGGATGGGCTACAGAAGCGAAAGGCTAGCGGACATTTGCTACGCGCCGATCCCCTTGAGCAAGTCTCTATAGATGATGGCATGCAACACGAGCAGCTCTTTGGCGAACCACCGAAGACGCTTGCGCCGAGCCTACTACCGCACATGGCATTCATGACTAGTCCTGCCATGCGACCGAGCTTGATGCCCCCGGCCAAGAAAGACGGCGAGGTTGAGAGCTGGGCAAAATTTGATGCCTATCTTGACTGGGACAGAAATCCCGAGACAATCGAGCTAGATGAGCTTGATGGCCTACTTGACGAGTTTTAAATACCGCCGACAGGCCTAATATTTCCAATCTTCCCTCCTATTCATTCCAATATCCTCGGAAGCGCAAAGGCCTGCCGTACGGCTGGCACACGGTTAGCCATGTATGATGAGATAGATGTAACGGCCGTCTTGATGATCAAAAAGGAGTTGGGGAGTGCCGGCGCCAGCTGTTACATTTGATTTCGTGAAACGAATTTCCTTCACCTTTGGATTTATTCCCACTCAGTCATCTCAATCATTTTCCTCCGCGGATGGCTGCGCGTTTGTGGCTATCGTACTTATTGGCTAAAAGAAGGCGGCTGTATGACTATGATTAGAAGGGAGCGCTTAGATGGGCGACAAGCGAACGCGGGCTGCATGATGACGGCCCAGGGGGTCCACCAAGAACTGAAACATGTTCATACTGGACTCGGATCATAGGAGGAAGGGATGCATACAGCGATTTTTCGTTTGCCGCCTGATCATCGCATACGGGAAATTTTGTGTGCACAAATAGCATCCGTGCATCCAAACCGGCATAAGGAAAGGGCCTGCTAGTTTTAGACGTTAGAATATCAGCTGGATGAAAGTCAGTTAGAAGAAAAAACGGAAAAACGGCTATCCAAATACGAGAATAAATCCCCAATCAATTCTTCTACTTGAGAGCGATGCAAAGTGATATCGTGCAATTGGTGGCTTTCGCTGTAAGAAAATATGATTATTTGACTTGGAATTATCACAGCATCGGGTCACATAAAGGGAATCAAATGACATCGAAGAATAATGGCTGCATGAGTGATAGAGTCCTATATATTGGAAGACATAATATACACACAAGCATTTCGGACCTTTACACACATTCTCCCAGCTCTTCCGTTGGGAATATATCGCGTAAGATATGGTCTTCATTGATCTTTCTTCGACTTGTCGTCGCCAGACAGGAACGACGGCCACCAGCTTGTTGATTTCTGCGCCTTTGGAAAATCTGCCTTCTCTGCCTCCCTCTCTTCCCTCTTCTTATTATCCTTCTCAGCAATAGCAGCAGCAGCAGCAGCAGCAGCAGCAGCAGCGGAAGGGGAAGGAGGAGGCACGTCGCGAACGCGCATCTCGACCAGCACGTGCGTGCCCATCGTCACCCACCCGGGCCGCTCCAGCCGCAGCACCTCGAGCCCGGGTACCGCGCGCTCCGCCGCCCGCACCACCACCTCGATGTCCCGGTTCCACCAGCACCCGAAGCGCTCGAAGTGCTCGCGCGCGCTGCGGTCCAGAAATCCGTTGACCAGGCCCCACCAGCTGCGGCCGTGCTCGAGCAGCACGATGCGCCCCGTTTCGGGTCGCACGCGGGAGGCCATGTTGGAGAGCAGGAGGATCGGGTCCCGGACGCTGCAGAGGCCGAAGGTTTGGATTATGGTGTCGTATTTTTGGGGGTGGGATGGGGATGGGGATGGGGTAGGGGAGGAGGAAGAGGATGGGGAAGAGGATGGGGAAAAAGATGGGGGTGCTGGGAGAGGAGCTTGCGCGTCTGCTTTGAGGAGGCGGATGCGGTTGTTGGCGAGGGTTACGGCGTCGTTATTGGATGCGAGGCTGGCGAAGGTGGGTTTCTTGGGGATTTGGTTTTCCATATGCGGTACTACTTGCCGTATCCTCGTCAATGCGAGATCTAGCATGGGTGGTGATATGTCCAGGCCGGTGAAACTGAGCAAGGCGTTCTTGTTTGGCGGTTTATTCTGAGTCTTGGCCTTTACTGGAGGTGGTGATGGAGGGGGGGATGAGGTAGGAGATTTCTTTTCTTCCCCTTTCCCCGTTTCTTGCCTCACCCCTTTTTGCTCCTTTTCTTTCTCTCCCTTCTTCTCGTCACTTCCCACCCAGCCAAACCAGCTAGACTTCTCTTCCTTCTTGGCGGGCTCAAGATCCCCCGTCACGACGCTCCAGTCGTAGTAGTCGAAGTTGCGGCCGGTGCCGACGGCCACCTCGAGCACGTGCCCGTGGGCCATCTCGGAAGCGATACGGCGGCGCAACTTGGTGATGCCGTAGCGCCACTCGCTCTTGTCGAGGTGCTGGTCGAACTCCCGCGGTGACTGGATCGAAGGCCGCCCCGTCGGTGTCGCCGGCTCTTGTCCCGGGAGCCAATGCTCGGCCGGATGCGACTTCCAGTAGGTCAACAGGGACACCGTGAAGAGGCCCACGCACATGGCCGCGGCGCCGGCCCCGAATAGCGGAAACCATCGGTTCCGTACCAGTTCCGACATTGGCCGCCTCTTGTCTTCATCGGCACCCCGAGAAGACGGGGGCGGGGACCTAGGGGATGCATCCTGAGTAGATCTGGGCGTGGGGGTAGATGTCGCCTTCGGCTTGGAGGATTTGGTAGGTCTGGCAGGTTGGAAGGGAAGCGGTTTTGGGGATGCCGGTGGCTGCCTGGGCGGCGGTGGCGGTGGCGGCGTCCGCTTGGTGGCGTATCGCCTGCAACTGCGTTCAGCGCCAGCCCACCTGAGGCTATTCCCGCCTCTCCTGCAGCCCTGTGCTGCAACCCTCATAGCGATGTCAGGCTGCTTTGTGAACTTCCTGGCTAGCTGGCCGCCGGAATGCATCCTAGTGTTACTCTAGTTGGGAGTACACTTCGGTACAACCTAGGCAGCCTAGATAGATCTGGCAGAACTAGGTGTGAGTGAGGTAATAGAATAAATAGGTCGGCAATTCCAAGCTACCGATCCATCCTCTCAAATCTCGATTTGCACAGAGAGGAAAAAGAGCGCCCCTACTTCCAGTGAGCCATTGGGGTGCTATTCCGAGCCTAGTGTTCCTGGATCCAGGAACGGGATAGTAGCGATGCCAATGGCAATGATGTTCGGCTTAGGGTATGCAGGGTATGGAGCCAGTGACGCCAGTGTCGATGCAGATCTGGCGAAAGCCTTACATAGTAAGGGCGTCTAAGAGTGTGGATCCCGCTTCGTGATCTCTGATTCCGAGTTTTTAAAGACGGAATTTTCTTTGATTGGTGATGCAACCAAAGGTGGACTTGGGATTTCTCCGGTACCGTGTGACTTCAATTTATTCTCCCTATAACACTGTATACCTAAAGATAGCGAGTAGTTCCTGCAGGGATTCTCTACCTTAGGTAGCTAAGCTGCTTACCTACATGTCAGCATGTACATACAAACCTAGGTACATAGTAGGTGGATCGCGGGGTACGGTACAGCGGCGTTATACAGGGTCTATGCACAGTGGAAGCTTGTTTCAACTCAGCTATGCGGGTAGAATTACAATTAGTCGAGTTCAATTGATAGCTTGACGCGCTTTTTCAGACATCAACGAGTCTATCTATGAATGACTCTTTGACATGATATTCATGCCTGAGCTTTCAAGATCAACGAACCAGAAAGCCATTTCACTGCGACTATGGCCTCCCAACAAGATTTACAAGAGCTGCTCCGGCTCATGACAACCGGTATGAAGGTTCCTATGAAGGATGCCTTGGGTCGGGTTAAAGCTTTACAAACGAAGAACCTTCGAAGGTATGTAGGTCTCGGAGGATAGTGTTGGTCAGCTTTAATCAATGTGTATCTAGTATAGAGCAAATAGCCGAATCGCCTCTCGCAGATATCACCTCTGCCATTAACGATGCCAAAGCCGCGCGATCGCTTCATAATGCCTGTAAAGCTCGATTAAAGAACCCATCGTCAGGCACGGCCAAGCGGACCGGGTCTCCCCTTGAAAACCCCTCGAAGCGATCGAGACAGTCCGATGATGGAGGGTTCATGCAAGGGCCAGAGCCAGTTGCTCCACGAGAGTTTGAAGCGTCGTTTGCATTGCCTGTAGAAACGGACGAGAACGTAATTGCCGGTACCGTACTATTGACGAACCGTGCCCCACTGGTCCTTGCCTTTGCCGTCGAGCTCCTACGTTTTACGATGCCGATGCAGCCCCCTTCTAGTCGATTAAGTCTGGCTCAAGCAGTCGTCAGCGCCAACTCGAGAAGCAAAGCTGTCTCGATAGGCATAGAGAAGGGTCCTAGTGCTGATGACCAAGGCTGGGGTCATGGTCAACCCAAAGTCAGAGTCATGGGACGTGAAGTAACAGTGCTGAAAAGAGGTGGCTACGAATGGAAGGGTGATGAAGAACACAAGTCGGAAGATGAAGTCAAAGTCGAGGGAGTTCCGTCAAGTGCTACGGAAACGGGTGTTAGTCAAGACTCGCCCCCCGAAACCTCTCCTGGTGAGGCACCGCGAACATGGTCAGCTAGCCAGCCTGTTACTCTGAAGCAGTCGACCTTCATCGTACGAGCTACGAAGATCACAGCACCCTCTCAACGTCAATCAGCCATGCAATCACTGTTCGCAGAGATTCCTTCCCTTCAGGACGCGACACATAACGCTTGGGCGTATCGCGTCAAAGTCCCAACCAATCTATTCAATGCGACTACTATCAGAGAAGACTCATTCGATGACGGAGAGAGTGGTTGCGGCGACTTCCTGATCAAGAATATGCGAGAGACAAACGCTGTTGACACCCTAGTGGTAATGACTCGCTGGTACGGCGGAGTCATGCTCGGGCCCGATCGATGGAGGATAATGCGAGATTGCTTGAAAAATGCCTTGGCAGAGCGCTTACGTGTGACCGGTGAAGAGGCTACGCTAGGTGATGAAGCGGTCTGGGGTTTGGATCTCGAGGCTATGAAGAACAAAAGTGGAACTGCTGGTTCGGCTTCTAGTCGGTCTTACGAGGCAGGCGTAGTAGGCATGCCTGTTCATCGGCCCGAGGCCGCTAAGGCGTATCTTGTGAGAAGTTTCGCTACGAGAGTAGACGCCCCTAGCGATGGTACCGGCGAGGCAGAAGGATCTCAAGGTTCGACGACTAAATCGACGCCGAAGAAGAAGACGGGAAAAGCCCTGGAAGTCGAGAAAGAAGAGAATGTTGCACGGCTGCTTGGTGCTTTAAGACTTCTGTATGAGAGTTGGGCAGGCCACCTAACTGCAGCCGAACTTGATAGGCGAGCCTGGGGTTGGTACGTCGCGGTTCGACCAGATGTAGAGAGTGGCCCTTCTGGTTGGGGAGCAAAAGGACATCTCAAACTTGCCAGTATCCTGGCATTACGGCGAAAAGAATGATACCCAATGACAAATGAAAAAGAATTGCTACAGCGACGAGCACAACAGGGTCTACGATGATAACCAATCACGCGTTCCCTCTATAATCACTTTTCATATTCCCCCCTGCCCGTGGTACTGTCAGATGAGGCTATGGGAATTCCTTATTGACGATCTTTCCCAGGGGACTCACCGACAGCTCTTTCCATCGATGTAATAATGACATGCGAAGCGATATATTGGCATATATACTGCTAGTGAGCGTAACTCCGCGGTGCCTCCTCTATCTTTCCGCATCCCCCCTTACCGCTTTCTAGGCACTTTACTAATAGGCATCACGGTTCAACCATCTAAAGGTCCATATTATAATTAGAAGGTAGGTCAGCATGAACCTCCAAACCCCTATCTTAAGCGAAGGTAGAGTAGCTGATAATGCATTACATAAAGTTTACACAGGCTTGGTATCTTTGAACGACCGGCTACATGATTCTCGCCTCTTAATCCCACCCGAATCCAACCCTTTCCAGACATATCCCGCTTCGCCAACTGTGTATATATCGTGCTTCCGCCGCCCAAAGGTGTCGCGGGTTATATAGTTGCCAAACTTGCCCGTCGAGGGACGCGACTCAGCCAGCTCTTGATCGCGCTACCGGCTAGACCGATGTTATTGGCGGCGATGACAGCCGTTCGACCTTCGGCATCTTTTATCCACGGGTCTGCACCGTATCTTATCAACAGATCCACTATCGCAAGCTTCAGGGGCGATGGTGCAACATCGTCGATTGTCATGATGAGTGGTGTTCGCCGGCCGGGGCCGAGGAGGTTCGGATTGGCTTGAGCCTCAGCCAGCAGAAATTTCACCATCTTCAGATTGCCCTTTTCGCATGCCACGTAAAGGGCTGTTTTTTCGAAATAGTCGGGGATGTCGAGAAGCCTAGGAGACATGCTGAAGAGTAGCCTCGCAACTTTCACGCCTCCGGAGCGTGACTGGCATCTATGTAGCGGTGTCATACCGCTTCGGTCAACTACGTCTGTTTTTGCGGAGTGCTCATTGAGTATTACTTCGCAAATGATGTGATTTCGTGTAGCGGCCGCCGCATGAAGTAGTGTTGATCCCGACATATCCCGCCGCTCGACGTCGCTTTCGTGCGATAGCATATTTCGTACCACATCGATTTTCTCAGCTTGAATCGCTCTATGGATCGCCGTCGTCCCCGTTACCGGATCGCACTCGCCGAATTTGAAGTTATCGCTATCTATATCTACTTTAACGTTCAACATTAGCTTTGCTTTGCTTTGCTTTGCTATGTTGAAACAGAGTCGAGGGTCAAATGGGTTGGAGGCTCCAGGACGGGCACGAAACCAGTTGGCACGGGGCCATTAGAAGGTACTCACTACCATTCTCTTTGCACCATTGGTACGCGCTGATTGGGTCAATATAGTCAGGGCTATGCATTGTACCCGATGACGTTGATGCTGAAAGAGTGTCCTGATGCAACGTTGTCCGAATCCAGATGAGATATCCGTTTGCTTCGTCAAAAGCCTGGTCTTCTTGTAAGATCCTAACTAACAACCTTGCCGATTCCTCCGCAAGTTCGCGTGGCATAGGCTCCATTTCCTGGCGGATGTGCAAGGCACGTCTTGCGAATCTTCGTGCTTGCTTGATGCTGCCTCGTTTGTAGTATAGCTCACCGAGCTTATGGTTTAGCCTAGCTCGCCGGTCATAGTCTGCTCGGTCGTTCCGTTCGACTACCTCCTCAAGGAGCCTCTGCAACACCCCCATCGCTTCTTGCTTTTTCTCCTCGCTGTCATGCCGTAACAGTATATCCACCAACTCTTCTCTCATACTCACAAGTTCTTTGTAGAATATATCTTTTGATGTCGCCGTGTCTTGGTTTTCCCGTAGCCGTATCAAGTGGTTAATACCTTTTCGATGCACTGAAGACGCCTTCGTGAACATCTCTCCCTTCATCAACCCTTGTACCAGAGTTTTATTTGCGTTTAGTATCGGTGCGAGTATCTCGCTATCCGGCTCGTCTGGTAAACCAGGTTCCGGATCGAAGTTGTCGTCGCATAGTGTGGGCACGCCAACGCTCACAGATGAGCCTTGTGCGACGGAACGTGCGTCGCATGACACCACATCGCTTAGGGCGTACCCCGTCGCAACGTCGTCGACTGTTTGACGCCAATCGCGAATCTCTTTTTCCGGTATACTGATCATAAAGCCGTCCTCTGTGGAACTGACGCTGTGTGTTTGAGCTCGCATAAGATCTTCACAGTCTGTATGCCTTGAAAAAAGGGGATTTGACTGGACAAGCTCTCTCAATTTCCGAAGCTCCATCTGGATCACCTGCTGATGGCTTGGCTCTGTCTCACTCAAAGCAAACAAAAGAAGTGTCGTCAGGCTGATATTCAGAGTAGATTTATATGAGCGTATGTTCTCGGTGATTTGCCGAATGCGCTCCTCGCTAATGGAATGTTCTATGCTCCTCCATACGCACTGCAAGATTCCACTTCCGTCCTTCAAGGGAGGAATCTCCCCTTCCAACGCCTTCAGAGATTTGGTGCATTTTTGGACTATGTTGTGGGTTATCGCATGATGGTTCCGCTCAAAAGGCTGTTGTCGAGCTCGTTTATTGAGCGTGTTCTCGATCTGCTTTACAACCTCTCTCAGGGATATGATCTCGTCATGTACGTCTTGGATATAGTCCGGGATCGATATGGTCTTCCCGATGAAGTGGGCTAGGCCTGTGACTAAGGTGTCCGCGAACGAAATGAGCTGCACTACACCTGTAGCGATGGAGAACGGTTCCATTTTTCAAAGTTATCGTGTGGTTTGACGGCCAGTGGCATTCTATCAGTCGGTCCGAATGAGTATTCGCAGAGCTTCAAGTCGAGTTTCACAGCCTTACTGCTTATTTTACCTCGTTACTTAAAGGTCCCATGCGCTTCTTGGGGTCTTCTTAAATCTGGAGCTTTCTAACAATGATTGTACGAACTAAAGGCAAGGGGGATGGACTAGGCAGGTGGGAACTTTCCGGCAATCGGATAGATTGGAGAGCCCATACATAATATTGGCGAGCGATATATGAGATGCGGTGAAGGGGATTGACCACATACCCTAACCCATTGAGTCTGAAATTGCCACCCACACGGTATTCCTGCTGACCAACTATTTCTAGCTAGCATCAGTGGCTATCCTCACCGGTTCCCGAGCTCAGCCTGGCCGCTTAGTGAGTGTCTCGCCGGCCACAATGCCCCTTTTACCAAATCTGGGCCTAATGAAACCCTGATATCCGGCTATTCTTCAAGATAGAAGCCTCGGTGTTAAATAAGGTAAGTAACCGTGACAGATTCAGTCCTCTTAGACTTGAGTACACGAGCAGGGTGGGTTGGTATGTGACCGGCCAGCCGCTGCGAGCAGCCATCGCCATCTCTTTACTGCGCACTGCGCAAGACCTGCATCAGCCACCACAATACCTAATTATGACGAAGGCGTACTTATTAGGATCGGGGTTCGATTGGGGTAAGCTGACCATCTGGACAAGAAGGTTAGCCCCGGTTACACAAACCTCTCTAGCTGATACGAGAATGTGCGGACAATTACATACTGGAAAGCATTATAGTGAGACAAAGGTACGTAATACAATGCCGAGGTCAAGCTGAGTAGCAGCTAGCCGTCTGTTTATTCTATTTATATTGGCGTAAGGCTGCCGAAATCCTACTCCTTCCAGGCTTCGGTGAGGATTGCATGGCGACGTGCATGAGGTAAACTTGCTTTTTGTTTAGGACAGGCCAAAATGCAAATCATCGCGCCCTAATCACGCATCCAGTGCCATTTGTATGCGTACCTACTATGTAATGTCATTCCTCTCATGGCTTCCCAAGGCTTTCTTAGAGCTGACCGACGCATGTCGTACCCGAGATAAGTAGACCGATGGGTTTAAGGCAAGGCCCATCCCCTGACCGAGGTCCCCTTGAAAAACGCTTGTCTCATCCATGCCAGCCCTACGTGTCTAATTCTGTTTTAGTTTGAACTAACCCTCAGCTATTCGACCAAGTCCTTGCAGCAGTTGGAGTTGTAGAGTCAACCTGCCTAAGTAGGTAGTTAGCATCATGACTGATCGGCACAGGCCATCTTTTGGCCACTCGTTCCCTCCACGCAGAGCTGACACCCACTTCGAGCTACCCGAGAGGGTTTCTACTGCAACGGGGGCTGGAAATGCCCAATACCGAGAACAAGTCAAAAGAAGACGTAGTAACAAGAAGAGGATTATTGAGAATCCATTAGGTACTGAATGTGGTTTTAATTTTGCCTTCAATGCCTACTAACTGGATTTAGCTCATCTGAACGATGAACAGCTTGAACAGGACGTGTCTCTATTCCAGAGGGAGTGCTTACCAAGTGTTAACCGAGCTAGCCTGCTTCGTGCAGCTCGTGTGGCGCAGAATGTACGCTCCTACGATGAGGTCGCTCGGTCTGAAGATCCAGAGACTGGTAATCATTTACCGGTTCAACTTACCGTGGAAGAGAAGAGAGCCTTGAAGGCAGAGAAGGACTCTCTTTTTTCGCAGCCGAGCATGTTGATGGTTATCCTCGCAGTATCGCTCGCGGCATTCCTGCAAGGTTTCGTGCAATCCTCGATTAACGGAGCTTCCCTATATGCGGACGCGTTCCATCTCACGGACGCGATATCTGCCGCCACCGGCGAAAACGCGAGGCCCTTTTGGGATCACTGGAAACTTGGAGCTGCTAACGCCTCGCCATTCTTCTTTGCCTCGTTATTAGGCTGTTGGTTGTCTCTGCCTGTCAATGATTGGATTGGCCGCAGGGGCGCGATGGCCGTGGCCGCCGGCCTGATCTTCGCTAGCTCATGGGGCGCTGTATTTTGTTCTACCTGGATCCAGCTATTCTCAGTACGAATAATTAACGGTATCGGTGAGTTCTAACCTCTCCCCCTCAGCTCTGAGTCGGCTGGTTGAATAGGATTGTTCATAATGAACACAAGCTAATGTTGATCTTTATATAGGCATGGGATTAAAGGCCGTCAGCACGCCAATTCTGGCCTCCGAGACCGCAGTTGGATTCTGGAGAGGCAGTTTCATCCTAGCCTGGCAATTGTGGTAAGCTTGGAATATCTCCCAAAGGCTACAGGAATGCAATAGCTGACGGGAGTCCAGGGTCGCCTTCGGAATTATGATGGGCTTCGCGTTCAATCTGATCGTGTCCAATATACGAAATGACAAGCTAGTACTTCAACTCATCCTAGGAGCACCTCTTGTACCAAGCATCTTCCTCATGATAGGGCTGTGCTTCTGCCCGGAGAGCCCTCGTTACTATATGCGGCGGTCTATAGACAATCCCCAGAAGGCGTATGATATTCTACGCAAACTGCGTAAAACTGAGGTTCGTATCTACCATAGCTCATCAACAGGACTCGACACCGAGCGAACAAATGGCTAATACGTGTCTGAAAACAGCTCCAAGCCCTCCGAGATATCTATCTAGTCTACAAATCCGTTCAGCTCGAGGAATATTCCCACAACTTCGAAAACCCCGAAGGCTTCCTCGCTCACGTGAAGGGTTACGCGGTCCAGTACAAACAGCTATTCAAGGAAAGACGACTTAGAAATGCTCTAATAAGCAGTTCGATAGTTGCACTAGCCCAGCAATTATGCGGTAGTACGTATTTGAGGTCTATTCAAGACGCTCATCACTATCGGTCCATTAAAGCCGAAGATTGTAGCACTGACGATCAACGCAGTCAATGTCTTTGCCTTCTATTCGGGCAATCTTTTCATCGGGGCATTGGAAGGTGATGAGAAAGGCCGCCTGAAATCAATGGGCTATAGCTTAGGGTTCGGTATGATTAACTGTTCCTTCTTGAAGACCCTTTTCTCACTGATATTTCTAATAGGGGCGATCAACTTTTTCTTCGGCCTTCCAGCGATCAGGACTATTGATACGCTAGGTCGTCGCAAGTGGCTCGTGTTGACGCTGCCTGTTATGTGTATATTCATGGTCGCTGCTTCTCTATCAACCCTGATTGGTGATAAAGACACGAGGGTTGGGATAATTGCCCTTTTCGTGTTCCGTAAGTCATTAACGATATGAGTACTACGCTACGCACCAGTACCCTGGCTAATTAAAGCCAACATGCAGTCTTCACGGCAGCTTATTCACCAGGGATGGGTCAGTCATCTCTTGTCTCAGATTGCCACTCTGACTATCAAGAGCTAACAATCATCTAGGACCAATTCCCTTTACTCTTGCTTCAGAAAGGTCAGCCCATTCCCGCCCATGAATCCGCCAGGTAGGTAGGTAGGTACCCAGATGATGACTTGCTAACAAAACAATAGCTTTCCACTTTCTCATCGAGAAGCTGTACGTATTCGAATAGGCACGTCCCTATACCTTACTACCGCTAATTTCTTTATGCAGGGCTGCGCATTCGCAATCGCAATCAACCTCCTATTCGCCGGGCTCATCCAGATGTTCTTCCCTAGGTTAGGTATCCCCCCCCCCCCCCCCTTCTTTTCCCCTAAACTCCGCTCCCTCCCTAGAACCGAACCATCCACCCACTCACACCAAATCGTTAGCATCAACGCCGGCCTCGGCGACGGCGGTTCCCTCGGCCTCTTCGCGGGCCTAGACTTTCTAGCCTTCGTCCTCGTCTTCCTCCTCGTAGAGGAGACCAAGCGACGGTCCCTCGAGGACCTGGACCTCATCTTCGCGGTGCGCAAGCGCGACTTCGTCAGCCACCAGGTGACGCGGTACCTGCCGTGGTTCGTGCGCCACCACGTGCTCCGGCGTCGTCGCGACGAGCCGAAGCCGTCGCTTTACGTCGACTTGATATGGCAGCAGCAGCAGTATCAGAACGGCGTTGGCGGTGAGGGGGGCATCGATTGGCGAGAACCGTTCGCGGTGGACGACGGCGGCGGCGTGGACGCCAATGGGCACGGTTCTGATGGTATGGTCTCGCCGACTTTTCCTCGGCGGCCGTCGGAGTTCGACCGGCTGTCGGTAGCGTCGGATGATACTGCACATCAATGAGCCCGAATCCGAATCAAAGGCGCTCAAACTTACCTAGGCACTGGTTGGGTTTGGAAGTATGATATGTTTACGATGCACGATATTATAACTTTGCGATTTCGAGATAGGGTGTAGTGGGTATGAGTCTAATAGATTCATTTTATCTTCATCTAGGCAGACTGCGTGTCACCATATGTCAAATCCATATTCAACCAAATCAATCGGAGGCAATCCGCCCTCTGAATTACGAGCAGGCAACTATCTCTACGATATAAAACCTGTGTCTGCCCAACGCCAATGCTGATCCATCCATAAAAATGCACCGACTCCGAACAGGCTAAAATCACGTAGAGCATGTTATCCACAAACCACAAACGATGAATGCCCTGAAGATGCGATCCTAACACAACAACACACCAAACGATGCACGCTCCGCTCCGTCCCAATCTTATAAACCATAAAACATGAAAACCCTTGGCTTCCGGATGTGCTAGCCCGGCAAGCCTAGAAGCGGCCGTCCGTAATCTCGTTGAAAATATCTCTCGTGATGAGACTTCCCCTGAGCAAGGCCTTCTCCGTAATCTTGCCCCTCTTGGGCCCGTCCGGCCGCCTGTTCTCCTTCCCGCCCGAGACCTGACTGTTCTTCGCCGAAGGGCTGGCGAAGAAGCGCTTCTGCGGCACCTTCTTCCCCGGGGAAACGTGCAGCTGGCGATTCGCGACCGCGAGAGCGGCGGAGCTGGCGCCTCCGGTAGCCGTAGCCGTAGCCGTAGCTTGCGTCGCGGCCCCCACGTCCTCGAAGAAGTGGCTCTCGAGCGCGTCGGTCGGTAGATCGTAGACCCAGTCGCGGCCCTCCATGAGCCGGACGAAGCGGCTCAGCATCTCGATCTCGCCGCTGCCCTTGAGGGTGTCGCGGCTGCCGACGACCAGCAGCTTGGTCTTGGCGCGCGTGAAGGCGACGTTGATGCGCCGCCAGTCCTTGAGCAGGTCGCCGATGCTGCACGCGTCGTTGCTCCGGACCAGGCTGAGGATCACCACCTCCTTGTCGCGCCCCTGAAAGCGGTCGGCCGTGTGCAGCTCGATGGCGCTGCCGTGCGCCCGCAAGCCGTGCTTCAGGAGCGACAGCTGCGAGCGGTAGTGCGTCATGACGCCGATCTCGGCGGCCGGGACGCCGGTCGCGAGGAGCGCGTCGACAAGCTGGACCACGATGCGCGCCTCCGTCGGGTTGACGATGCGGTTCCCCTTGGCTTCTTCGCGGGCCGCCGGTAGGAAGTCCGTGTTGATGAAGCGGACGCGGGATCCGGGGTCTACCAGGTGGCGCAGCCAGCAGCTGTCGTTCGTCCAGGCGGTGCAGAAGGAGCGCGGGGTGCCGGGACGCAGGACGGTGCTGGCGTCGTAGTGCTTATGCCGCAGCCCTTCCATGTTGGGGATCTCCAGCTTGCGGTGGCGAAGGGCCTCGGTGCCGCACTTGAGCCGCCCCTCGTAGATGAGCGTGTTGCTGAGCATCATGACGTCCTCGCACATGCGGTACTGGTGCTCGAGGTTGACGACCGAGTCCGGGTGGGTGTCCGAAAGGAGCTTGAAGAGGCTGATGTCCAGGCCGCCGACGCGAGCCTCTTCGTTCTGCACGAGAGGAGGCAGTTGGTTGTGGTCGCCGACTAAGACAAAAGTGCGGGCCAGGCGGATTGGTCCTAGACATATAGGCAGTGTAATCTGCGAAGCCTCGTCGACAATGCAGTAATCAAATGTGCGTTCATTGAAAACCGGGTGGCTGACACCTAGGCAAGTTGTCGCCACAATCGGCGTTCCGTGCCAAGCGCTTCGGATCTCCTCGAAACTATTCATAGGCTGGCCTGCAAGGATGGCAAAGTCCTGCACTTCGGGGTGAACTTTTGCTGGCGCGCCAAGTCGTAAAACCGGCATCTTATCGTCTTTCAACTTTAGTAAGATGTTGTCCACGGCGGAATGCGTATACGAGGTCAAGAGGACGCTCTTCCCTTGACCAACGAGTGCGCGAATGATATGGGCTATTGTAGTCGTCTTGCCAGTGCCAGGCATCCCGAGAACAAGCGCATAGTCATTCGCACTCATAACCTTGTCGATAGCCTTCTTTTGGTCGATGTTGAGGTCACCTTCGTCGCATACCGTGTATTGTGTCGTGATAGCTTTGAACGTTGGCGGAGCAAGGTCAACCACCAATCGTCGAATTGCTCTCGATCCAAATACACCATCCGCCATGACTTGAATCAGGTTGTTCCGAACGGTCGCCATGCCGTTGCTGAATTCATCCTTATCGAGACGGTATTTTAGAGGCGCCTCCTTCACCCTGCCTTGTGATTGAGCAGGTGTCGCTCCTTCGGGTGCTACCTCCATAATGCTGGCGAAGACCTGGTTATTCGTCTCGTCGAATCCCGACCTGCGTATGCGGGCGTTATGAAGTCGGCGGTCAACTGCGACGCTGATCTTCTGCTTTCGTACAGACGTAACGTACCCAAGCGCCAACGCAAAATGTCCATTTTCGTCCGACACGACGACCGGCTCTCCTACCGCGAGCTGAGAATCCATGAAGGAAAACCCGGAGGGCGCATTCTCCTTGATGAACGTGTAGTGGAAACGGTTGATTTTCGGGCTGTGGGCGTCTTCTGCGGCAGAGCCCTCCTCGATGATGACGTTGGCAAAGCATCGCCCAACTTTTTCTCTCTCCGTGCTCACCATGGTCCAAAGCTCTCGACGCAACTTCTGGCTCTCTTTTTCTTCCTTTGTTAGTAGCTCTTCCCATTTTAGAAAGAATTCCTGGTGAGTTGGGCTCAAGTGTTGGACGACCTCATCGAACTTTGCTTTCATGCCGCTCGTCTCGTGATCCCCGTCATCGGCAAGCTTATGGTATATGAAGCAAGAGGTTTTTGCGTAACACTTGCCGCATGTGTTACTGCTTCGTTTCATGGGCGGGAGCTGGACGCTTCGCTCTCGGATGTAACAGGCGAGCTGGTTGCGTTGCATAATCATATGGCGAAGTTCGTGGCGAATGGTGGGAATACGAAAAGTCTGAGATGTCTCCATGTAGTATAAAATACCATAAGCAATCTCCACGTCGTATCGATCTGATAATAGGAGATTGTATAGAGATGTTTGCGCTTGATGGTTGCTCGTGGCATTGTGACCGGTCTTGACTTCGAAGGGCACAGTCAGGACACGTCGTTGCGTCCCGTCTTTCATCGTGACCTGTACAGTTGCGTCGATATTACCCTTTAATCCATACATCGGAGACCAAACATGTTCTTCGACATCGAGTAGCTTGGTAACACACATGTTGGCCTTGTCGCCATTTCGGCCTTGTACCACAGCATCGGACTATTGAAAATTAGTAAACACTCTTGGCTCTGGACGCAATACAGAATAAAACACCTACCTTGGGGAAAGAAGTCACAAATGCTGCGGCCCAACTTCGCAGTTCCGGCATTTTCGACCGAAGGTGCTCACGGGCATCGTCAACAGAGACCTTGATGGTATACAAGTCTTCCACATGCTTATTTGTGATATCACAAATGACACCATTCAAGAACTTGGTGTCCCATTTGTTCGACGTGAGCGCCTCCTGGAAGATCTCGTGCAGTAAAGTCCCGTACACGAGGGGAGGAGTCTTATCGCTAGTTGCCTTGACGCGATCTTGCAGTACAGCCCGACGCATACACGTAAAACTGTCTGCTACAACTGTAGCTGATATCAACTGATCCGGGTGAAGGATGAGAATGTTCTGGGAGTTGTCTATGATGCATTGCCCGGTTGATTGGAATTCGCCGATAATATGGACATAAGCCTTTGTACTCGCCGGAGTGTCAATCCAGTCTCCTCGAAGATGAATGGTCCGGATCACATTGCTTCTATCGACTTGAACGAACAGGATCTACACATATTAGCTGTTTTCCATAATAAATCAACTTCTAGACTTACCTTTTCTGGTGATTCCCTGCCGTGGTCATCGACATATTGACTTTGCAACACTTTGGTCACAAGATACCTCTGAATTGTCTTTGGCTTGTTGGTCACCTACAAAAACTCTTAGCAACTAAGTTTATTTAGATTCTATTGCCACCTACGCACAGGTAACGATCCATTTGTCTGCTTAACAGAAGCAGATTGTGTAGCAGCGATCTCAGCAGCCTCGAAATCAAAATCACCGAAATCATCCTCAAATGCATCCTCAGCAAAATCATCAGCCACATCCGCTGGCTTCTCTTGCGCGACAACATTGTCTTGGGGGTTGGCAGCAGTTTCCACCTGAGAGTGACTTGAATCGATTTGTGTCATCAGGTCCTCGGCAGCAGCGAATATATCGTCGTCCAGATCCGCGAATTCGTCGTCAAATGATTCCGAATCTCGACTGGGTTGCGGCTGAGCTACAACTTGCCCTGTATCCGTTTTTTGCGGTACAGGGTCCGTCTGTGCGTGATCTTCGTGCGACTGGCATACGCTTGCCTCTAGTTCCATAAGTGTATCGTCATCGAAATCGTCATCCCCATAGTCCGAAGAAGCGTCCACTGGCTTGTCTAACTTTGGTCTTTCTGACGCTGGTACTGGTTCGTCAATCTCGAGCAGAACAGGTCTTGAAGGGGATTTTCCTCGCGAGGGCGAGCCAGAAGATTGCGCGAACTGTGGAGGGCGTCTCTTTTTCGGTGAGGGAGATTGGGAAGCATCGTGATAGGCTTCGATAGTTTTGGACCTGTTGATTTCTCCGTTTACCGTCTGTAACAGGGCATTGACCATAGACGACTTGGAGCCACCGCTTGGACTTTCATCGATGATGACCTCCATAGGCCTCGGGCCTTCTGTTCGTTCTACCCTCCTACGTTTCGGCCAGTTCGTTCCGCAACTGATAGCTCTTCGTAGTCCGCCTTCACCAGCTATCCTGGAGGGTCGGGGCGAAGATGATACCATAACTTGGGCCAGAGTGGAGTTCATGGCGCCAATTGGCGTAATAGATGTGGAACCAGTGAGGGAGAAGCGGTCCCATAGTTCCAATGCGGGATCGGCGTGGGGGGATTTGAGGGCTCGTGATAGCTTCTCGACGTTGATAGTTGGAGTATGAGGCTTTGAATGAGCAGGTGACGAGACGGGAGAGGAACTCCGCGCTCTTTTCTTCCCCCTCTTACGCGGCAATACCGGCGATAGCCTCACCATTTGTTCCAAATCTTCTCGCGTGTCCCAGCCGATCTTATCATTGGGACTCGCGTCGTCCTCGACTTCCCTAGCCTCGGATACTCCAATAAGGTCTTGCCATGCTAATCGACTCACAGGCGTTCCTGTGCTGTTTTTGGAAGTGGGGAGTGGAAGTTTATCCTCTGGAGTCTGTTTATTGTTTTGCTTCTTAGGATTGCTATCATCGTTGGGCGGCCCTTCGATATTGATAAGCGGAGCTGGCGCACGCGTCTCCTCCTCCTTGGCCCTAGTTGGATCCGCGCACTTGAAAGCATTGAGCTTATTCTTCGAAGCCGCGGAGATAGGTTGGAGGGGTTTGGAAGTGGCATTTCGGGTGGTCGGTTGGTTAACGGCGGAATGGCTTCTGGCCTTGTTCCATCGCTGGCGAGTCTGTGACTTTGTGTAAGGCTTATATCGGTAAGGAAGTAAGGTATACGTACTCTAGTCGAGCCATTCTGCTCCGAGAATGATTTTTGGAGAGGCATTGTATCATGGGATTTTTATTTCATCGTAATTGGTTTTGGTTTCGGTAAGGACTACGACGTAGTGCAGAAAGACGTAAGACGTAAGATGTGGGATGAAGCAATTAGGGAAAACGGAAAACCAAAGATGTCGCAAGCTACTGTGCAAAAGTGAGCTCTAAAATCAGAGGTCACATTGAAAATCGAGGGCCCTGGTCGCGACTGGTCCGAGCTATAGGCCGAAGAGGGAGGGAGGGGTGCAATTGGTTCGAGAGCAAAGCAATGTATAATTGTTTAAGGACTGGAAAACGCGACCACGACGCGTCACGAGAGGTTGCAAAGTCAATAAAACGCGATTGGGGATTGGGGCCGAGACATATAGATTCGAGCCACCTAGTAGTGGGGTAGATATGTGGCGGTGCAGTGAGGATACCTAGCCTTGGTACCTGAGTGGCTCAAGCTCTTAGACCCCACTACAGCTCCATTCCTACTTCACATCATCCATCATCACGTCTAAGATCTCATCTCTCATCTCTCATCTCATCTCATCTCGATGAGAGAGACTTTACGACTCGGCACAGTGACGTAGTGACGGCGAATATACACTATAATAACCACACGGATCTAGTACGATGCCGTCTAACGATGATTTCGGCCCTCCAAGCGGCGACTCATCGCCATACGATCAGACGCCTACCACCCACCCCCATTGGCCAAATATAACTCCCGTTGATCAAGCGAAGATTGAGCGCAAGTGGTTCGAAGAGGGTGCTACTATCCACTTTGATAGGCTACCCAAGCGTCCTGGAGATTGGAATGCCGCCTATGTTATCACCAGCGTAGTTAAACAGGCCAACGCGGCTCAGCGCCCCTTGACCGCTAGCGAGATCGATGCTACGAGTGAGGCTGCTGGCATTTCAACTCGATACATGTCGTGGATAAGACCTCTCACGATAGCGAGCAGCCTTTTCTATACTTTTTACTCAAGAAAGTCTTACTCATTTGCCTTCTACCGGCCCAAGGCCTCAAGATTTGATCCGTCCGTCTTTCCTGCAAAACGTATTCCCCTCTTCAGGGGTCAAAGAGCCGTACTATCATGGCATGCTCTTCGTACCCTCACATACATGCCGGTCTTTATGCTCTTTTACGGTTTTTTCTTCGCCTCCCTGACACAAACGACGTTTGAGGCATACATAATGAGAGATCCGCGTCTGCAGGCCATGAGGCGAGACATCAAAGCGAATCAGCAAAAGGCCGTCTCTGCGCAGGCGCAACAGCGGAACCCTCCGATTCAATCTTCAAATTCCGCGGATCGGTCACCTCAAATTGGTGAGCGCGAGCCATACGCTAGCAATGACGAAGCACATCCTGCATCTCAGTCTCCCTGGACACGAACCATACCCTCTCAAGCGCCACCTAGCCAGGCAGAAGGTGGATCAGTCCCGGCACCTCGGTCTGCCTGGAATCGAACCGCCCAGTCTCAGGCACCGCCTAGTCACCCTCGGGACGATGTCTCAGACTTATTCGACGACGACGATGGCTCACCCGTATCCGCGTCTACGCGAAGGGCCGAGGCACAGCAGGCTCGCAATTCCCAAGGCAGTTCCACCTGGGATCGCTTAAGACAGCAAGCGCAGTCCGGAAGTGCTCAATGGACTCAAGGCGATTCATCCGGCCAGGAGCGGGGATGGGGCCAGCTGCGGCAGGACAAGACCCGGAACTCCAAGGAAGTCCAACGGAATACGGAGGGATTTGCTTACACGAAGGATGAGGAGGACAGGGAGCAGAGGAATTATGAGAAAGAGCGCGCGCAGAAGGAATTCGACGCTCTACTGGAAGCTGAGAGACGTGGTGGGTCGGGTAGAGGCTAAGGTGTCTACTTGGAATTGTATCATTCAAATGCTGGAGGCGACGCCAGCAAGCGGCATGGGAAAGGAAAATGGGACCTGTAAGACTAAGGAGAGTTCTTGGTACTACCTACCTAGTTATATGTAAGTTCTCTCTAGGCTTGGGAAGCTCGTCATGTAACCTCATGGATATTATGACTCAGTACCGATTTCACGTTCAGAGATTCATGCACGACTTGAGAGTATTTAGTTGTAATTATTGTAGTTCGTATGTGACATTACACTAACTTGGTACAGCAGACTCTGCACATTGGAGTATCCCCGATGATATCCGACTCGCTCATCATAATTAGGTGCCCAGATCCCACCAACCTCCTCGCACTGCCAAGACAGGGGTGAACCTGTCGGGCAGCCCCTCGCCGAAGAAGGTGATATCGGGCTTCATAACGCCCGCGCTCGGGATGTCGTATTGACCGTCATCCTCATCGTCGTCGTCCGAACTGCGGCGGCGGGTTAAGACCGCACACTCCACCCCGCCCATACGACTCCTTCAAGCTGGATCTGCGTCCACGTCCACAGTGAACAGTACCGTAGAGGAGGTAGCCATCTTGCTAAGGCCATCCTCACACAAACCACCCCAGAGCATAAGCTGACAGCTCTGTGGTGATTTGTGTGAGGATGCCTCTGCCCGTAGTCTCAAACCGGAGCGATCATGTGTTGATCCCCCTCGCCGTCTTGGGCGGCTTGCTCCTGGGTGACAGGGGAAGGGACGCCGGACCAGTCAAGAGACAAACTGGCCCTCCTTGCGCAAGCCTGCCAGATGTAGCTGGAGGACTAGGTCCATCCAATGGGCTTGGTCGAGTGCCGTTTTGGGACTTTGGCTTACCATCTGGAGGAACTTCCCCCATCATCTTGAGAAACTTCTCCCAAAATGATGAAAGACGGGAGTAGTTCCTCCAGATGGTAAGCCAGAGTCCAGGCTTAATCGCTGTCAGTCTCCTGGATATAGACGACGATAAGTTCGAGATAGGATCTCGAACTTATCGTCGTCTATGTCCAAGAGACGTCTAGCAGCTATTATGTTCTGCTGAGGAAACATCTGGCTGTATATGTATTCCGTACCAGCCTGGAGATGTCATCCCCCCCGTCGAAATAGTTCATTGGGTACTGTCATGGCTGTCGACCGCCAGTAACTCGGTGTCCACTGTCGGGTCGATGATACTGGCGATCGACAGCCATGACATGAACTACTTCGACGGGAAGGACGATGGTGCGAGGTCTCCGGCAAAGGGCCGAGGTGTTCCGGTTCCGGGCCGTTTGCCCTTGTCTGTTTTCTGTCTGGGTTGACGTGGCGCCCTCGAGAAGGCTGATCGCCAGTATCTCGTTGCCCCTGTGGGGTCGACGATACTGGCGATCGCCGCTTGCTTTACGCATAGTCTCGTCGTCGAGGGAGATGTTTAGGATGGTCGAAGGGGCGCTGTTCGAGCGAGCAGTCCTCCGACCTACTCTATCTTTCGGAAGCCTCCTTGGTGGTACCCTTGCATTTAAAGCATTTCTGGCCATGCTCGATGAGCAATTGGCGCAGGCCGTATCGGAGATCGTCGGGGCACCGGACCTTTCCACATTCCGGTCAGGGGCACCGGACCTTCCCGCAGTCCGGTCAGGGGCACCGGACCTTCCCGCAGTCCGGTCAGGGGCACCATCATTTTGGGGTCCTCCGAAACTTCGTCCTCGTCTTATGAGAAAGTGTATGTGCTGTCATAGTCCCGCCAACTTATCGCTCCGGCGAAACCGACTTGCTTGGTCCGCCCGCGGTGAAAGCGTGTTGGCTCTTATAGCCGTCTTGTAATCTAGCCTCGACCACCTGGTCGGGAGTGGTCCCACCAGATAGAGTATCTGTGATTTTTTCCTTCGCCAGTACCTCGGTATCCGATGGTACTGGCGAAGGAAAAAACATCGAAAACCGACATAAAGAAACAAATCCAGATGGCTGGCGGAACCGGCTGCTGAAATGGTCAGGAACGCCCACTTCAGAATCAGCCAAAATCCCCAAGGGCTTCTTGTCTTTGGAACACAAGCTGCTTTGGTGTCTTGTCGTGTTGACCGTCGCCAGTACCTCGGGATCCCTATGGGGTCGATGGTACTGGCGACGGTCAACCTTGCCGGCTTAAGACCAACGGGGCCTTGGCATGATGGATGCCGGCCTCACGGTTTATCCTGGCTTGGTGATTGTGCCATTGGAGTGAGAGGCCTGGGTCTTGGTGGCTTTGCTGCCCTTGTATGCAGGCTTTAGTGGCCGTCCGAAAACCTAGTGCCTCAGCTGGGCCCCCTAGGCCGTGAAGTGGGGTGCGAGCGGGTGGGAGTGAGAAGAATAGCGATATCTGGGTGACCGAACTCGGATTGTTCAGATGGCACGAAGGGCCCCGCGACGGGGTGTGGATCGGGGGGCCCTTCGTGCCATCCTTTTCCCTCTCGGAGCAACCTATCGTACCAGGAGATTCTAGCATGAAGCTCACGTGATATCGCCAGTACTCGGGTTCCCTATGGGGTCGATGATACTGGCGATATCACGCGAGCTTCATGCTGATGTTGGATGGAATTCCTGGTACGATAGGTTAAAGGAGTTTCGCGAGAAGAAGTACGGACTGCCCTCTTGCGAAGGAGCCTGTCAACTTGACACAAGCGTGGGGCGTGCAACGGGGTGAGTGTTCGTAAATGCATTGAGCCTTCGGCGGCGATCCATGGCTTCCAGTCGGGTCCGCGCACGTACATCTCCAGTACGTCTGATACATTCTTGGGGCTGGGACGGTATCGGTCAACCTCCCAGGGATCTCGGCCATGCTGTGGCTCTCAGGCTCTGCGAGCTCACTGACGAGCAAGTCCTTCTGTTCCACTAGGTAGCTGTACGCCTTTTCGATGATCCGTGAGACCGTCGGTAGATCGTTACCCCTAAGGGGTCGATAGTACCGACGGTCTCACGGGAGCTCTCGTTGAAGCAGGCTGGCGGGGCCGGTGCTGGGAAACCGATGATATTCGAAACAAAGCGCAGCCCGTCTTCGTTCACGTCGAACTGGTCCGACGCAACGTCGCCTGACGGTCAAAGTTCCAGACTTGTATCTGGGATACGCCAGGGAGGTCCAGCGCTTCAAAAACCTCCTTGACGTATCCCAGATACTGAACCAGGCTTGGTACTTGTCCCCAGCCACAGCCCTTTAGCTTGCCCGGGACGAGGACTTCTGACTTGACTCCAGACTCCGCCTTCCTGGCGAAGCCGAAGTCAAATTTCCGTCCTCGTCCCGAGGAGCCGCCGTGATAGCTGGGCTGCGCAATAAGCTTCCGTGCCTGCATACCGTATTGTCGCCATTGCTGGCGGGGCTGCTGGTATGGGGCTTAAAGTGGCTGTTCGGGGGCACGCAGGGGCTGAGTTCTTCGCCCCGCGTCTCTCTAGGCGTAGATCGCCAGTACCTCGGGGTCCCTAAGGGGTCGATGGTACTGGCGATCTACGCCCCACGTGAGAGTCAAGTAGTGAGACCTTGAAGATGTTAGAGTACGATACATGAGAAAATATGTTAGTGGAGCAGTGTCTGGAATGACTTACCTTGTAGAGAAGGCGATAAAGTTGGGGCCTCTGAGAGGCTCAGTCACCGTCACCTCCTGGCACCCTGGCCAGGCGCACGAGGCGTCCACTTGACGTGCTAACGCAAGCCTGGGGCATCGTCGGTGGTCAAGCCACAGTGGGCATAAAGGCCGATCTTCGAGTGGTCGCCATAGTCTCCCCCATGGCCGTTGTGGATAACCTCTCTCTCCTGGGCCTGCCCACCCGGGGTGGGCCATGCTTTTGGATTGCTGCACACCCCGGGTGGGTTGAGGCTAGATCCATAAGCCCCGACAGGTACATGTCTACCTGTCCGCTTGACACCCCCAGATCGCCTGACGACAACATGAGCCGGGTAGCCCGTCGAGGCAGCTCCGGAAGCAGCTGACCCCGTGCCAGTACCGAGCGGAGCGGAGGGTTCTCCTGGGGGGGGCCGGGATTAACGGAACGAATCTTACACCTCTTACACCACAGTTCCTAATCCCGGCCCCCCACCGGGCAAAAGCTGCACTGGTTTTCGCTTGAACAGAACCTGTAAACATTAGCTGTGTTGTTCCCGACACGGGACTGCCTATGTTGACATGACTTACCAGTATCACTTCTGGTCTGACTGGGCGCCGGAGCCCCTCGGGTCCGCTGACGCCGCCACTCCTCTGGAGCGGGAGGTTCTGGTCAGAGTCTGTCAGTATATGCTGCAGTTGCTATGAATCCAGGTGTAAACACTTACCGGTTTCCGTTAAACCTCTTATGAGTCTAAGACTTCTTGGTCTAGACTAGTTTTTTTTTTTTTTTCAATTTCTTTTCCATTTTTTTTCGGTTTTTTTCATATTTTTTCATATTATTTTTTTCATTTTTTTTTTTTTTTCTTATCAAGAGATTTCACTCTTGGAGCAGTTTATTCTCAATGCTCAGGAGGAACAATGGCTTGGAGTGACAAGGTGAAGTTGGTGTGTGTCGCGAATTATGCCCCATATGTGAGGTGAATTCCTCACAAGATGGTTTCAGTGTAAATATATTCGTAGGTGACGAGGGGGCTGATGCTGGGGTCGTGGGCTCCGTGGGATGGGTCGTGATCACCCGCAGTACGTTGCTGGGTGATTTAACTGTGAGTGTTGAAGAGAGCTTCCCATGGTTGAGAGACTTGTGAGCTGTTGAATGTGCCTCGTCCTGGAAGAGATTGCCGTGGGCAACTCTGAACGTGATCGCAGGATATGACTATTATGAAGTCGAAAGAGACCGTTAAGTCGTAGGATGAGCCAATCTGCTTCAGCCGTTAGTTTCTTATGGCCCCACTTTTTGAGTTGCGATCAACATATACCTTAACGTCACGAATTCTCTTTCCAAGGGCACCTGACCGGGTTTGTCTGGTTTGTTCATCTTGTTCAGAGAGGGCGTGGAGGTCATAAATGTGTGGGGGTAACTAGCCATCCACTAAGACTAAACTTGTAATTAGTAGATTAACTAAAGTCAGGAAGTAGTCAACTTGACCAATGGCGGTTGATGATGAGTCTTGTGATAGGGATTGCATCAACTCTCACCACCTACATTAGTTTCGTTTGTCGGGTTGAGTGGGTAGTGTTGAGCAGGAAGGGGTGGGGGGGGGGGGGGGGGAGGATGTAAGAGAGAGGGAAAGTATGTAAGATGGAGGGAAGGATATAAGAAGGGGGGGAAGTGAGGTAGGGTTGTCAAAGAGTTAGATAGATTGGCCAACTTCTGTTACTAAACCAATCAGAAGTCTAAAGGTGCAGCCACTTGAATGGTCCACCAAGAAGTAATGGTATTACACTAGCAAAGTGGTTGAGTTGACAGCTGAAGGGAAGGAGGCGCGCGAAGGGAAACAGAAGGAATGGGATGAATAGGTTGCGGTGTAAAAAAAGCCCAGACGCGATTGGGAAGTGCAAGAACAAGTATATGTGCGCACCATGGAAAAAGGTGGTTGGAAGTTGAAAAACCTCATCTGAGGATTGAGGGAAATGGAAAGGAAGAGAAAATAGAATCAAGGGAATAGGAACTTACTATGTGGAGGCAGTGTTGGTTGATGCAACCAAGATTGCGGGGGCCTTTTGGTGTTAGGCTGTCCCAGTGTCAGTTGCTGGCCCAGGTCGCGTCAATAGGCAGAGTGCAATCAAATGAAGAAGAGATGGTTGCCAAACGAGCGTATGAAGTTTGATGTGCTCATCGGAGAAGGGTAAGTAGTCGCGTCGATGGTGCGACGAAGGATGGGAAGGTGTAAAGGTATTGCGCTGCGGACGGTGTGTGTTGGGATGGAAAGATGGGAAGATGGGAAGATGGGAAGATGGGAAGATGGGAAGATGGGAAGATGGGAAGATGGGAAGATGGGAAGATGGAAAGATGGGAAGATGGAAAGATGGATGGAAGAGGATGGAAGAGGAGGGAAGAGGAGGGAAGAGAGAAAGGAAGGAAGGAAAGAAGAGATGAAGGCGGGTGGTGTTGTAAACGCGTTGTTTTCGCGTTGGGAAGTATCGTGGAATGGATGTTTCGAGAGTAATTGAAACTTGACATACCTTCTGAGTAGCATCACTTGATAAATAAATAGTGATCACTTGTCCTGATGTGTTGGGATAGATTGGCAGAAGCCAGTGTGTTGTGGGAGAGGGAAGTGTTGGGATGGAAAGATTGTGTGGAAAGTCTGGAAAAGAAATGGTTGGAATTTTCAGGAATTAAGTAAACCTGAAGGTTGTCTTTGATGATTGCGTTTATGTGTACTGTTGCTGGGCATAATGGGGGAAGATTAGGGCAACTGAGGCTATACGGGGTGCATTTGCATATGTTGCTCCCTTTATATGCGAAAGAGAGCTGCCCACGCGACAAACCACCGCGCAGCATGAGGGGCCCTATATACGCGGATAACCATGATACCTAAGCATTCATGTGATCACCCACATAGATCTTTTGGAAAATTAAAAGCCAATCACTCCCTATGAGGTTTCGAGGACCGATGTTGGGGGCTTACATATAATGATAGTATTCGGTTGAGCAAGCTAGTTCACAAGCACAAATTTGACCATTTACACCACCCCAGTAGGGGTTCGGAAGGATCGGCGTGCTTTAAATTGGGTATTTAAGCAGACCTTGACTGAAAAAGTTATCCTAGGGGCACTATCGAGCAGGTGCCAGGTCCATATATCAAGACTTCTTTCGTCCCATGTAGTTCGCCACTTCCGTCCCATATAGTTCGCCACTTTCGTCCCATGTGGTGTGCTCTTTTCGTCCCATGTAGTGCGTTCCTTCCGTCGAATGCAGTGTGCCCTCACAATGGAGATAAAGGCTCCATGAAAAACATCTCTCTATCGGGGAAAAGCTGGCATAAAGGTGAAATCATGATATTTGGGTTACTAGAATGGTGCCAATACCCCTGAGCCTTATTCTCTAACTATTTAGGTACACAGGTAGGATACTAGCATTATCTGAGGTGTCTTGTCTAGTTTGAAAGACATTTCACTAGCTTTATGAGACGATGAGCTAAAGGGTTCGTAGATACTTAGACATGCGGCTTGTCTTCACGAATAATACAGAGTTTTCCCCAGTAGAATAAGAAACTTGGCTTTCTACCAGTTCTCCTCCTCCCTGTCCAGTATCTCTCTGCTTATGAAAGAGTGGCACATCCTTGAAGTGAGCATATGCTCTGTCTATGATTTCCTCAGCAAAAGTGGTGTAGCCCCCACGATGCTGACACCTGGCCAGCTGAGGTTCTCCAGGTACAGTCAGAATCATGATGGTAGCTTGCAAGTTTGAAGTCTAATCTCTCGCTTCCTTCGTCTTTCGTATTTTCACGGTTTGAATTTTGCTCCTAGAAGCACTGTTAGCGCTGCCCATCCACGCAACAATGAAAAGAGGCAAATGAGGAAACAGGAACAGGCGACCCAGATCAAGACTCATGGCATTCCAAATCCAGTCTCTACACTTGTTCTGGTACACTTAGTAGAGTTTTACGGCGATGCATACGACGATGTTCAGACAGTTGATGCCAGTCAGAATACGATTGCCCTGGCGGTCCAATGATTGTTAGGTGCAAGCTTTTGCCTGGGAAATGTATATAGACGGGATTTAGTAAGTAATTACACCGGTTTATCATCGTCTCTGTAAATATTTGAACTGATGATCGATTGAAGCTGTACCTTGATACTTTTTTCAATGTTAGCGTCGCCGCAACTCAGCATTTTCACACTCGCAGCAGAAATAGTTCTGATGCGAGCGATAATCGAAATACGACTGCTCCAGCCCACTTGCAGGGGATGCGCCTGGAGAGTTCAGCCCAGAGAGTCCGATCTTATTGATTTATGTTTATCTATGTGTTGGACCCGATAATACAACAGTAATGAGTGCATGTGTGCCTCATTGGAGTGTGTTTTCTGGCAGCATCACCAATGCTATAGTGCACGGGAGATATCAAATTCCGCAAAAAGGTCGAACAGGGCCAGCTGATTGATGAGCTCAGATATATAGGTAGGTACGTTATAATCGACATCTGCACCCGTGAATATGAAGCCGTGAGAGTAGTGCATCCAAGATAGGGGAGGAGACCCACATTAAAGGTTGTCAAAAAATGACTCCTGGATAGTAAGAAAATTTGAATTAAACCCAAGCGCTCGTAGAGTCAATGTGAGGTATCTCTCAGGAGGTCCAGGTGGGATGCCGAACGTCAGGCCAATGGTATATATAGGCCACAGATGGTAGTCGAGCATTAATTACCATGACATAAAATCCAACTGACGGAAATTTTGTCTTCGCGCTCATTGAACCAGCCTTTAGAACGATATTAAGCCTTGGTTTAAGTCGGTGATGGTAACATCATAAACCATGACCATATGCCGATAACGGATATAAGAATGGCCTCGACAGGGAATCTGACAAGTGAGTTGACAGACATCGGTCTCGTAAACCCATAGGTCGAAAAGTCTTACAGCCAACACCAGCCTTCGTGCCTATGGTATCCTCTGAGGCGCAATAGCCCCTAAGCAAGCAAGGCTTGGCCTAAAACTGGCTGTCAGTGGATTTAGTCGTCAATTAACATACCACCTTCTCGTTAACTAAGTGCGATGGAAGTTCTGCCAGTAGAATGGATTCTAGAAACGCAGTGTTTCTGATCTATGGTCAGAGATATGTTGGCCATTAGAACAAGCTTCATGTCTCACACACCTACTGTTAGTAGTGAAACCCATATCCTCTAGGAAGTTATCCGTATTGGCCTGGCTTAGATTGCTCCTATCCAGATCCAAAGCACTAAAGGCGATACAGGCTTATTGAGGAGTGACCCTCCAATCAATTCTTATCAATAGTTTCTTACAATATGGTCAGTACTGATTCCTTCTTTGGACTGAGAAGAATTACCTCTTCTCCCTCTCACGTCATCCATAAGACGGGTCGAAGCGGTGCAAGTTTTCATATCTCGGGCTTGGCTTGAACTGCTCAGCCTTCACGGGGTCGTCGAGGACGGAGGGCTGGGTAGCGACCTCGCTAAGCTTATATTCCTGCTTCCTCTTGAACAGGATGAGAATATCGGATGTACAGAGGCAGGTTGGTCGGCCACTGTATGTTCGATAATCTCTTTCAATGGTAACCCCTCATGCTTCGTGTTGTTGACCCCATAGCTTGAGAAACTGACGGTGTTGGCTACAGCGCTGATGATAATCCAATTGTGTTTAGTTGCCATACTGGCGGCTAGTATGTTGAGAATAATATAATAAGACACGATGAGTTCTCGAGTATCGATAAGTCCTTCAGCAGAGAGTAATGGTTTAAGTAGCAGTTATGTTATCTACCGCCGACTTCGTTTCTACCTGATATATCTCTATCGCCATTTTGGTGGTACTTGCATGATTGCCTAGCTTTCACTAGTTAAATACGCTACTCGTTTCCGGTATACACATCACATCCTACGTGCGAGCATCTCGATGATAACACCTCCACGGCATGTGACGAAATATAGCAACAATATACGCGCGAAACTGAGTAACCAGATTAAAGATATTCCAAGGTAGTTACTTGGAGGGTGGTACCCTGGTCTTGGCTGACTCTGACGTGCTCAGTTAGTTGGAGATATCTGATCTCTGATATCGCATCATATCGGGAGTGGATGAGGAATGTGCGGGGGCTCCTAACACGGCATCCGATTTCATCGCTGAGACTATGATAAATTGTAGATAAATAAGGAGTGTTTCTACCATATCACAGAGAAAATGATATAAGTCAATTAAACTTGATAACATTTACTTACGCAATGGCTCCCTTAGTAGTAGACGTATTGCCAAGCACCGCCGAGTTAAAGGAGAAGGCAGCGCAGAAGCTCAACCTAGCCTACGACACAGCGCACCACGCTTCAGTGAGTCGTCGCGACGCGATCCACGCAATTGCCAAGACATACTAACTCTGTTTTAAAGTACAAGTATGCTAGGTATCTGCCAGTGTACGATGAATCAACTACCTTCCCGCCCACGGAGCCCTTCGAGTTCGCGGACCGGGGTCTCCTAGCGGACAAGGCCAAGCCCCATCTCCTCGGGCTCAACGACCCCAACGTGAAAGTCACGAAGCTCACTCCCCGTGTCGGCACGGAGATCAGCGGCCTTCAGCTCTCCCAGTTGACCGACGTGCAGAAGAACGAGCTCGCGCTACTGATCGCCGAAAGGGGCGTCGTCGTCTTCCGGGGACAGGATTTCAAGGATATCGGGATTGAGAAGCAGAAGGAGTTCGGTCAATATTTTGGACGTCTTCATGTTCATGTGAGTAATTGTAGCAATAACAATCCCGTTGATTATTACCTAATGTGGAAATAGCCCGTTGGTGCGCACGTCGACGGCGCAATTGAGTTCCACAACATCTATCTCGGGGCCGACAACCTTTACCGAGCCCAGCAACGATCCGAGAAGCTCACTACCACCGGATATCATTCGGATGTCTCGTATGAACACCAACCTCCGGGAATCACGCTTCTTACCCTGCTGTCTGTGCCCTCCACCGGCGGCGACACGGCGTGGACCTCCCAGGTTGCGGCATACGAGCGACTCTCGGATCCGATCAAGGCACTCCTGGAAGGACTGCGCGCGGAGCACAGCGGGTTCCCGCAGGCCGAAAATGCCCGCCGCGACGGAAAATTCGTAAGACGCGAGCCTGTCAAGTCGCACCATCCGATAGTGAGGGTACATCTAGTAAGTCCAGCCCCTTAACCCTATTCCCCAGTTGTATCTAACTTTTATCAGGTGACTGGCCAGAAAGCTCTCTTCGTCAACCCGGGCTTCACGAAGAAAATCGTAGGCTTAAAGGCCGAGGAGTCAGACGCCATCCTCAAACTCCTCTTCAAGGTTCGTCTCCATAAATGTTCTCACCGTGAACCCCATCTAATTCATACTTGACAGCATATCTCGCAAAGCGCAGATGTCCAGGTTCGCGTCAAGTGGGATGATAAGACGGTGTCGCTCTGGGATAACAGAGTTACGGCACACACTGCCATCTCTGACTACGATGTTCACAACCCCGAAGAGGGCCTGCGCCACGGTTTCCGTATCACCACCCTCGGTGAGCGTCCCGTCGGCGTTAATGGCCTCGAGACGACGTGGTAGATGTAGCCCTTTCCTCTACGTTGGTCATTTTATTTGACCTGGATGGTGATTAGGGCGGCGCTTTCGAAGAGTGCCTCCTCATGTATGTATATTCCTAAATCGTGTGCCTGGATGAGACGATGCTTGCTGTTCAACACTTTATCACTTCTAACTCTTTATTCTTGCTTCCCTACCTAAGTTGAGAGATTAGAGCTCATAAGATACAAAAATTGCCACCTATGTAGCTTGACCTTGATACTAGGCTTTCTATTCTTTGCTACGTCCACGTCGCTGGTCCGAATGTGCCATTTTCTGGTACAGTCTTTAGCCAACTAGTAGACAATGCGTCCTGTTTCAAAATAGTCAGCATCACGAAAGGTCCAATGATAAGTCACCACATCAGTGTTTCGGGGACTCACAACTGTATTGAAAACATCGACATTTCCCCACCACTGAGGAATCGTGACGCCGGGCAGCGTGATTGCGAAGAAGATGACAATGGTAGACAGGATAAGTCCAGCATCCAGTGCGGCGGACGTCACGTAGTTATACGTGCGCCACCATCCGTTCCACTTATTCCGTATGTAGTAGTTGAACAGAAGACCGAAAAGCGCCCACGTCGAGAAGCTGAGCGGGGTTGCCGGAGGTAGCCATGCCATGGCACCAAACATAATCGGAGCGTGCAGGTGGCGAGCGAAACCGATCTTCAGCTTCCGTCCGAGGAACCATATCACCACTGGGAACACAGCGCCGATGAGCCAGAACCAGTTGAAGTTCGCGTACATCGATCCAGGACCGAACATGCGTTCGGGACCAAGGACACCCCACACGATGGATGACGAGAAGAATGCTCGTCCGTTGGGACAGGTGAAGTGGCTAGCTTGGGTACTACAAATACGTCAGTCGCGTACCGTTAGACATATCAAGAAGGATATAGCTCACCTGGAACAAACGTCAGGGATAGCACCGAGCGTCCAGTTCATCACAGCAATCTGCACAAAAACGGCCCAGATACTGGCGACTACCTGACACCAAAAGGTAACTCGGGGAGGAATCTTCATGTAATGGGCCATTTTCAGGTCGGAGCTCTGTGTAGTGTTAGCAATGCGAGAGAAAACTTGGTCAAGGAGAGCAAGATAGAACGGCGCTGCGAAGGATGGAAGTAACATACTGTCAGGTTGTTAGCTTTTGCACATACACTGTAAGGACAGGAAGGAAGGGGGTGGTACCATATGTCTGAGCCTGTCCCAACACGATCGTGCTGAAGACTTTGAAAACCATCACACCGATCGGTCGTCCCGGGAAGATAAACCCTGCAATGAAGGGCGAGATAACATTCAACGACAGCGTAATGTTCGAAATGGCGAGAATCATGCACGTAGGAGTCACGAACACAAACGCCAAGAGTACAGAAATAATAAATCCCCACCACGGCAGCTGGGAGTCATAACCTTCGACAGTGGCAAAGCCCAGTCCCAAGGAGATAGCGAGAAGTGAAAGGTACCACCACTCAGGAGCTTCGACATACTTCTTCATCAACCTCAGATGAATATCGGGTTCCTGGTTGCGAGCAGTCTTCAAACGGTACCATATTTCCTTGCCATGAAAGAGACCCACGTGAACGAGCGAGGCCGTCAATGCCGCGAAGGAAAGACCGTAGTTCAGAGCCAGAGTTGGGGATAGGAACAGCGGCGAATAGTTGCGGTATTTCTCTACGTCGAGGGTGAAGCTGTCTCCTAGGATCTTGGAGACGGCGTATGCGCTCTGAGTATTGTCGTACGTTTGCGACGTCACCATTGGAAGATAATCGGCATAACTACTAATATGTTAGGAATCGCAATCACTATTGGACATAGTCTATCATGCCGATCAGAATATAACAGCGCTGACTTACAGGGCACCAGAGTAAGTAATACCGATAGTCGTGATGATCACGAACAAGAAAAGACCAATCAGGGTGTTCACATGAGTCTGGGTCGGCGAGACGAGAGGGTCGCTAAGATACGCAGTCACGTACGTCCAGTCAAAGGTAATTGGGATAAGACTGAGACCAGAAAATCCGCCGAAGAGCTGGTTGACCACAACGTTGTCTGGTTTGATCCAGGTGATGAAGGCGAACACTGACAGACCCTGCCATATTACACCGGGGATCCAGTAGTAACAGAACATTCCTCCCATCACAATGAAAAAGTATCGATATCGGCTGATTGTCCAGCCGTTGGAGGTAGTGCCATCACTCTTGCTCTTATCGTGGAGCGCGTAGAAAAGCGAGGTGTAGGCGAACTGGGTAGGCCACAGCATAGCTGAAGGCCAGATCAGGAACCGTCTAAACATCCCGGAAAGCGCAACTCCAATAAGCTGCGAGCTCAGAGTGAATATCAAGGCGAAACCCCAGCCTAAGTTAATGTTGTAGAACGGCGTTCCCTGGAGCGCAAGTAGCGCGTCTGTAGAGTATGCGTACGAAATAGAGACATTTGACATCAGAGTGACGACGACGTGCTCCTTGATGGTAAAGGGACCGGTGTTCAATGTCCACTCGAGGCCGAAGGTATTGAACTTTCGCATTGGCATAACCTGAGCCCAAAGACATCCGATCGGATAGACCAATAGGACTACCACCAATGCTGGAAAATTAACCGCAGGGCTTCTCATACTCAGTAGCATGTTCAAGCCGCTGCCGAGAGTGACGAATATCATTCCCAGTATCCATGCCCTCACGGTACAGGCGACTTCACCGCCATCGGTATTGCGTACGGCGGCGCGGACCTCTTCGTAGGGCGAGTCCTCGGTAAACAGCAAGTCGGCCTCGGCAATTTCCTTCGCATCCCCATGCTCAAGCGCCGCCTTGACCGCGTCAAGCTTCTCCTTGGGTAGATTGGGGTCCCATTGATGGGCGTGCTGGATCTTGTCGAGGTCTGCGATGGCAGTAGCCACATCTACTTTCTCATTGGACGAGTTGGGCGTCGACTTCTCGACTGGTTCGGGGGTGATCTCGGATGTTGTCGTAGTAGAAGCTTCCGCTTTCTTGAACGGAAACCCCATGTTAACCAGTAGTTTGTAGTTGCTACGAATCTAGCTTGCGGCGATCAAGAACAGGACCTCGACCATGGTAATGGGCGAAGGGCAGGTCTTATCTCTTCTGATCGCAATGGATCGAGATATCTAGGGTACCTGTTTTATCGCCTCATCTCCGAGCAGCACCTATGAGAAGCTGGCTGGCGATTGGAATTGATAGGTTTGCCAGCCAGCCGGTATCACACACCCTGGACGACCACCCCGCATTGTCTAGCGATCCTTTGTCTCGACCTTCCCGATGCATCAAGCATGTGTCCAGGTATCTCCAAGGGCGGATAGCAATGCGCCGTTGAACCCTAAACTTGAACCAAAAGCGGCCAAGCTGGCTTCTGGCGTTAAACAAGCATTGGTGGCTTGAACCATGTTTTTCCGGGATTCGTGCCGACATGAGCCGAAGCAAGTAGATTGTTAGAGATAGGAGAGATACGGAATAGGCGAGACACAGTGGTTTATCTTGTCCACTTCTAGATGTTAGGGATCAATTGCCACGGCAGATAAGACGGCGGCGGTATACGCGCGGTCGTAACACTTGTACGTACGATCTTAAGCGAGCTGATATCAATAGCCTAACCTAGTGAAGAGGTACGGCCAGAGTATAGAGTATGCAAAGATCGTGTGATATTGATTGGAATAAAAAATCGATCAGCTGGTTCTTATCAGCATTGAACTTTAGCGATATGCTGCAAGGTTACACGGCATCTCGCGATGTTAAAGTGGGTACTTTAGGTAAGTTTCTAGAAATCGGGAGTTTTCGACAGCTTGAGGGTGGTATAAATTAGATATCTTAGCGAGATGCGTGCGTTTGAACGTGGCAGGGCTCCTCGCAAGGCTTTGGTTCGGTTAGTTGCAGCGAAGGGTAAGACAGAAATAATGTTCAGCTGGTCACAGGACAAAGTTAACACGAGAGTTGCCTGACCATCATCTTCCACACAAGCACCTCAACTCACAATTAGAAGCAACAAGATGTCGCAAACTCACAGTCGAAACCAAGTGATACTCGCACCATCGAGAGAGGTGCATACGGGGGTCATGACCGTCTTTCTAGCGGGAACTACGACTCCCACAGCCGACCGCGATTGGCGCGAGATCCTCATTGAATCGCTCGCAGATCAGCCTGTGACAGTTATCAACCCATATCGCTCGGATTGGGATTCAACCTGGCGAGAAGAAATCACGTGCCAACCATTTCGAGAACAGGTACAATGGGAGCTTGATATGCAAGGGAGCGCCGATATAATTGTTTTCTACTTCCACCCGAGCACCGACGCGCCCATCAGCCTCCTGGAGCTTGGGCTCGCTGCGGGCACCAAGAAGCCTATCGTGGTATGTCCCGAGGGTTATAAGAAGCGGGGAAATGTGCTGTTGGTAGTTGAACATTACGAACTCGAGGCTGTCGACAACCTTGAAGCAGTGAAACAGGCTATTGTGAACCGATTGTCGGATGATTCTTGATGATCTTGGAGGACACTATTCTCTGGTTTCAATTTATGTCTTATGGGTTAGTCAGGAAATGGGTAGTGGAGTTCGGTAGACGACTTGGGTTATTGTCAGGGATACGGAGGAATGGAACTGAACTCTGTCACGATTTATCTTTGGCCTCTAACCTAGGAAAGACGTCAAGTTACCTAACCCAAAGGTGCCTGAGAGTCCGGTGGCTTGGGATGTGCGGTCCGGGATTTCTCCGCCTAAACTATTGGTTCCCATGGTCATGGTGCAGGGGCCTCGAACTTTAGCACCGGCCCCCGCCTGTTCTTTTTGGGAAACTTATAGCAAACACCGAAAGTGGCGGGGCTCGATTTCTTCGAATCCTCCCTTTCATGTCACGGTCTTGACGCAAGCTTAATGAAGAAATTTTTTACTCACAGTAGCTTAGCATATATTCTCCTCCCTTGAACGAACATTGTTCTTGTCCGTCGTTCTTCCTCCAGCTTTCACATTCGTAGCAATCAGCCTCGCCTACCATGGACGATCAATTCAACGGCCGAACAGACGACGACCTGTTCGCGGACGACTTCGAGCCTGTGGAGGCCCAAGAAGTAGGACAACCGCAACCTACCCAAAGTGACCAGCCAACTGTTCCCGTAGCCGAAAGCAAACCGCCTCCCGTCCCTGAAACGCCTGTTACGGCGACACAACCGGCGTCTACCCCAAGTGCGCCCCGATCTTCTCTAGCTCAATCGCGACACGCACACGCAAAGCCCGCCCCGTCAGCGCATCGCTCACACCCACGACCGCGTAAAAACTCCCCGAAACCTACAGCAGCTGCCGCCCCCAGCACTGCAATCCCAGGCAGCAGCGAAGCGACCGAGTCGTCTTCACAGTCGCAGGAGTCCTCAGCAGCCGCAGCCGCAGCCGCACCCAAAGGCGGCGAGACCCCCAGCAACAGCAGCAAGAAGCCGCAACAAGTATCACCCGCCAAGCCCGGGCAGAACACGGCGCTGGCCGACCGGCTGGCGTCGGGGGCGAACCCGCGGCAGAAGCTGACGGAGGCGGAGCTGGCGGCCAAGATGGAGCAGATGCGGATCCTGGCGGCGGAGAAGACGCGGCGGTTCGAGCAGGCGGAGCGCGACAGCCGGTCGCACGCGATCGCGTACGAGAAGGGCATGGAGGAGGCGCGGCGCCGGCGTGCCGACGAGGCCGAGCGCCGGCGCAAAGGGGACGAGGAGCGCCGACGCATGGACGAGGAGCGCGCCGCCAACCGCGAGCGCAAGCTGAAAGCTATGGGCGCCAAGGAAGGCGGCAGCTGGGACGAGGGCAAGAACGTCGAGGAGGAGCGCGAGCGGAGGGCCGGGTTCCGCGGCGCGAATGGGGGTATCCGTGGTGCGAGGAGTGGCGGCGGGATGGCCGCGAGCCGGTTTGCGGATAAGGAAGACGTTGCGCCGAGAGAGTTTGGGCCCGATGACTTTAGAGGAAGGGGGCGTGGTGGCCGCGCGAGAGGAGGAGGCGGAAGGGGTAGCGGTAGAGGTGGACGCGGCGGATACAACGAGTTCGAGAGAGGCGGCAAGTCGGCGCAAAACGGTAATGCGGCCCACCAGCAGAAGCCGGCTCAAGCTCCGCCTGACGCAGAAGACTTCCCGGCCTTGCCAGCGGCCAAGAAGCCGGATACAGGGAACCAGACGACAGACTCTGCCCTATCACCGGATCTCAACTCACCCCTCGTTGGCAAGTGGGACGACGAGATGGCTGCACTTGATGATGCTACGAAGTCTTAGTGCCATTCAGAAGCATCGGGGACCTTTCTCAGGATTGCCCGTCGCAAAACAATTTAATAGAGTATGACGCATCATGGGAAACCGTATGAAAGAGAAGCCACAATTAGACGATAAAGGTGATATTTGTCAAGACCTGGAAAAACAACAACAATTAGATACCAAAAGCGATGAATTATTACATTTATGCATTGGATTGCCCGAAAAACTAATAGACCACATATACAAGATACCTACTTATCGTAGGCTTGCCTGACCGTAGTGGTATCACCGTCTGACTTTTTGACCCGTAAGACCCAAACGCCAGTAACTCCGTTCAATGAATTAGGTATGAACAGTTCAAACATTACCACCCGCGTCTTCTACCTCCGTAACCGCCACCTCTAGGACCTCTGGGCCTTCCCTTCCAGCCGTCTCCGTAGCCGCCGTCGTCCCGCGGACCATCGTCCTGCATCGACGGCCGCGGGCGACCCCTGATATCCTTAGGCAGGGCGTCGAAGGTCTTGCGCATCTGCGCGTAGCCCAGGTGCATCTTCCCGTAGAAGTGGTCGGCGAGGCGGCGGTCGTTATCCAGACGGGAGAGGTACGCGCCGCAGACGTCGCAGACCTGAAGCTTCTGGTGGCCCGAGGGCCCGCTGGTGTCGGCCAGGTTCTTGAGCTCGCGCTCGCGCTCCATCTTGGCCTGCGCCGCCTGCCGCACCTTGAAGAACTCGTCGTACGCCCGGCTGACCTCGCCCAGCTCGCCCAGGACCTCGACCTCCTGCAGGCCGCAGTTGATGGTAGCGCTCAGGTCCGAGATGGACTTCAGCAGCACGTTGGTCTGCCGGATCTCGTCGGGAGTCTTCTCTAGACGCCGCTGCGCCTGGTCGATGCGTCGGTTGCACTCTTCGATGTACTTCTGCAGGTCCCGGGCGTAGTCGATGTCGAAGCCGTATTTTTGCCGCGCGGGCTCGGGGAGCGACTCGTATTCTGTCTTGAGCCCCTCGGCGTGGATCTTGGGACACGGACCGAGATCCTGTCTCGTGTTTGTGAAGAGGTCGTGGGGACATGTGCCGACGATGTAGGATCGGCACACTTTGGGGTCGGTGAGGGAGACTTGGGTTGCGCGCGAGGTTTGCGGGCCGCCCATGAGCTGTTCTGTGGGCTTGTTAGCAAGATGGTTCGAAAGAAGAGGAAGATCTTCGAGGCTTACCAAGCAGCTTTCTCTGTTCCGCCGCCATAGTTAAAATCCAAGATGTGGGAGTACAGTTTCGATGCGCTTCAGTGTTTGTCCTAGATTATAACACTGTAGTTTATTCGTAAAAGTATGGTGGTTTATCAACACTGGGAAGGGCGCGTTGGTGTGGTGTTGAAAAGTTGAGGTTGGCGACAAGGCTGAAATCAATTGAAAGATTGACGAAGCTTTCTTGAATTTTGCGGGGACTAATTACTTACTTTAGCGGGAATATATATTAGCTTATAAGGCCTGTGCAGGGGTACTAAGGCCTGTATAAAAGTTGTAAAAGTTAATTTAAAAATAAGGCTTAAAAATATATAAGGGTTATTAGGCGGGGGTATATCGCTATATAAATTTATATAAATAAATATATATTAAAATATTATAATATATAATTTTTTATAAATTATTATTTTAGAAATTTAAATTAAAATCGTAAAATATATTTTTTTAATTATATAATTTTTTAATTAATTAAATTTTTAATTTATTTCTCCTTATGAATTTTGCTTTTTTAATTTAAATTAAATTAATTGATTTTTAAATTTTATATTATTTTTTATTTATTTAAATAATTATTAAAAATTTAAATAATTTAAAATTAATAAAAATAATTAAATTTATTATTTTTATAAATAATTATATATTTATTTATTATTTTAAAATAATTTATTTATTAATATTAATTTAAAAAATATAAAAATTTAAATATATAAATTATATAATT